>OU696699.1:14143115-14743115 GCA_916050605.2 Platycheirus albimanus
AATAATAATGAATAATAATGATAATAATAAATAATAATAATAATAATAATAATAATGATAATAATGATAATAATGATAATAATGATAATAATGATAATAATGATAATAATGATAATAATGATAATAATGATAATAATGATAATAATGATAATAATGATAATAATGATAATAATGATAATAATGATAATAATGATAATAATGATAATAATGATAATAATGATAATAATGATAATAATGATAATAATGATAATAATGATAATAATGATAATAATGATAATAATGATAATAATGATAATAATGATAATAATGATAATAATGATAATAATGATAATAATGATAATAATGATAATAATGATAATAATGATAGTTATAATAATGATAATAATGATAATAATGATAATAATGATAATAATGATAATAATGATAATAATGATAATAATGATAATAATGATAATAATGATAATAATGATAATAATGATAATAGATGATAATAATGATAATAATGATAATAATGATAATAATGATAATAATGATAATAATGATAATAATGATAATAATGATAATAATGATAATAATGATAATAATGATAATAATGATAATAATGATAATAATGATAATAATGATAATAATGATAATAATGATAATAATGATAATAATGATAATAATGATAATAATGATAATAATGATAATAATGATAATAATGATAATAATGATGATGATAATGATAATAATGATAATAATGATAATAATGATAATAATGATAATAATGATAATAATGATAATGATAATGATAATGATAATGATAATGATAATGATAATGATAATGATAATGATAATGATAATGATAATGATAATGATAATGATAATGATAATGATAATGATAATGATAATGATAATGATAATGATAATGATAATGATAATGATAATGATAATGATAATGATAATGATAATGAGAATGAGAATGAGAATGATAATGATAATGATAATGATAATGATAATGATAATGATAATGATAAGATAATGATAATGATAATGATAATGATAATGATAATGATAATGATAATGATAATGATAATGATAATGATAATGATAATGATAATGATAATGATAATGATAATGATAATGATAATGATAATGATAATGATAATGATAATGATAATGATAATGATAATGATAATGATAATGATAATGATAATGATAATGATAATGATAATGATAATGATAATGATAATGATAATGATAATGATAATGATAATGATAATGATAATGATAATGATAATGATAATGATAATGATAATGAAATAATGATAATGATAATGATAATGATAATGATAATGATAATGATAATGATAATGATAATGATAATGATAATGATAATGATAATGAAAATGATAATGATAATGATAATGATAATGATAATGATAATGATAATGATAATGATAATGATAATGATAATGATAATGATAATGATAATGATAATGATAAATGATAATGATAATGATAATGATAATGATAATGATAATGATAATGATAATGATAATGATAATGATAATGATAATGATAATGATAATGATAATGATAATGATAATGATAATGATAATGATAATGATAATGATAATGATAATGATAATGATAATGATAATGATAATGATAATGATAATGATAATGATAATGATAATGATAATGATAATGATAATGATAATGATAATGATAATGATAATGATAATGATAATGATAATGATATAATGATAATGATAATGATAATGATAATGATAATGATAATGATAATGATAATGATAATGATAATGATAATGATAATGATAATGATAATGATAATGATAATGATAATGATAATGATAATGATAATGATAATGATAATAATAATAATGATAATGATAATGATAATGATAATGATAATGATAATGATAATGATAATGATAATGATAATGATAATGATAATGATAATGATAATGATAATGATAATGATAATGATAATGATAATGATAATGATAATGATAATGATAATGATTAATGATAATGATAATGATAATGATAATGATAATGATAATGATAATGATAATGATAATGATAATGATAATGATAATGATAATGATAATGATAATGATAATGATAATGATAATGATAATGATAATGATAATGATAATGAATGATATGATAATGATAATGATAATGATAATGATAATGATAATGATAATGATAATGATAATGATAATGATAATGATAATGATAATGATAATGATAATGATAATGATAATGATAATGATAATGAATGATAATGATAATGATAATGATAATGATAATGATAATGATAATGATAATGATAATGATAATGATAATGATAAGAATGATAATGATAATGATAATGATAATGATAATGATAATGATAAGATAATGTAAATGATAATGATAATGATAATGATAATGATAATGATAATGATAATGATAATGATAATGATAATGATAATGATAATGATAATGATAATGATAATGATAATGATAATGATAATGATAATGATAATGATAATGATAATGATAATGATAATGATAATGATAATGAATAATGATAATGATAATGATAATGATAATAATAATGATAATGATAATGATAATGATAATGATAATGATAATGATAATGATAATGATAATGATAATGATAATGATAATGATAATGATAATGATAATGATAATGATAATGATAATGATAATGATAATGAATGATAATGATAATGATAATGAAATGATAATGATAATGATAATGATAATGAATGATAATGATAATGATAATGATAATGATAATGATAATGATAATGATGATAATGATAATGATAATGATAATGATAATGATAATGATAATGATAATGATAATGATAATGATAATGAATAATGATAATGATAATGATAATGATAATGATAATGATAATGATAATGATAATGAAATGATAATGATAATGATAATGATAATGATAATGATAATGATAATGATAATGATAATGATAATGATAATGATAATGATAATGATAATGATAATGAAATGATAATGATAATGATAATGATAATGATAATGATAATGATAATGATAATGATCAATGATAATGATAATGATAATGATAATGATAATGATAATGATAATGATAATGATAATGATAATGATAATGATAATGATAATGATAATAATAATAATGATAATTTTTTTTTTTAGTCTACACTTTTGAAGAAATGCTTAACGCACCATAGGGGATCCATTCCCCCGTGTGCCGGACTCACCGAAGTTTTTTCAACCTCGGCATACCGGCTAAAACTCCCAAAGTGTCTCGATGATCTCCCCCTCGGGACTACTTGCGCATTACTTCGTGGGGGGATCCTTGTCTCGGCAGGTTCGGTAATTTGTTGAACTGGCTCCTCTCGTTTTTTAGTACTCAGGATCTTTGTTAGATGCGAGCTTATTCGCATCCAATATTCTTCGTTTTCAAGCATCTTTTGGATGATATTATCCGGCCTGATTTCCCCGGTTATTCTATTTAAGTCGTGACGGAGGGATTCCCATCTACTGCACTCAAAGATAGTGTGATTGACGTCATCCAAATTTGAATCTCCATACTGGCAGGAGGCACTTCTTGTTTTCCCCATCTTATGTAGGTAGGCGTTAAAATAGCCGTGTCCGGTAAGGAACTGGGTGACATAATTGTTCACTTCTCCGTGTTTCCGGTTATTCCATTCATTCACGTCTCCAATGAGTCTCGCAGTCCAGCGTCCCCTGTTTTCAGACTCCCACCGTTCTTGCCACTTCATTTTTGTGAGCGCTTTTGCTTCCGCCATCGCCGCTTCCAGTCCGATTTCCGCTTTCTTTTCGTGTGCGTACTTTCGTTCTGCTGCTAGGAGGTCTATTGGTGTCACGCCTGCGACTACCAAAGCAGCTGGTTCCGAAACTGTGCGGTATGCACTAGCTATCCGTAAGGCGCCACGTCTCTGTACCGATGCCATCTGCTTCCAGTACTTTTCTATTTTCAGTACGTCAGCCTATATCTCGCTTCCGTACAATAGAATGGCATGTGTTGTCATTAGTAGTTTTCGCTTACTTGCGATTGGTCCACCTACGTTTGCCAACAGTCTGCTCAGAGATGCTGTCACTTTGGATGCCCTCTCTGCAGCCGTCCGTATTTGTTCCCAGAAAGTCAGCCTTGTGTCGAGTCTAATTCTTAGGTATTTTACTGCGTTCTTACTCGTTATAATCTCATCATCAATGCGAAAGTCGATTTGCGTGGGGATTTCTCTTTGTTAACAGCACAACTTCAGTTTTCTCAGTAGCCAGAGATAGCCCATGTTCCTCCATCCAGGAATTTGTTCTTCGCATGACTTGATTCAGTTTTCTCTGTGCACTCACGGTGTCCCTCGCTGTTATAACCGCGGCAACGTCATCTGCGTATCCAACTAGGAAAGAGTCCTCAGGCATCTCCATACAAAGGATATCGTCGTAAGAAATATTCCAGAGGTCTGGTCCGAGGATGGATCCCTGGGCTGCTCCCGCCGTAATATCATTTATTCCCAGTCCTTCTGTTGTTTGGTAGATAAGTTCACCATCTCTGAGATAATCTCTCACAATCTGTAGAAGATACTCCGGGATTTAGAACTTTCTTTCTAGTGCGGCTAGCATATCTGTCCAGCTAACAGAGTTGAAGGCGTTACGGACGTCTAGTGTTGCCAATAGCACTATTTTTCTTGTGAAGTGGTTTCCTTGCTGGGCGGTTTCAACAGCTCTTACTACTTCTTGCATTGCTCCTATGGTGGAGCGTCCTTTTCTGGAGCCATATTATCTTTCAGACAAATCTCCCATTCTTTGTATCGCTGCCGCTAGACGCGGTTGGAGTAGTTTTTCTAGCAACTTTCCTGTTGTGTCCAGCATGCATAGAGGCCTGTATGCAGATGGAGAATCTGGATGTCCTTTATTTTTGCTTATCAGTACAAGTCGTTGTTTCTTCCAGGGTTTGGGGAAAATTCCCTCATATAGGCAGCTGTTGTACATGTTGAGAAGCAGTTGTGGGCAGGATTTGGCGATTTGTTTAAGGGCTTCTACTGGTACTCCGTCTAGTCCAGGAGCCTTTTTATTTTGCAGAGCATTTGTAGCAATTTTTAGTTCTTCTTCACTAAAAGCTTGTGGTGGTGGTCCGGGAAAACTACGATCAGGCGGTCTAGTGGGGTGAGTCGGGAATAGTGTATCCACAATGTGTCTCATCTTCTCTGGGCTTAGGTTTGTTGTGTTCTTCTGGCCCCCAAGCTTTTTCATAGCGATCTTGTAGCCAAGTTCCCAAGGATCGTTATTGATGTCTTGTCGTTCTTCCCATTTCAGTTGTTTGCTTAGTTTTATAGCTCTTCTGAGTTCCTGACGTTTTATTTTGAACTCTTCAAGCTCAATCGCAAGGTTCATCTCGTCTTCTTCTGCCTCGGGTGACTTTTCGCCTCAGATGTAAACAACCTCTGCGTAGCTCAGCAATTTCATCCGTCCACTAATATACTGGCTTTTTTCTTTCGTCGACGAAGTTCTTTCGGGGCATTGAGGCATCACATGCTTATCGGACAAGTTGCATTGTGGCTTCAACTTTTTCTTCAGCAGTTCCTTCCATTTGAAGTACAGGGATCTTCCCTTCTTCGATCGACCTCTGCAATAGTTCAATGTGGAGTCTATTTGCATTCCATCTTACCGTTTGAGCTTGGGTTCGATTTGTCGTCCGATGATTTCCCTCAATACAAAAAAAGATGTATTGGTGATCGCTGCCTGTGTAGTCTTCAGTTTCTAATCGTTATGCCTTCTGTAGCAAGAGTTATATCGGGTATAGTGCCTATGTTCCCTGCTCTTCTAAAAGTTGGGGTGTTTCCTACGTTTACAACGTTTAGGCCACGTCTCGCTGCCATTTCAAGATTTGCCTTCCTCGGGAGTCTGTGGTTGGCATACCCCACTCTTGACCTCTACCATTAAAATCCCCTGCAACGATGATTTCTCCTTTGGTCCCGCATATGAAATCTTCTAGGTCCTCTAGTTTTTGTCGGAACTCGTCTATGCGGTCATTTGGACTTAGATATGTGCTGATTATTGTAAAGTTTTCATTTTGTATCCATGCAAAACCTCTTGCTGATCCTTTGCATTCAATGGCGATCTTTCTGTTCAGAATCCATAGAGCGGCAGTTTCTAGTGAGTCAGAGATCCAGGTGTCTTCATTTCTATGTATGTATTGCTCGCTTAAAATTAAAGCATCTGCTTGTAATTCATCTACAAGCTTCAACAGGAGGTTGTCCGCGGTTCGGCTCCTGTTGACGTTTGCTTGGAGTATTTTTATCATTTTGAGGAGGCCGTCATTGCTTCTTTCAATGCCTGTTTAAATACGAGGCACTTTCCCGACCCCATGGTCCATTGCACGTGGCTGGTTTTCTAGGCTTGCACATAGATAGCACTTTGGTTGTTCTTGACAATCTTTTCGTTTATGGTCCGCATTTCCACAGTTGAAATACATTCCTTGCTTTCTCCTGTCTGGCCCGTTGCAGTTTGTTTGCAGGTGTCCATAGCCAAGGCACTTGAAACATTTCTGGACCTCAGTTCTTCTTCTGACCCTGCATTGGGTCCATCCTATCTTTAGCACCGATTTTTTTAGGATTTCGCTCGCGATCCGTTCAGTCGTGTGCACTATTGCCGTCTTCAAGGCACTTCTGTTCTTACCGGTGACAAAGATTTTGAACTCAGACGGTTGATCGCCCATTTTCTTTTTAATTGCATCCCGTACTTCTTCTTCTGTGGTGAGCTCGTCAAGATCTCTTATTTCCAAAGTAGTTTTTTGTTCAAGGTTTCTGACTTTCGCCTTATCTCCTAGGATATTTTGGATCGTTCTTTCAAAAATTGATCGATTTTTGGCTTTCGGTCCGAGTTCCAGCAACACGTCTCCCGATTTTGTTTTCCCGATGGTTTTGACTGTTGTCTCAGTGTCTTCAGGGTTGACCTTCTGTCTTATTTCTCGGAGGATTTCGGATGACGGTGTATAACCGTATGCAAGTACAAGACTCGGTTATCATTTGAGGCTTTTTGAGAAATTTTTTTCAAGAAAACATATAACTTGGAACATTTCCTCACTTTTTCCTATTTTCATAATTTTCTTCTTCATGGTTTCCAGAAGGTGGCCTCACCCATAACATTTCGAAACTGTTCCGCCATATTTGTCAGAAATTTTTCTTATCAGCTCTATATCAATGGCCAATGTTCAAAAACTGACTTTAATATATCATTACGTTTAAGTTGACTTTGAAAAGCACATCATCCATACTCGCTTCTTTCATAAAAGTCCGAATCTTACCGTAAAGATTCGATGCATTATCTGACTCCATTCAAGAAATAGTTAGAAATTCTGACACTAAATTCGTTAACGAGTTATGCACAATTCCACGTAGCTTCTCTATTCTGGCTAGACAACACCCGAAGAAAGGTATGGCAAAACATCCCTCGAGTTGGACAACATGACTCAGTTTTGTTGACGATAACACGAATCCCTCACATTGTTGCTTACCCTCATACACCCTTCAGTTGTTTTCTACCTCACATCCTGATACGTACACTATTAATATATTGTAGGATCATTGTATCATATCATTCATTTGAAACGATATTAACTAAACCTTCGCAAGCTTTAACTAAACTCTTACGTAGCAATAGGTCCATTGTATCTACCAATGATGATGGTATATCTTTCCGAACAGTGAAACCAATCTATACAAAACAGCTGGTAACAGGCTGTCTTTTCGAAAATAGGTAAGTGCTTCTTCCATAGATTAAAAGTTACACTTCGGACCGTGCCAGTTGCGTTGTTTCAGACGGCTGCAGAATGATACTTCTCTAAAGAAATAAATGCGTTTTCTAAGGCTTCGTTCCTTCTCATTCGACTATCTTCCTTATCTCTTGTCTAAGGCTAACCTGTGTCGTTAAAGCATACCCTCTTCCTGGAGAAAACCCGACAACTTTACGTTATAGATATTTTTTAAACAAACCTACTACGGAACGAGTACATTGTGACGTCTCAAAAAAAAAGCTGCGAAATTTTCTTTTGTTTTTCCTGTTTCCCTTTATTGCCCCACTTCTTTTAACTATGAACGAACTGTAACTCAACATTAATTTACTACTGCGTAAATTCATGATAAGGGCATAAATAACCCCTAGATTAATTATTGTTGGACAGGTAAAGCAAAAGCTAGGGTTCAAAGTTATACATAAATGAAAACAACAAAATTTGTTCATTTTAAGCTTTTTTCAAATAGCATATAAAGTCTACTTTCATATACAAACATATAAAATCTTGTGTTTTATTATACAAATATATAATTTTATAAAACAAATATTAATTTAATGCCATTGGCATTGCCATAATGAGCCTTATAATTTTTGTACCACAATATTCATTCTATAAATTCAATTTAAAAATATTTTTACGTATAAAATTCATGATTTTCAAATATAAATAAATGCATTTATACGATGCATATACACATACTTTAAATATAATTTAGGTTGGTTTTGTGGTTTTTTATTGTCGGTTTGTTCACATATTTAATTTTTTGACGGCTTTTAAACAGGAAATACTATTCAGTCGTGTTTTTTTTTTAAGATTCTTTTTTTTTAAATTCAAAGTTTAACAACATACCGCTGTCTAGGAGGCATTCACAGTAAAGAAATTCACTGTAACCAATATCATGCACGTCCAGGACCATATAAGGACAAATATTAGCCAACCTGAGCTTCGGAAAGGACTGCGAAAATCGTTGACTACACCACGTCCCAACAAATCGGAGCAAGTACGACGTGCAAAGTACACCAATGCCACAGGGATAATATATTGAATACCTGTGCCAGCATAGCTGCCAGTGAAACCTACCAAACTTGTAAGACTCTCAGTAAAGTAAGTGATTGCAAATGGAGGGACTATGGCCAATATTGGAAAGAGAAGTCGACGCAACACAAAGTTGTACGAATCAAAACGCGACATATCTAAGAATAATGTTTGCAAATTGTTGCGCAAAGTGATCGCAATCACTGGAAAACTAGCTGACAGTGTGAATACAGGAAAGAGCGCTAGGAAATACTCAATAATTTTCATTGTCATCGGTGATCCATCTGTATAACTTGGCATAAAATTCAACGTGTAAAGATCTTCCAGATGAGCAAAGGCAAATGATCCAGTAAGAGCCAAAACGATATAGAAGGATCCTATCAGCAAATAGTCATACGATAGTAGAGATTTTAGGTGTTTTTTATCACTTATTGGCACAATTAAGCTTGGCAGCGAGTGATGACACATGAACGAGTACACACACGCTCCGAAAAGAGATGGGAGTCCAAGTATATTGGCAGCTGGTGGATGTCCCTGCGGTCCATCTGTAAGTAGGGCTTTAATTGCCAATCCAATCATCGATATGAAAGCTTAAAAATAGAAAAGAAAAGAAAAGATATTTTTTATTTTTTTTATCGATTTGATGCAATTGCAATTTCTTCTTACCAAGCCAACGAAAGATCACAGTAAACATTTGAATGTATTTAGTCCTTTGTACACTGAACAAAGCGAACGGGCCCAAGATCATAACAAATGCTACTAAAAATAGACGGTAAACATCTAGCCGAGACATTGTATGTGCTTCCCAACACAATGCGTCTTCTGTTACATTAAAGATATTATTGCTTGAGTTTGTCGAGTTAAGCTGGCTGTAAAAATAGAAAGCAAATAAATAAATTTAAAATTTAATGAAACAAAATAAAACAAAATTGTAAGGTGAAGTCGATTTGCCTGGGAAATGACACACGATATCTCCCTTCGATGTCTATCTACTCATCGTGATTGGAATACTGCTACCACCTAGACCGCAGATTTGGTTAGAACGTCACTATTGAATGTAAAGTATAACTTCGAAGAAACGAGTTAGGTTTATATGACTTAGCAGTGGACACTGCTGCTTACTCCGCAAATAACAATAGTACAGTATCCAAGTGCAAGATAATTTAACTAAAAGCCCTATCGAGGAGAGCCAAGACGCTGTAAAAAACAATATTCATCATCCCACAAGTAGAACGAATGGACATCGACGATCCAGCTTGTAATGTTTTACTTCATCGACAATTTATTTAGGTTAATTACTTTCGCTTTGAGAATTCCTTAAGCAACTACGAATAATATTCAAGTATCGGGACGAAGGCTGAAAAAACACTCCTATATGAGTGTTGGAAGCTATTCGCAATCTCAGACTCTTAACTTTTTGAATAAGAATCTATCACAAATTGTTCTCTGCGATGATTCTACCGATATAAAAGGAGGTGTCTACTTGTGAACATAATGACTCGATAGAACATGCGATACTGAAATACAAAATTTAACTCATTACAGATGACCTGTAGACACGCCCTACATTTCTACATTTTCTTCGTCACTGCCCAATCCTGCATAGCATAGGAACTGCATTCCTCATTGGCTTTGAAAAAACTTTAAAAATAAGGCTACAAACAAGCTTAAGTTTATAAGCAATTATCCAGTTTTTTTTTTCTCTCCCGAAGCATTTCACTGTAAAACTCGCTCCGTTAGAAATGCTCATCAGAACGTACTGTTAAGTACAAACTAAAATTTTGATATATAGACATTTAGAACCAATGCGCATTGTTATCGTCTTCTACATCCTATCAACGCTTGAGAAAGGTTTTTATAGTTCACGTTTTACGGGGTTCACAACTCTCAGGGTATCACAACAGATAATTGGTCTAAGCCTCTAAGCGGAGCACGGCGCACATTAAGCCAAGCCTGAGATCAATTACCTAAACTAATCTCACTTTGACAGTTTATTCGCTGCTTCGACTAGCCAAGCAAAGAACCTAGATGCTAGATCGACCTAAGCAAACGTTCAGATCAACTCTAGGTATATCAAAAAAAATCTAAAAATTGAATAGTTCGATGATTGAAATTGATATTCCAGTTTAAACCCTCTTCATATGCTTTTCAAGGTGTTTCCTGAATGTAATTTGTGTTGAATTTGATACAACGTTTAGTAAATTAGTATTTAAGATTATTGTGGATCGAACTTACCACACAACATCCCTCAAACTTTTGGCCACAGCAGCAGAATAGATGCTGAGGTCTCCATACAAATAGATGGCAATACACAAGTAGAACATTACACGCCCAAAGTCGTTGAAAAACAGACCTGCCATTTCTCCCATTTCGACTTTCTTGTCAAGTATGTAATACTGTGATCTTTGCGATGACAATGGAATCTGTTCGATGCCACAATCAGCTGCTGCTCCCATTCGTTGTGTATTGCTGCTTCGCGGTAACAATGTCTCAGTTGGATCATCATCCGTTTCCACCTCATCATCATCGGCAGCCTGATCTCTCTTCAAATATTGTAAACGTTGCCACTGGATTACTGCATTCGCACAAGACATCGTCTCAATAACAAACGTTGCTGTCATGTAACTTATTCCAGCTAGGACGACAATAACCGCAATACTCAGAAGCCATCCAGCTTTGGCAAAAACTGCAGGCAAAGTCAAAGCTCCAGTACCAACAATCAAATTGAACACAAATATGAAACCAATCTTTGGATAATTTAAAATTAATATTTTAAACAACAAAAATATTATAATTATACAAATGCACACTACATACCCAGGTTGGATATTCATCACCTGTTCGAATTCGATACGGCATTTTGGTTCTGTCCCCGGTTGTTGTTAATTCCTTTTAATTTTTATTTTTATTTTTATTTATAGCTTTGAAAATTCTTTGTTGCGTTTTTTGACAAAAATGTATACCAGATAAATATCTTTGTGCACTTTACATTTATCTATTTTGTTCTTCTTCAATTATTCACCAACGTTGCAGCTGCGGCATGATTTTATTGTGTGTCCAGCTACCAAATGCAACAATCTTAGCAATACATAGAAAATCGTTATCAAAAACTAAAAATTATTGAGAAAAAAAACCTTAAAAAATTACAAAACAACAACATGATTTGGTTTGGTTGATCTTTTTTTGTGTTTTGTTTTTATAACTTCAAGGGTGTCGACTGAGGAGGGGTTGCGGACTTGCGGTGCCGATGTCGATATAAAATTTTGATTTGTTTGAGATTCAAGTGCTGCCAGGCATCATGGTATTTTGACAAGACGCTGGTCCCCACGGAGCATTTTTTCTGCATTGACTATCGACCTGACATAAACGTTTCCTTTGCTAAAGAAGCAACAGTAATTACCATGAAAGTAAAAGTAGGTATTTCAGTTGCTAACTGGCGCCTATGGTGAATAGGGTAGTCCACGAATATGTCAGTGTTAATCACTTTGAGGTAAAACATTGTTGGCGGCAACCAGCAAGACATTTCATATAATATATTTTTCCAAAAATTATTGTCAGTTTATTATAACCTGTTTTTTGTGGGATAATTCATTGCATATATAAACTATAGTATTCCCACTTGAGGTGCTCCATCTATCGACGAAAAACTAAGTTCTAGAATACCATGGGAAGCAACAACAACAATTTCCACCATTTTAATTGTTGTTGTTGCTTCCCATGGTATTCTCGAGCTTAGTTTTTCGTCGATAGATGGCGCACCTTAGGTGGTAGTACTATACTTTATATATACAATGGATAATTCAATGTTTTTCTTCAAAGTGCCAGCGGATGTTTAGAAAGAGATAGCTTCGTGAACAGCCCTATTAGCATATGTCTGCATTCTTGATTTCTTTAAAAATGAAAGATACGACATATAAAAATCATACTTGTTTGATAGAGGGGAGATAAAAACGCAGAACATCGTGATAAATCAAGATCATGAAGTAGGAGAAAACAAGAGATCAAGACAAAAGGCCCCGACTCATAGAATCCGTTGGTCCGTTGCGGCAACGCATCCGTTGACGTTTGCCGGATTGGGGGTGACCCAATGAATGCATTGACGTTCCATTTTTGCCTCTTTTTTTCTTCGAACATGCTGCAAAAAATTATGCTTTACATAATTACAACTGTAACCAAAACCCTTAGAAGAAGAAATATATTTGTCTTCTTCATTGCCAAAACGAAACCACTTCAAATAGAAAAAAATGCTGTCAACGGATTGCCGGAGAAGAAAAAGTTAAAAGTTCGGCTACTTCTGTCCGTTGCGTTGCCGCATGCGTTGTCTATGGACCACTTCTCGTAAGAACACGTGTATTTAATCGAGCTGTCAGTTGATTTGCCGGACGCAGGGACGCAACGGATTCTATGGGTCGGGGCCTAAACATGTTCATCTTGACGAGTACGTATGTTTTTACTTTTTCACTCTTCTGTATAATGACGTATAGCTCTCTCCCGCTTTACTTTTCTTGAAATATCTACGTCTACTCCCTGTATTAGAATCTATGTTTGCAAATATAGAGGGCGGTCAAACCACACCATGTGCTGGACACGTTGTCAAAACAAGTCATTAGCTCATTTCAGATCAATAGGTGAAGAAAGAAGAGATGGAAGGGAGTAACGAACATGCTGAGAATTATCATCATTCAAAATAATAATGAAACGAGGTCTCTATATTATACGATTTCAAATTGTGACAAGTGTTCGAGGGAGGAAAAAAAAATAAAATGAATTTTATTTTTACACATTTGCTGCATCAGCAGCGCTCTTAAGCGACAAAACAAGACAATCCTGAAAACTCCCAAGTGATGTCGGTTCTATATAGAATCGCTCGTATCTTAATTTGAAATTGGCCTGATTTGTGCTTAATTTCTTGTGATGAGCCTAGCTAATTTACTATCCTAGTGCATCGTGCCATCGAACCACAATTGAGTCCTTTTTCTGTGTTCTTTTTCATATTTCGTCACCATTTTCGACAGTCATCTTTGGTATATAAAATAAAGACCAGTTTTGTTATTCAAACAATAGTACTATGAATATTAGCGCCGCGGCTGTCTGCAGTTTTTATTTAGTTTGGAAAAATACCGTACATATCGTACAAAACTGCACTACCAACGATGTCGTTTACTGTCGTTGAACTGCAGTTCATTGATTTAACTCATGCAATTTCGAACTAATAATACATTAACTTCCACTGTTCGGATATGAAAATGTTCTATAATACGAAAGTCACAAAAATCGAACAATTTGTTTGAATTTGCTTTCATTTAAGTTCAAGTTCGGCCGCCGCCACCGCATTGCCGCAACTCACTATCACTATTCGTTCTCCAACCACCAAGCCAGAGAGAAGATACTATAGAGAGAGACAACTTTCCTCGCCTCCGTCCCCGCACAGATTTTTGTTTACATTTTTTATAACGAGTTGAATTCCTATCGGTATATGCATGTTTTATCCTTGTCCAGAACAAACAAAATCAAAAAAAAAATAAGTGTCTCTTTCTCTCTTATTTAAAGGTCTATGGACAGCAACTTGCATCTGTGTTGTCCTCACATTTTTTTTATATGGAGTTTAATACAGATGCAAGTTGCTGGCAGAATCGCAGCTTGTAGGCTAATGCCTGAATCACAAACACGCTTTGGCTTCGGCTTCGTCTACGTTACGATGCGCCCGCTTTGAATTTGCTTTGTATGACATTTCTCATTTATGACATTTCTAAAATGACAGTTCATTAATGGCAGTATGCATTATCTTCGCATTGTGATTTTTGCGAATGCAATTTGTGCTCAGAAATAAATAAATAAAATACTTTTTAAGTTTCAATATTTATATTATTAAGTAATCTTTATCATTACCTACATCAAATTACACAAAACAACTATTAGTAAATATTGCTTATTCATGACTTCACTAGAATCACTTTCAAAAAAAATTAATTTTGTTTGTTGACTTTTTTTTACAGCTGTTGAGCTGTCAGACAAAGCAAATGTTCAGTACATTTGAACTAGAGCTTCCGTTTGGAGTCACATTACGTAACATTACGTTGTTCTCTTTACGATTGTCAAACGAAACGTGAGGTCGAAGCTTCTTTGGAGAGATGTCGAGGTCGTGATAGAGGACGGTTGTGCTGTGCCAAGCACTGCCGTCCATTAATCTATTAAAAAAAAAAAAAAGTAAACGTTTTATTGGCAAATTTTTTCAATTTTTATCGGGAGTTAAAAAAGTAACTGAGTAAATTTAATTTAAAAAAAAAAAAAAAAAAAAATTCATCGGTCTACCGATAAACAACCAGGGCACAAATAGTGCCCAGCAACTCGTCATCCGAAAGCCCCGTATCCTTCAGCACCGCTAGAAGTTTCTTCACGGTTATTAACTGTAACTTTGGGGAGAGTGTACAGTTAAAGCAACAGGCTGAGCGGTAAACTTTCGGAATTTTCATCCACCGCAAACTGGCGGCGAATTCAAACAACGGATTCTGTAGCAGCAACTGTAAATTCATCTTTAATCGGCTACAGAAGTCCACAAGGAACATTGTCTGGAGTTTTAACCAAAGCCCACCAAATGAAAAAAAGGCACTACATTTAACATTGGTGTAAGAGCAACAAGCACCAAAACCGCAAACAGCAGCAACGTCATAATGCAGCAACTTAGTTCTTAAAATATTCTATTCACATAGAAATCCTTAGCAAATTTTTTTTTTTAACGCTAACCAGTGATTGTTAATTATACAGTAAAGTAATCGTCTAAAAGGAAATATTTTATGTGAACGTAATTCGTGATTTCATGTTACAAATGTGATTTATTCAATTCCCGTAACTCAATAGAGCGTTCCTGCTCTAAAAAATACTTTCTGTTAACTTGATAATTCTTTTATTTCATGTATTTTCAATGTGATCTCTTTTTACATACAACAAGATATAGAGCGTATTCGCTCTTAAAATTTCACTCAAACGAAACAAATCTATATAGTTTTATATTTTCTGGTTATTTATTTTAGGTTTATTAGGCTAGATTAAGTATTTATTTGTATATATGTAAATATTCAACAGTGACAACACGTCACGCGCAACAGTATATAGCTCCGGGAGCAAGAGCAGACAAACATTAGTTCATTCTTATAACAACATCAGCCATGTTGGCATTTTACAAAGTGAACACTAGTGAGAGCCATACATTATAGCCTCCTATAAATAATTTAATTTTATCAATTAAAGTAACTCAAATTTTAACAGATATATATGTAAACCTTTTGTATAAGTCTCAATAAAAGAATCTGAATCTGAATCGAAGCTTCTTTGTGATAGCATGCATTGGATTCCTATGTCTGAACTCGTAAACGTCAGGCGAAGCCGAAGCCAAAGCGTGTTTGTGATTCGGGCATAAAAGAGAGCCATCGTCGAAGTTGCATCCACAGAGGACCTAAAGGAGAGTGAAATCTTTCGTACGTATCACCCTCCGACACCCATTTCCGGTTTTTTTTTTTATTATTTGAAATCGTGTCTGTGAATAAATGCAAGAACAACAACACAAAATCATATCATACCAACTGTGCGTGTATGCGAGTTTTTACGCACACATTCGCAGATGGTATGATTTATCTGTCAAATCAGCTTGTAGGCAAAATCCCATTTCCAGCCTACATTAAACTCTCTTTCATATATCCTCTCTGGTTGCATCTCTCTATTACTATCTTCTCTCTGCTCCAAGCTCCAACCACGGACCAATAAGATACAGACCGCCAACTCACTGTATGGCACGGACACAGACCAAGAAGATACAGACCGCCAACTCACCATATGGTCTCTCTTTTTGCCATCAAGCTAAAAACCAGCTGATATGCCATTTATTTTGAGAGTGTGACGCTCTCCCTTGGTTTAAAACCCATTTAGCAAACACACCTAAAAAATAAATGGCATACGCAGGTATAGTTGCCATTACAAAATGCACAGAGAGAGATGTACACGTATTCACAGACAGGAAAAAATATTTCGAGGGTGTTTCAGGCAAGAGGAGTACGAGTTGGCGATCTGTATATTGGTCCGTGTCCAACATTAACAAAATATCGAGTCTCGCTGGAAAAAATCAATGCAATTACAACCAACTTCAACTCTTAAATAAATCTAGATTAAAATTTTTGTTCATGCCGTTCGTTTATACGGTTATGCGCAATCTATCCCTTTAATTCAGAAGAAGAAAAAAACATAAACCTAAAAATAAAAGAAAGCCTTTCGATCGTCAACAAAAAAAGAAAAAAAAAATATAAGAATATATTTATTACCCGCATCCTGGACATTTTCACGCTCTCAAATAAAAGTGTATTCGGCAAATTTTACTCAACCAAGTATATAAACCATTCGGACGCAGTTTGGAGAAGAGATTCTTGATGTTGAGAAAAATTATGTAAATAAGCAATAAAAAGCAAAAACAAAACGAAAAAGTGTTAAAATACAAAATCGTAATATTGTGTAAATTTGTGATAATCAATTTTTTTGTATAGGAAAGAAAAAGAATCTTATCAAACAACAAATCTTTGGACACGGACGGAGATGATTATTTATGTCGGATAAAATAGGATGATGTATCTCAATTTATCGTCTTCGTTTGCGTTTTCGTTTTCGTCGTCGTCGTCTTGGTCTTCGTCTTCCCTCAAAAAGGTGCATTTATTGTTTTGTGCGTAAAGTCTGAGTGATTTTTTTTTTCTTCAAGAGGGCTACGGAAAAAAAATATATAAAAAAAAAAATCACAAATCCAAGAGTGGTTAGTTTTGATTAAAGTTACAAATCCTTTGCTTGTTTATTTGTTTGTTTTTCTTTTTTTTTTATTGAAATTGAACTCTGAACTCGGTGTCGTGTCGCGCAGAAGAACTCTTTAATAATCACAAATTTCACAAAATTCTACAGAAAAACAGATTCCTGAGGATTCAGATTCAGATCCAGGGACAGAAAAAGAGAAACGACAAACAACAAGATTTTAAGCATCCTACTGTCAGAAGAGAAGTAGTGTCGGGATTCGGAAAACTAAGAAGGTAAGCCAATCATATTTGTGTTATTACAATGTCCAGGTACCTACTACTACTACAACCTACTTTCTTGTTAAGACAAATGTAAAAATATACCTAATAATGTTTAACTTATTCTCTTTACAAATACACTTTCAGCGTTTTTGCAAACTCCATATTTTAATTATTCTTAAAGAAAATCGTAAACAAACACAAAAAAAAGAAAATTATATAAAATCTGTTATCAGTTTATTGTTGCTCTTGGAGTTCTTGTTATTGAGATCTCGAACTGCTAGTGGGTGTGTTGGTTTGTTGGAATTAACAACGTAAACATTTTATTCCAACCAGATAGGTAGGTACCTAGGTAGGTAGGAAGTAGGTGGTAGGTACGGTTTGTGTGTGTGACAAAAAAAAAAAAAAGTCGCAGTTCCACATCAAATTATGTCAAATTCTATTTCTGTCCATTTTGAAGATAAAGTTCTTTTTCTTGCTTGTTTTATTTTGAATTTATTTTGGAAATCAACAAGTCAAGAGAACAAGTGAATCATATTTTGTCTGCAATCATATTTTTTCGTATTCAGGAATTTTCAACTCTCGACCCAGACCTTAAAGTAAAAAGGGGAACCCTTTATGAAGTTTTTGATTTTTTCCTCTGCGCGTCACCGAAGGTGTGGTCTCTTACGACGACGACGATGAATATGCCCGAGGATTTGTTTGTCATTATTTGATTTGTTGGTTGGTAGGTACCTATCAACACCCACCTTATGGTACCTTTATTCCCTACCTATTACTTCTCATGCTGTTTGATATGATGGTCAAAGAGCTGTTATTATTATTTTTGTATGTGATTAAGTGACCAAAGGATACGTGGCCTATTTAAATCTGGTATAAAGACTGGCTTTCACACATCACACCATTTAAAATCTGGGTATTTCAATTTCAATTTCGAATTCAAATTCTACGTTTAGGAAGGAGCACTTCGTACGCAGACTTGAATCCGTAATTAAACAACATGCGGCAGGTCTTCTAGGGGTATTGACACCAGCTAGCCGCCAAGGTAAATAAAGCAGCTGGATTTGACGGTATTTTATTTTGCTCTTACTAGCTCAGGCTGTTTGGGGACTAGAAGCATGGAGTTATTGTAAGCCTGCTAAAGATAAAAAAAAGTTGAGAGATGTCAAGGGACACCCGGATGTAACGAAGTTCCTTTCGATTAATTAGTGAAGGAATGTAATAAAATTTTATTTTTTTTTATTATTAACAAATATAATGTAATATAATTGAGAGTGTAAGTCACAGGCCCCGGCCCCGCTTGGAGCTGTTGTGCCAACAATTTATTTATTTATAATGTAATATAAACTTAATCAGTAGGCTCAATTTTAGTAATAATTGGCTTGTGGTAACTGAAGTAGGAAACATATGTTTGGGATTCTATTTTATTTAAATGTCTTGAAAAAACTGCATCAATGGTAGTATTATATTTCGTTGTTGATTCTGCTGGATTATTGTAAATTCTTAAATCAAATTCTTCCTCTAGAAACTGTAGCAATGGTTTTGATTTTTCATTACTGAAGTTGATGTTAAAATCACCGGCTAAAATGAGTGGAAATTTATCTAAATTTTTGTTGTATCTGCTAAGCGTTCGAGATACATCTTTAGAATACTCTAGCAGTGCTCGATGAATGAACTCCTGAATATCTATTAATTTGTTATTTGGTAAGACATATATGACTGCCATGATTAAGGTAACACCGTTTTCCATTACACACATTATTTATTAAGCTCCCCACAGACACCACACTTGTGCGCGCGCATGTGCACCGAAACTGGTGCGTGATTCCGCCACACACTGCACACCAAATCATACACACTTTTGTTGTGAAAGAGATTTCAAGGAAAAAAACATTTTAAATAAATCTTCCGCACTTCTTACTCAATCACAATACGATGCAACTGAATATAAAATGTGCGCGCGCATCCCCATACACATCACAATTCACAATCACACCGATCGAGACACCCACACCAAAAATCAAAAAGTTTTGATTTTTACTCGCGCCGAAAATCGGTGTGCGCACCAGCCCACAGACAGCACACATTTCCTCGCACCGACACATGCGCGCGCACAAGTGTGGTGTCTGTGGGCCACTTTATGTACAAAAAACCTGTATACACTCAACAAAAATAATCGTCGCGACACAACACTGTTCAATGCGAAATAGAAATGAAAATATCTGGCTTGCTTTCTATAAGAGAGAGAGAGAGAGACAGACAGACAGAGAAACATGCGCACGCCGCACAGCTTACAATAGCTTACTATAGCAAAAAGTGTCGTGACAACTTTTGGTAAGAATTTTTTCCGTCTAGCCTCCTTTCACAACGCGCGATAAGGAACTTCGTTCCAAAATCTGTAAAACTGCAATAGCTGTGGTGCGTTCGTTTAATGGATTTGTGTAACAATTGTCAACAATTTTTTACTTTTGACGTTCGTAAATTCCGAAATTGTGACAAAGTGTAACATTCGCGTCGTTCGTTTATGCACAATAAAGTTACATTCTGTAACAATATCCAACTCATCTCCAAGACATGAGTTGAGAATGTTGATCTGTCAAAAGCGAGAAAAAAAAGAAAAAAAAAAAAGAAATTTTACATTTGACAAGAAGTGTGATCTACAAAAGATTCTGAGAACGAGGACGACAACCAATGCGATGGGAGCTCGGATTCACAAAATTCAACCTCATCTCAAGTTGTAAGTACCTAAATAATAATAAAAATTATTTTCCAGCTTTATTTTCATACCATTGCTACGAACTTTCAGGTAATTCCTCCTCCCAAACCAGCAACTCCAGTTGCAACCCCTCAATCGTCTCAGACGATGAGGAGACCGAAAGCGAAGAGGAAAACTTTGTCGAAGCTAACTTGCCAAAAGACACTAATGATAAGAAAACAACTCCAGCCAATGAAGTGAAAAAAATGAATACTGATACCGAAGAGTTCAGCGTTGGAAAATCTCCAAAAAATGAATCCAAAGACGATAAATACGCTCACTATGGTTTCTCATTGCCTCCGGAGCCTAAAGGCAAACCAACCGTAGAATTGGTTGATAAGATACAACATCTGTACGATAAGATGGAAACAAGTAACATGGGCATGAATCGGATAATCCAAGAGCGGAAAGACTCGAAATGCTAGCATTTATGAGAAACTTATTTCGTTCTGCGACATCAATGAATTCGGAACGAACTATTCGCCAGAAATGTATGATCCCTTGCAATGGGGTCAGGAAAGTTTCTACGAGGAACTGGCCAAAGCGCAGAAAGTTGAAATGACGAAGAGGCAGAAGTAGAAGAAGGATAGCGATAAGATTAAACAAGCCACAGCAGCAGCGAGGAATGTCGAGGAGGAAGCTAAAAAGAGGTGAGTTTGTTTTTTGTCACATTGTTTAGTAAAGTTGGTGCTATTTTTTGTTTATTTTGCTTAGAAAATCAAAATGGGATCAACCGGCCGCAGTCAAAACAGCACCACCAGCTGGAGCAGGAATATGAAGTAGCCCGACAAGTTACATACACTATGCGGGGAGTTGGACTTCGTTTTGGCTCCCAATTGAGGCAGTATTAGATAAGTTGTTAAAAATCAATAATGTAAAGAATAAACCTAGAATAGTGTCAAATTCAATAAAAAAAAATTCGTTTGTGTTCTTTAACTCACAAATACAAAGTATTGTTTTTTCATTTTTTATTTCTTACGGATTTACATTACATACAGTTAAGATATCAAAAATAAAGAGGATTTATAAAAAAAAAATGTTTGTAAATCTAGATAACAGAAGATAGCGTCCCCTCGACTAAGCTCTCATCGTCTTCGATCTTTGGCGCCAGGTAGTAGCGGATGTGTCCCAAATCGGGAATACGATATTCAACTACAAGGGGAACATCTGATGACATCGACAGCTACACTTGGTTTGACAAAGGAATCGCCTTTGTGAATGCGTTCAGGTAGCGGCAAGCAATTCCTGCATTTCAATTGTGACGGCATCTTCTTCCTTGTCAACATTTGATGTTTGTGCCAACTTGACGTTAGCCGATCTAACATCGCCTGAAGCTGAGAATTTGAAACCTTCTTTGGTGCAGCAGATGACCACAGATTCACCGAATTGCGCCAAATCTCTGCAAATGCGAGCAAATTCCATTGAAGGCATTCGCACCACACAACTGTATTCAGTTTTTGGAATTCCCAACTGCTCCTGAAATAGATTCATCAGTTTCATCTCATAGTCGGAAAACTTTTCTTGATTCTGTGATTCGAACATAAAAGTGACTGTGTCGGCGTTGTCCTCAGCCTTAACCGTTACGTTGTCCTCATTGTTTGCACATTTAAGGATTTTAGCCATGCTGCCGAGATTCATTCCCATTGAGATGTTTCGGTCACAGCGATATTTATCAAAACCATTTGAGCGAAGACTAAGAGACACTAAGGAGACGTGGAAATTGTCCATCGCTTGCAGCTGAGGTGAAATACTTTTTATTAAAAACACAATTGAAGTAACTCATGAACTTACTTGAATTCCAGAATCAGTGCATTCGAAAGTTCCTTTATTTAGGAGATCCTTGATGGCATCAAGGACTTTCTTCAGTGTGATAGCAGAAAGGAGGCGTGCTTCGAACATTTTTGTTGCATAAATTTACAAAATAAAAACTTGAGGACAGATATAAATAAAGGCACTTTATCTTTTTGAACATTTTGTTAATTAAAGTAAAATGTGGTTTATTAGCTTATAATTGTTTGAGATCAAGACAACTTTTTTGTTGAAAACTATTTCACAAAATTAAAAAATTAAAACATCTCGAAAAACGTGAGCTCCATGTGATGTTGGTCGATTTCAAGTGAGATGTTTTGCTTTTTTTATTATTAAATTTCATTTGACAGAACAACTGAAGTCGTTCTTAAATGAAATTGTTACAATCGTAACAATCTCTAACATGACACTTCAACACTTATTTTTGACATACCAACAATGTGGAGAAAACGAACGCACCACTGGTGTGGTATTACCGTTCTGTCCATTTTTCCGAAGTCAATAATAACCATTATTCTTGAGAGGGAAAATTCCAGGATCGAATCTACGTCCAGCTGGTATCAAGCGGGTTTTCATAGTGATCGACTATCAGATCGATATATCAGATAATAATAATACCAATAATTTAATTATATGCCTGTAAGACCCAAGATATTTTGAATGCAAACTGCACGTCATTAGTTAGAAGAAATAGAAAGATAGGAAAGAATTTTTGTTGGTGCAATAGATTGAGAATGAGGTGATATTTATCGCACGAAAATCCCACGGGTGGCTTCCAGTTGAAGCTGGGGAAATATTGAAAAATTGCTACCCAGGCTGGGGCACGAACCCACAAGTCTAGGTTGGCCAAGCACTACATCCACTGCACTATTGCCACCCTTAAATGCTGATTCTAAATGGGTAAGGGGCTGACCTAAGGACCAAATAATGGCCAAATTAATGAACACAAGCCAAGGCACACACCAAGTTATTGCATAGAGGGAGTTAAGCAAGGATTTTAACCATAGAAAAAAAAAAACAAAGCTCGTGGTGAACTTGCAGTTCTTTCACCTGTTTGGAATACCACCAAAATATTGCTATATGGAAAATAGAACTGACGTTGAATAGGTATTATACTGAGGAAACCTGACGCGAAAATAGCGAAACAATTATTCTAGGTTAGGTAACGGACATATCGGAAGACTAAAAACAACTTGCTGGTCATCAATGTTGAAAGAAGCTCAATCTCGAAGAATACAATCATGGCTCCAGAAGGATTTGAAGTGCTGTAGTACGTACGAACAGCCGGACAAATTAACACAACCATTGCCACAGTTGCACAGAAATCACACCTCCACTATAAATCAGTTGAAAATAATAGTGAAACTTCAAATAACATAAATTATCGCAAATGGCATAGTTTTTGACAATCTTCAGATAACACTTACGGATAATTCTTTAGGTAGATGAAATATTACTTACTTGCTTAACATGCATCTCCAGCCGGCTCGATCCCTAGCCTGCCGTCTCCTGTTCCTTCAAGTAGTCGGAGGTCTCCTTCTGCCTAGTTGCCCTACATGGCCCAGCCATCTTAATCGTTGAATTCGAATTTGCTTATGGAGCTGTGCAGCTCGTATCATTATTATCGTTAATCGTTGTATCTTCTCCTCCAAATATTTTGCTCACTGTTAGCGCACACAGGACTCTCATATACACCAAGACTTCATCCGATTGAGAAAGGGTCCACGCTTCTGCACCATATAGCAGAACCGGGATGATGAGTAATCTATACAGTGTCTCCTGGGTTCTGCTCGATAGGGCTTTATGTCTCAATTACTTATTCAGCCCAAAGAAACAGCCATTAGCAAAAGATAGTCTGCGTTTGATTTCAGCGCTGATGTTGTTGTTGCCTGTGTTTAGAGTAGTACCCAGGTAGACAAATTCACTGACTACCTCGAAGTCATACCTATCAATAGTCACGTTTTGACCAAGTCGGCGGCGGTGAAATTGGACTTTTGTTGATGAAAGCATATACTTCGTCTTGTCCTCGTTTATTTTCAGTCACATTCTGCTGACTCCATAGTAGCAAAGGCACCGGTAACTGCTCACTTTGTTCTTCCTATCACGTCAATGCTACCCAAGTAATTGTGTCGCCGCCTGCTATACGGGAATCAGTGATCCGAATTACATACATATCAAGCACAATGTTGAGACAGCTTCATCTCTATCTTAACCGTCTGGTGGAGTCGAAGGTTTCACTGGAGTCCCTGCCAACTTTAATGGAACAGCTAAAAATGTCCCATGTCATCCAGATAAGTTATAAAGTTGGACGTGGACGAATAGTTCAAATCTATTCGGCGATCGCAGCACATGCACCTCAAAAACAACATTTGCCCTTAACTTTAAATGATGCCCGACTACTCGCAAGCGTCTCAAACAGCAGTAAGCTTGATGCAACTGAAAGCTTCTACATCTATAATGACACCTCTGCATTAAATACAGATAATGGAAATGTAGATTCATTCCTTATTCAATTGTTTCTTAAATACTTTCTCTTTTACACTCAAGTTATTAATCTAACACATTGTCAATATAGTCATTCCATTTATGTTCAGTTAATATGCACAATCATTGTTCACATCGTTACTGCTTTAACCTTCAAGTACCTTCCAATTTTGTTTTTATATAGATTATTGTAATGTTTTGTTGTTGTTTATATGAGTGACAGCTTTATGTCTCATTCGTGTTGCTGATGATGGCCAGTACACTGGTCGAAATCCATTCATTGTAAACAAATAAATTAAAAAGTTTTTTAAAAAAGTTTTTATTTGTTTTAATTTGTGACGACTCAATTCTAATGGTGTTATATCGTGTTATAGAAACTTAATATACTAGAGTCATCATTATTGTTCTACTATTCAACTAATTATCTATTCACACTGTCGTAAGCTGCTTTAAGATCGACGATGTTAAAGTTTTGAGTTTTCTTCTGGATCTGGCGTAAGTGATGATTTCGTCTGTCAGATTTTCCAGGTCTCAATTTCTCTAGTCGCTCTAGTATATCTCTGGAGCCACGTAATGTTTGCCTATTTTGCCTTTGTTTTCCTGAGCACATTCGGAGTCGAATCAGGGGTTTCTCGAGGTGGCTGTTAGGAGCCCAACACCTCCGAAGCAGCACTTCTTACTGCTATTTGACAAAGCTGCCACTGGTCTTCCGGGTTCATATCAACAGCCGCAGGATTTCTCGCAAGCTCAAGGGACACACGCTCGGGATTGAATGCAGCGTTCTCTTCCGATTGAAGCCGTCCAAACTTGAATTTGAATGTCCCATCAAAGTGGCATTTCCCATAACAGAAATCACAGTTTTCTGTTACTACTCTCATGCCCGTCCCATTCCCACCCCATCACATCTGTTGGAAAGCTTGGAAACTTGCGAGGTTATCGACAAGCTGTCCAGCTATCCAGGCATGTCAACATATATTTTGCATTTCATGACGGGTTTGGGAGCCTGTTCATGACGTGTTTATCGTGTTGGGGTTGGATCTTCAAAACGTATCTTATCTTCAGCTGCTAGTTTTTGAGAATGTAACACAGGTATCTACAACCCATGGATCCAAATGATATAACGCTTGTCGTCAGCTCATTTTTCGGCTATCCAGTGGACACCGCGTGGTGGTGATGATGCGATTTAAGTCACCTGTGCCCAGTGAAGGATCCCGATGTTAGTTCCCCAGTAGAGCTTTTGCTTGTCTTAGCTAAGGGATTTCTTTCCAGTCGTTGGATCTTATGGTCTCCGTATTTATTTTTGGTCACTTTGTCTCCGAAAATTAAAGTAGGGCTGTGGTCCAACCAGTGATGTTTTTGCCCCTATTTTCGGTAGACTGTTAGCCTCTTCAACACCAACAAGGCCTTGTATCCAGTTAAGATTAAGGATAAGTTGCTTAGTTATTCTTTTCCTAAAACATTTGTGTTTGCCCTCGCCAATATATTTTTTTGCTTGTCTCACGATTTTGCCCTCAATGTACCTGTAGAATATATTCTATCTTTAATTTCTAATTTAGACAGGAAAAAGTTCGGTATCATTATCAGGTAACGTGCAGAATCCGCAGTAGTCCTTATTACTTTTCGTAAAACAATAAAGTCCGCCTTACTGCTGTACTGGATTCTTAGAAGACTTAACTCTTTATGACTATTAGGACGGGAGCAGTGAACATTAGTTTCGTTTGCGACATTTCAGACACTGTCATAAAAGGACGCGTTTTATGGAGCTGCTTAAAGAGAGCAATGTCTGGAGCCTGGCCAGATCTGTTTTTACGTTTGTCGTCTCAGCATGTATTACGTAGAGCCAGCTAATTAAAAGTTGAACTGCTCCGCCTTCTACACAAGATAGTCCAGTCTACAGGTCGAAAAATGTGTGGTGGAAAAAAATGTCGAAAGTCACTGAAACTTGATGATTTTCTTCAGGGATAGATAATTAACATTTTGCAAAGTTTTTGGCCACGAGTGCCCTCTGTGGAAAAAGAGGATGGGGGGGGGGGGGACTGCAAAATGTTCGACCTTGCTCCGGTTTTCCCTAAATTACTTTTTTGATTAGTTATGCATTCGTAATTTTTTTTTTTTTTTTTGACAATCAAACATGACGTTACGATGATAGAGTAGAGAAGCCGAAAAAAGTGGTTGCGACTTGTTCAAAGTTGGTACATAGTATTACCTCTGTTCGCGTACATTTTGTGCCAAAAAATGAAAACTGTCAAAATTTCTCAAATGAGAGAAAAATCTCTCTCACTTACCGAAAAGTACACGAACGCTTTTTGTGTAAAAACTTGAAAAACGTCAAATTCGAATTTTTTTGATCGGTTAGCTCTTCGCGGTAAGGGTCATCTGCAACAACAATTGTTTACGTCATTCGCTTTTGACAGAGTTCAAGTTTTTACCAGATGAAATTTCAGTGGGTAAAAACTTGCAAATAAATGAACGAAAGAATAAAACAGCTGTTATTTTCTTTCGTTCATCTTTCGTTCATCTCTCAGTACGCGAACGCTTTTTGTGTTAATGTAAACGTATGAAATCGAATGCAAACTGTTTCATTTGGGTACGCGAACAGAGGTATTATGACATCCTACAGAGGTGTTAAGCGAATTAGTGTTCTAGCTCCAAAACTAACGGTACCTGCCATATGGTTTTTAATGAAAAACTCATTTATCTCAAAAACTGCTCTTACGATTTCAATAAAATTCCGAATTCCTAGTGTTTTCTGATTAAACCAGTGATGGGCAAAGTACTGCCAGCGGGCCAACTCCGGCCCGCGAAAGCATTTTATGTGGCCCGCTGACGCGACGGTCCGTCGCCATGAATAGTAGACATATGGCCCGCGATAATTATATCAAAATTTAAATTAAATTTTGTTTACCAATTTTTTTCTCCTTCGACTACGTACGTAAATTCACCAGGATGTCCTTTGTAAAGCTGCATGAGATATTACCCATGTACTAAATGTGGTTATAAAATTAATTAATACGATTCGATCCCGGGGCTACACTGGTACACTGTCAATTCCAAGAATTTTTGATTGAAGTCGACGCAGATTATTCTGACCTTCTTTACCACACTAAAGTAAGATGGTTCTGTTGTGGGTATGCATTTTAACGCATATGCAATTTTAAAGAGGAAATACAAGATTTCTTAAAGAATAAAACGGACAAATGGTCTGATTTCCAAATCTTTGAAGACATTGGTTGGTGTACTGATTTAGCATTTTTTACCGATTTGCTCGATCACTACAACAATATAAATATAAATTGCAAGAAAAGAACCAATTTATAGATGAGACCTGGGTTGTGGTTTTTAAAATCATTTAAAACTCAGCTCTTTCTATTTTATAACTGCATGGCTAAGAACGATTTAACTCACTTTCAGCGTTTAAAATCCATGGCACCAGTTAGTGTGATCAAACTAAAAGAATTCAGTCAGGCTTTGAAGAAACTTTACACGGAATTTAAAGCAAGGTTTCAAGATTTTAAGAACATTCAGTCATCGCTAGATCTTTTCTCCATGCCGTTTAATGTAGATCCGGAAAATGTCTCTTCAGAATTGCAGTTGAAAATTATTGAAATGCAGTGCAGCACCCATTTAAAACAACTGTTCTTAAATTCTACAAAGGCTGGATTTTTATACAACACTGCCGAAAGCTGAATTCCCAAAGATGACTGCTCACGCCCAGAAAATTATGGCGATATTTGCGTCTCCGTATTCGTATGTATGCGAACAGACTTTTTTAACCATGAAATTGCGGAAAAACTCAATAAGAAACCGACTTACTGATGACCACCTTTTTGCGCTGCTGAAAGTTACTTCGTCACAGGTCAAACCTGCATTCGAAAATATTATGGCAAATCAAAAACAGGTCCATATGTCACACACGCCTACTATGGTGTGTTTAAATAAAATAAAATAAATAAATGCTGTAGTATTTTTATAAAATTAAAAGTTTCAACACAAAATGATTTTTTTTTATTATTCTGGCCCTCTGAATTTTCTAAAACTTTCTGGCCCCCTATTAAGAAAGTTTGCCCACCACTGGATTAAACTTTATGTTTTGGTTGGAAAAGTTTTATAACGGTACCTCCCATAGGACCGCTGTTTTTCTGATTTTATCGTAGTCCACTAAAAGGATTACGATTAAATTTTAATATACAATTAAATTTTTGGAGTTTTTTTTTTAAAGTTAAGTTTTTTTTTAAGGTTTGGTTTTTTAAAAAACCCTTTGCTCAAAACATTTTAAAAAAAATTCGAAAAGTTCAAAAAAAACCGTATTCTGAAAAAAAACTTATCGATTTATTGTCTTTTGTTATGTTTTTTGCTTAAAATTCAAAACAGTTAAAGAAATCAGATATATGTAGCTTACTTCATTTTTTCAAAAAAAAAAAAAACTTTAACTAGGTAGTGATTTGTATGGATTAATAAAATTTGATATGACTTTTTTAATGTTTGTTTTCAAAATCTCAAGCCCTAAGACCACTATAAAACATTAGAGCAAGTTCGTGAAAGCCAGTCGAGCACTTTATTTCCTTACGTCCTACGACAGAAGCATATTCAATTTTTTACTTGCAATTATAGGTACTATGAGGCAAGTTATGCATTCGTTTTTTTTTTGACAATCAAACATGTCATTACGATGACAATCCTGTCTGTCTGTCCGTATGTCTGTCTGTCTGTACCTACAGCCTAAATGGACCGATTTGCTTCAAACTTGGTACATAGCATTATTATGACGTCCTACAGAGGGTTCTTGAAATTAGCAATCTAGCTCTAAAACTAACGGTACCTGTCATACGATTTTTAGTGAAAAATTAATTTTTCTCAAAAATGGCTCCTACGATTTTGATAAAACTTTCTGAATGGTGTTTTTTGTGTAAACTTTATGTTTTGGTTGGAACAGATTTTTCAGAAAAAGTCTTATAACGGTACCTCCCATAGTACCGGTTTTTTGAAATCAGATTTCTCGAAAACCACTCAACGGATTTTGATAAAAATTAAAAATTTAAGAGCTCCTTCATTAATTCTTTAATTTTTCAAAAAAAAAAACTGTTTTTTTTTAATTTTTGGTTTTTTCAAAAACGGTTATATAAAATTTTTTAAAATTTTTGTTTTATGATAAGAATTTTATGTATGCTTAAGTTGGCATACTCAAAATTTTTGAAAAGTTTAAAAAAAAAAAAAACGTTTTTTGAAAAAAACTAGTCGAACGATTTTCAAAAAAAAAATTCCTTAAAATTCAAAAAAGGAAAAGAAATCTGATGGCTTACTTCATTTTCTCCAAAAAACGTTTTAACTATTGATTTTTAAGTGATTAATAAAATTTCATATGATTTTTCAATGCTTTTTTCCGAAAATCTCTCAATCCCCAACCACTGTCACACATAAGAGCAAGTTCGTCCGACCCAGTCATTCACTTCATTTGTAGAGCGTTGAATTTCCTACAATTCTGGTAGTACAGTACAAAAATTGTTGTATGTCCATTCGCTACCTGGATATGAAGCTTCGCAAAACAGGATATTTTTCAAATCTATACAAAATGGCAAGCATTTTTGAAAAATTACCTGCTTTTTGAAGCGAATTGACATACAACAATTTTTGTATTGTACCACCAAAATTATAGAAAATTTGCCACTCTACAAAAAAGTCTAGTATGCTTTCGCCGTAAGCCGGAGCAAGGTCGACAAATTTGAAGTTTTCCCCCTCCGCTTTTTTTTACAGGGTCGCCGACATCAAAAACTTAGGAAAGAATAAAATCCCCAAGTTTCATCAACTTCCGACCTCTTTCCACCTTAAATCGACTGGACTAAGAGAACCTCTTCTTTAACTGACACCCTCCACTATCGGATAGTTAATAGACTTCGAAAGGCGATATTAAAACTTTTTGGGTTTCATGAACTTTGTATAGATTTTTACTTGCTCAATAGGGCAAGTATTGGTTTCGTGCAGAAAAAAAAAATTGAGGTATTAATCAAACATGACATTACGATGATAGAGAAGCCCAAAAAAGTGGTTTTCGCCATACCGTCCGTCGGTCTGTCTGTGCGTCTGTGCGGATGTGCGCTTTTTCACGTCATGCTACAGCCTAAACCGCTTGACGGATTTTCTTCAAACTTGATATATAGTAGTTTGAAGAAAAACGGTTGTCGAGGTTTTTTTTATTTCGTTTTAGCCCGGCTCAAACTGGTACCTTTCAAGTAACGGTTTTTTTCAATTTGAATTTTCTCGAAAACGGCTCTAACGATTTTGATTAAACTCAAAATTTAGCTTACTTTAAGCATTTCTAACAAAACTGCGTTTTTCGTTTTTGGCTCAAATAGTCGTAACGAAAATCAGGTTTTAACCGCTTTTTTTCAAATAGCCATAAGTTCACAACGGCTTGATTGAATCGACTCAAATTTCGTTTGACATAGTTTTTTATAGTTTTCTATAGGATGGCTTTGTAAATTTTTCCCTGAAGCTTTTCTAAACGGTGGCTTCCATACAACGAGCCGATAAGTTTTAGCCAAAATTTTTTGGTTTTTTCTAATTTGCTCGAAAACGGCTCTAACGATTTTGATTAAACTTTGTGTGTTATATTCTTTTAGTGTTTTTAAGAGAACTGCGTTTTCAGTTTTTGGCTAAAAATGCAAATAACGGAGATCTGCTCTTAACGGCTTTTTTTCAAATGGCCATAAGTTGTCAACGGTTGCATCTAATTCACTCAAACTTTGTTTGGTATAGTTTCTTTCCGCTTCTTTTCAGATGGCATTGATTTTTTTGCATTTTCTTTTTTTTAAATGGTGGCTCCTATACAAAAAGCCATTAGATTTTGGCCAATTTTTTCGTTTTTTCTAATTTACTCAAAAAAGGCTCTCCCGATTTTTATGAAACTTTGTATGTTACATTATATAGAATACTTAAAAGAAAACTGCATTTTTAGTTTTTTGCTACACATGACAATAGCGGAAATTGGTAATATCAGTTTTATTAATTTGGCCATAAGCGGAAATTTATATCACCCAAAAGACGACATCTAAATTTGATATACTAAAGGTTACTTAACGTTAGCTCCCGTATATCGAGTCTTCCAGTTTTAGCGTTTAGAGTTGTTCTTATTGATCGAAAAGTTTGTTTTCGTCGTAGTATTGCACCCACAGAGCAAGTACGTGCGACCCAGTCGTGCATTTTATTTTACTTGCTACATAGGGCGTTGGTTTCATTAAAAAAAAAAAACAATTTCCAAGTTTTTTTTATTTCGTTTAAGCACGACTCCAACTAGTACCTTTCAAGAAATTTTTTTTTTCATTTTGAATTTGCTCGAAAACGGCTCTTACGATTTTGATTAAATTAAAAATTTAACAGATCTAGGTCATTTTTGAAAATACTTCGTTTTTCGTCTTTGGCTTAAATGGTCATAACGAAAATCAGGTTTAAACGGCTTTTCTTAAATGGTAATGGTTATTTATTTATTTATTTATTTACATATATTTCATCAAGTAGAGTACATAGCTCTTATAGACTACTAACTACAAATTTACAAAAAATAAATAAATTAAAACAATAAAATACAAATTATTACTCTCCAACGCTCAAATAAAACAATAATTGTGACTTTAAGACGTCTCTACTAGTACAATGGAAAAAGTCAATGTTCTCATTTTTACACACTGAGTTTGCCTGTCTTAAGCAACGGGAAATTGGCTCATTTAAGCAATAATTTACCCTGTGTTGTGGAACACGGAAAGTATCAAATGCTCTTAAAGTATACCCCGGACAATTAAAACAAATCTTACTTAGCAAATATGGACAATCAATTTTAGAATTTATTATGTCTCTAATAAACATTGCATCAAAATACTTCCATCGATTTTCTAGACTTTGTAGTCCGAAAAGCAAACATCGAACATCATATGAAGGTCGAGAAATATTCCAACGCAAAAGATAAAACATGTTTCTACTTAAGCATTTTTGAATTCTTTCAAGTCAATTTGAGTGAATGGAATAAAAGGGAATATCTCTGATCACAAAATGTAGACATTTACTTTTTCAATTTCAAACACCCTACAGTGACACCATTGGACAGAAAGGATTCCTACAACTTTATTATTGTGATTCCTGCTTCGCCGCTCGCAATTGACCTACAATATCGCAGGGTTATTGCTAATATACGAGCCCAAATACTGCAAAGAGCGATACAAAATTGGACCTCAAGATTGGACATTGTACTTTTTTATAGGATGGCATTACAATTTTTGTGAAACCTTTTTAAACGGTGACTCTCTTACTACTAAAGATTTTGATTGTAATGTAGTATAAATAGAAGGCTTCGAAGAAAACTGCATTTTTAGTTTCTGGCGACAAATGACAATAACGGAAATAGTTTTTAACGGTTTATTGACTGGCCATAAGTGAACCACGATACTAACAAAATGGTTCAGCTACACGAAAACCGCAGTAAAACATGGAGGATGTGATGTTACCATGGGTCGACGAAAATACGCCTCCAAAATGGCGTTTCCAGTAAGACAGCGATAGGAAACATTCGAAATAAAATGCACGACTGGGTCGCACGCACGTACTTGCTCTGTGTGTGCAATAGTACGATGTTTACAAAAAAATTCGAGCAATAAGAACAATTCATTTTTGAAAAATTTGATGAAAACTAAAAAATTTAGGCCAACACTGGAAAAACCGATATACGGGAGCTGACGTTAAGAAACCTTTAATATGTGAAATTTAGATGTCATCTTTTGGGTGCTTTAAATGAAAGAAATGTCCACTTATGGCCAAATTAATAAAACTGATATTACCAATTTCCGCTATTATCATAATATATAGCCAAAAACTAAAAATGCCGTTTTCTTTGAAGCCTTCTATTTATATTACACACAAAGTTTCATAAAAATCGGGGGAGAGCTTTTTGAGTAAATTAGAAAAAACGACAAAATTGGCCAAAACCTAGTGGCTATTTGTATGCGAACCACCATTTAGAAAAGAGAGACTGAAAAAAATGCAATGCCATCTGAAAGAAAGCTGTAAGGAACTATGCCAAAAAGAAGTTTGAATGAATTCGATACAACCGTTGACAACTTATGGCTATTTGAAAAAAGCTTAAGAGCAGATCTCCGTTATTTGCATTTTTAGCCAAAAAACTAAAAACGCAGTTCTCTTAAAAACACTAAAAGAATATATGATACACAAAGTTTAATCAAAATCGTTAGAGTTATTTTTTAGCAAATTAGAAAAAAAAACCAAAACTGAACGGCTCATTGTATGGAAGCCACCGCTTAGAAAGGCTATACTGAAAAACTAACAAAGCCATCTTGTAGAAAACTATAAGGAACTATGCCAAACGAAGTTTGAGTCAATTCAATCAAGCCGTTGCGAACTTATGGCCATTTGAAACCTGATTTTCGTTGCGACCATTTGAGCCAAAAACAAAGAACGGAGTTTTGTTAAAATTCCTTTAAGTTAGCTAAATTTTGAGCTTAATCGAAATAGTTAGAGCCGTTTTCAAGAAAATCCAAAATGAACAAAACCGTTACTTGAAAGGTACCAGTTTGAGCCGGGCTAAAACGAAATAAAGAAAACCTCAACAATCGTTTTTCTTAAAAATGCTGTAGGGCTGTAGCATGACGTGAAAAAGCGCACAGACTCACAGACAGACCGACGGAAGGTATGGCGAGAACCACTTTATTGGGTTTCTCTATCATCGTAATGTCATGTTTGATCAAAACCTCGATTTTTTGTCTGCACAAAACCAATACTTGCCGTGTAGAGCAAGTAAAAATTAACAAAGCTTTGGTTTTAGCGAAATAAATTCGATGTTTTGGAGTGGCCTTCCCAATCACCGGACTTAAACTCCACAGTAAATCTTTGGCGTGACTTAAAAGGCGAAGTTAATAAAAAAAACCGAACAATAAAGCGAAACTTTGGAAAATAGTCGAAGAAGCTTGGTCTGCGTTTCAAAAAGTTAAGAGTACAAAATTAGTGGATTCCATGTCCAACAGATAAAATAAAATTTTTAAAAACCAAGAAATTTTTACAAAATAGGTACTTATTGTTATTTATTTATTAGGTATTTGAAAAAATTAAAAATTATTGTTTTAAAAATGAAGTTTCTGAAAATTTATTATTTATGGCCAGGTCTTTTGAATTGTTTTTTGAACAAATGCCTATATTTATTGAATTTTTTTCTTTTATTTAAAAATAAGAATTTGGTTTACAATTAGTATTCATGGTCTTGTGTTAATACGAGTATCATTACCTAACGTAAGTTCAACATACAAATTTAAAGAAAGATACCGAGTGTTGCTATTATTTTGGCCAAAGATGTATCTTTCATAGCACCAACAAAAATTTGATTTAAAATGGGAAAAATTTACTTATCTTCTAAAAATTTCAATATGCTCAAAATGCGTCAATAATTAAACAAATAAATTTGAGCTTAAAGCCCAATAGGCAGCTTGATGTAAAATTTCAAATTTGTGTTTCACAGTGAACATTTTATAATATTTATCGGACACATTAGCATGTGAGCACTGGGATTGCCATTGCCCCAAATAATTTTTTTTTAAACGTTTTTTTTTTGTTTTTAAATCTGATGTCGCTTTGAGTGGTTATTTGCTGGAGCAAAACAGTTCCTAAATTGAGGTTTAAGCATGTCCTATGAACTTACCGCTGCATCTAAATTTTTAATCAGAAAACCAAAACAAATATACTTAATTTGAAACTACGAATTAAAAATCGGCAGCCGTTAGGGTTATTTCTTAGGATTGAAAACCCTGAACTGTCAAGGAAACTTGGCTCGATCTTTGGGAAAGTTCAAAGAACAAATCTATTTATTGCTCGTCACATTGTTTTAGCAAAATGTAGGCAGTTGTTTTAAGGCCACATCCAAGTTCTTAGTTAACCTCGTTTTTAAATTCTTGATCCGCGGATTAATTAATTTTATCTGTCAAAATCGATGGGTTAACTATTAAACACTCTATCATTTTTATTATGCAAAAACGAACAGAAAAAATCTATCAGTATTAATTCAAACAACCACGATTGTATCACTTTCGCACAGATTTAAGCTAACGTCTGGAGAGAAAAGAGTGGCTTTTAGGATAATTTAGAATGTAAGTTGCCTTGTTTTCGATACTGACCGTTACACCCATGCCATAACATATCTCGTTGTTGTTGTTGTTTTCAAAGGCAAGCATTCCTTGTATTAGGTTTTTCAATTATTGGGAAAATCTCGTTTTCTTTTCAAATATTCACAATCAATTCTGAATCATCCTGTATTCCAAGAAACTGCATGTGTGTATTATCTAATGTTATCGTTAAGAAGTGTGTTCCTTAACGATTAACAACAACAAGTAGGTATGAAATATCTTTTAATGGCTCACACTCTCTTGGCTGTTTTGTTAGACCACTAAAAAATTGGCGCATTATCAATGACAGATAAATACAAAAAAAAAATTCACTTTCGACAAAAACAATCGGTGCGAGTATAAAGATTGCTCGTTGATTTTGAAAAATAAAAACAAACAAAACGACGCTACGCAACGCGACGAAGATGTCTTCATTGTACAAAAGATGTGAGTATCTTCTACAATAATTTTCGATATAACTTATCATTTTTGGAGGAGTGTTTTAAAAAAAATATCAATCAAATACTTTTAATAATAATTTTATAATAAATTTTAAATTGTTAAGTATAACAAGGTAACAACGTAGATTCATTCGGATTGTGGTTTGTTTATGTAGTTGTATATTTGTACACCTATTATCTAAATTTCTTGGCATTCACATTGACTCATATATTTTATTAAGTGATAAAAAGTATCTCTGTCTTTTTACTCGTAGTACCGCCAATCACACTGTTAATTCAAAGTGGTTCTTGTGTATAGGGTGTCTCAATAAAGACTTTTTTTTTTAATATAATTTTTGTTGTTTTATTTTATAAAAGGAATAAAACAAACATTAAAAGCTCGTAGTGAAGTGCTCTGTGAATCATTGAAATAATTTAATTTGAGATTTGTTTGATATATTTCTTGTGAGTCATTGCGAGGTTTTTAACCCATAAGAATTTATTTTTGCTTTCCCGTTGAGCCAAAACCTAAGCCAAAGATATTTTCCATCATGCTTGAATATCGAACTTGGTAGCCCTTTTATTTGAAAGGTGCAATGCAAAGTTTTTAGTTTCGATTTTTTTTTTAAACTTCAGTAGATTCGCGGAAACATAAAAACCGGCTAACGTGAACATAATTTTGTTTAACGCTGACTCTGTAGCGTGGCCACGGTGCATTGAACATTGAAAACATTGCTCTCTTTTCTACGTTTGTCGGTTATCCGAAACAATTTTACTAAACGGGGAATCCCCGTTAGTCCTGGTACTCGTGAGTCCTGGTACTTTCGCTTTTATTTGGTTTAAAGTTTAGTGCGTGGTGCTGATTTGGCATGATCTAATCAAAGTGTTTCGTGAAAAATGTAGTAAATAGTACAAATCTTATTGTCTAATAGGATCAAGCGTAACTAGCTAAGCAAAACAGTACAACGTTGAAACATGAACAATTGTATGCTATCAAAAAAATTAGAAAATTTTAAAATGTGTTAACAATACATTTTCTGGACATCGAATGCGGAAAACTTGGAAGTGTTCTGAACTTCCTAAAATGGAAAATTTGATGTACCGTTGGTTCCCCGAAGACCGGTGTCTCCCCGATAAGGCCGTGTTCAGCAATTAAACACATTTTTTGTATTAATTTAAATGAGTAATGAGACACATGTCTTAACTAATTTGAAAAATTTAAAGAACTACATCTTCGTAAACATGAACAACTTTCCAAGCGTAAGTACGCTCTGTTTTTAATAATTTATGTTTCTGCGAGTCTACTGTATTTTAAAAAATTGTATCCGAAAACGATTTTGACAAAATAGTTGGTTTTTGTCAACTTACTGCCGTGTCTTATAAAGCCCTTTTCAGCCAAATTCTCGTTATGTGCATTTTAGGCTATAAAACTTTGTTTTCCAAAAAGTAGGTCGGTACTCTCAAAATGTATGAATTGGACACAACTGAACGGCTTAAAATGTAGAATTTAAAAAAAAAACTTGAAAAATTAAAGCTATGTAAAAAAAGAATCATAAAACTACGCAATATGTTTGGTTTTGCACGGCAGACAGCTTTCCGAATTGGAATTGGAAGTGCAACATGGAGTGAGCCAGGGTGATGTTCTCTCACCGATTTTTTTTTTTTTACCTGCGATTGATGCTGATGATTTATCTGTCTGATGACAAACGGCACTGTTGCCTTAAACTTAATGTGTAATTCGCTCCAACGAAATGGAGAAGCGACTTTTAAGTTTAAGGATTATGGTAATTGTGAGACCGGAGGCAATTAAGGAGGTTCCTCAGTTCAACTATATCTATGAAGTTATTGGTCACAAGATGGTGGAACGGGCCTGGCCGTCTACATCAGAATAAGCAAAGCTCGAAGTGACTACGGAATCCCTCCTCCGGTGTTGAACTCCCGAAATACCAAGTTGAAACGGTTTGAATCCAACGTGGAATATATGCTGCTTTATGCATGTGAAAAGTGGGATTACTCTGCCAACATCTCGAGTAAACGACAGGCTGCTGTGAACCGTTGCCTACGTTTCATCTTAAAGATCCGATGGCCACAAACCATATCCAACAACGATCTGTGACTTAAAACGGGCCAAACAAAAGCAGATGTAAATATTACGCAGACAATGTGCCCTTGGATCTATCATATACTGAGGAATGACACATTACACAAACAAAAGAAAACCTCCAGTTCAACTGTTTTGAAGGAAGCTGAGTGCCAGAATTTGGAGTCGTGGCTTGTGGGTATTGTTGAAAAAGATGAAAGGATGTGGTTACAGCGCTATGCTCCAGGAGGAGTTAAGATGTTGTCGACTGTAGTTTACGCGAGCCAAGAGAGTGAGATTTAAAAATGTATCGAACCGATTTGAATGATTTTGAATAGATCCTTGTAAAACTCTGGCAATTGAGTTAAAAACGAAAAGGCGTAGTTTTGTGGTTTTATCAAAACAACTCCATATGTGTTGAAATATTAAGAAGCTAAATCAAAATCGTCAAATTCGTTTACATACATTCGGAATTCAATTTTGCAATGTACCAAGTTGTTCTCGCCGGACATAATATTTGGCCCGCTTGGTTTATTGATAGATATAGATAGTTTTTATTGTAATAAGAAATAATTTTGAATATACAAATAATTTTGAATATAAAGTTTACTAATAATTAATATAATATAATTTTAACTATATGCCTGTAAGACCCGAGGTCTTTTGAATGCAAACTGCATGGCAATAGTTAGAAGGAATAGAAAGATAGGAAAGATTTTTTGTTGGTACAATGGATTGAGAAATAGGTGATATTAATCTCATGAAAATCCCACGGGTGGCGTTCAGTTGAAGCTGGGGCTCGTACCCACAACTCTTAGGTTAGCAACCAAGCACTTCATCCACTGTTCCATTGCCACCCGCAAATATAGCTCCAAATAAATTTAATACTTTGAACAACTAAAAAAATATATCTCAAAAAGGATTCAATCACGCAAAAAAGTTAAGCTCTTACTTTTAACATTAAAAAAAAACTTTAAACTGTAAAATAACTTACATGATTATCATGTGTAAAGTGAACAATTAATAATTGCTTATATCCGCAAGTTGGCACAATATTAAAAGTTCCATCGAATAAATAGTTTCTGGTGGAACCTATCCCCAAGCTTTGAAAAGCAGTTGCTATAGTGGACGATATAAATACCGTGTAAGAAAATCTTTTCTCTATAACAGTGCCCCTATGAAAAGGTGTTATAAGGCCATAATGGCGTTATGACACTTTGGTAAAGCGACGAAAGGCCATCACTTCGAATATGGTCTTATGACACTTTGGAATGCGTCATAAGGCCATATTTCGAAATATGGCCTCATGACACTATGGCCTTATGTCATGGCACCAAGGCAACTTCCTATTATCGAATTCTTTTCTTGCTCTTTGTCTGAACACTTCTGTCAAATAAATGGTGGTGTACCATTAGGCAGTCATACGTTTCTCTAATGGTGAGAGACGACAAGTTTGATTTTAACGAAAAAACAGGTGACCATTTGCTGTGAAGTGCTTCGTGCACGGACAACCTTTATTGGATTGAGATTTTTGAAAGGTCCATGCAGTCCATTGCTGTTTTTTTTTATATTCACTGATCAATGAATCGTAGCCTATGTCACATATTATGTTATGGAAGTGTTTTTGACAACCGCGATTTTTTCAACATTTACTTGCACCAAACAAGAAAACAACATGCGGAATTCAAAGCTAAAAAATCTTTTTCACATCAAAGATTATGTTCAAGCAAACCTCAATCTCACGGTATTACGCATTGTATCGATCTTAATATAACCTAACTAAAGCATAACCTTCACGAAATTCGTCACAACCACAACTGAATTCACTATCGAAACACGTTTACTCGAAATAATTTCAGATGGTTGACGCACTGTTTTTCGTGTAATACGTCGCACCCTCGAAAATCATGTTTGCAGTGTAGGCTCTGTAGACTTAACGGATTAGCCGATTTGCTGCAAACTTAATACAGGTAAAGCTCGGAAATTAGAACTCGCGGAAATTAGAATCGCTTGGAATTTAGAACAACATTTTATATAACGTTAACAGCTTGGAAATTAGAATATAATATTCTAATTTTCAAGCTTTAGAATAGTAGCTCAGAAAAACTTATATTTTGTTTCGAAAACATTATGTAGGCGTGTAAAAAAAAAAAGACTTTCCCTTTACAACTATCGCCTACTATGTTGTATGTTTCTGATTATGCAGTATTGCAAAAACATATTGCATATTGTGCTCATAAACAAAAAAATTAAAAGAAAACACCTTGTCGTTTGAAATTAAACTTCAAATAAAAGAACAAATTAAAAAAGGTGCCTCCAACAAAGCATTGGCTCTTAGGTATATATGTATAATGTTGCGCTGTCTTTTATTTCTCATTTAAAAAAAAAGTAACATTTAATAATGGCCAAGGTATTAAAGTCTTTCTTGCCATTAAAAACAAAAACCCTTCATATTGAATTCAACTGAATTCCCAACAATGGAATGCAAACTTTATGCATGGATCTAACGGTTATGTTATGCTTTTAATATTAAAAATAACTCAGTATTGAATACTATTTTTGACTGACAACACTGAAAACCGTATGGCTCTACGACATTTTGTTGCCAAGGTATTCAAAAATAACCGAACCTACTTCTTCACAAAAACACGAAAAAATTGGCTAAATGGTCACTTGTGCCATCCCGTAAGGCTAGGTTTTCTTGTTTTTGTGAAGAAGTAGGTTCGGTTATTTTTGAATACCTTGGCAAGAAAAAGTCGTAGAGCCATACGGTTTTCAGTGTTGGATTAAAGATTAATGGAAGCGTTGAATTCTGAGAACAAAAATTATACTTAATTACGTAAAATTTTGAAAAAAATTAGTTTTAAAATTATTTTTTCAAATTTTTTTTTATATTTAGCTTTAAGACTAATGTAACAGGTAAGTATTGATCTCTTCTGTACAAAAAAAAACGCTTGGAAATTAGAAACATTTGAAAATTAGAATTCGCCAAAACTTTTGTATTCTAATTTTCGAGCTTTGCCTGTACTTTTAGGCTTTATTAGATAGAAGGGGTTATTAATACCCTTATAATTCATTAGCACAGACGAGCTTTAAGGGGAAACGAGGAAGCGTACGAATAGTCGACAAAAAATGTCGACTGGATAAATACAAATTTCATCGACTGGCAAAATGTCGACTGACGTTTGGTCGACAAAAAAAAAGTTGACAGATTAAAATCCAGACTATGAATATGCCGACTAAAAAACTGTCGATAATAATGTTGACTTTTATCCTGATAAAAAATGTAGTTCTTTGTATTGCATCGACAATTTAAATTTTTTAATTATTTTTAAATCATATAGTAGTAGGGGCGCAAAACCGATGGACAGCGGCACCGATATTTTCAAAATCGACTTTATAAGAGACGACATTTTAATCAGTCGGTATTTTTTCCCAATCGACTTTACGAAAGTCAACATTATGACGATGGGTTTTTTTAAATCGACATTTTAAAAATCGACAAATCGGACCCAACCCGGGGAGAAGGAATAGAAATATAAAAATGAATTTTTTTTTCACGAAAATCCCACAGGTGAAATCCAGTTGAAACTGGTTTTGAACTGAAAACTCTAGTTTAGAAACCAAGCACTACATCGTAATATTTTAAGTTTTTTTCGAACTTACCACGCGATTGTTTTTTTGTTACGGGGGAAATGTTTAAAGGGTGATTTATGAAACCACTCGACATTTCGACAAGGTTCCACTTGTGGTGGTCACGAGTGGTTTGATAAACTTTATAAAAAGTTAATTAACCGCGCGATAAGTCCGAAAAAAACTTAAAATATTACAATGATGAACAACCGCGAATATTGTAGTTTAAAATTTGAAAAAGCACAACATCCATTGTACCATTGCCACCTGCATAATAATAAATCATTAAAGATGTTTAATAAGAAATTTTTAAAATAATAAGTTTTTTATCGTGCGTACCAATGTTAAGTTGTTCACTTGTGTCATGCCTTGCGGGATAAGGATAGTTTAACATTTTCTTTGAAATCAATCTCCTTCAACAGGTCGTCTTATGTTTGTCCAATTATCTGGCAGACTAAGGTATACAGGGTGATTCACCAGCGTTGTGCCAAAAAGCTAGAGCGTGTAGGTTAAGTTGAGACAAGAAAAAAATCGTATGGGAGGGGGGGTCTATTCCCCTCCGTTTAGCCGGGAGGGGCAATTTTCTGAAAAATTGACTTATTTTGTAAAAAAAAATATTTAAAATCAACGGGTTCGTTTACAACACCGTGTTATACCTTTTTGGAAAGCCAAAAACTTCTCCTTTTATTTTGTTTTTAAATTAAATTGTTTAAACGAATAGTTTAAAAAATATAAATTTTCAAACTCAAAATTTTAAAAAAAAATTTGAAAAAATAATTTTAAAACTAATTTTTTTCAAAATTTTACGTAATTAAGTATAATTTTTGTTCTCAGAATTCAACGCTTCCATTAATCTTTAATCCAACACTGAAAACCGTATGGCTCTACGACTTTTTCTTGCCAAGGTATTCAAAAATAACCGAACCTACTTCTTCACAAAAACAAGAAAACCTAGCCTTACGGGATGGCACAAGTGACCATTTAGCCAATTTTATCGTGTTTTTGTGAAGAAGTAAAGTCGCAGAGCCATACGGTTTTCAGTGTTGGATTAAAGATTAATGGAAGCGTTGAATTCTGAGAACAAAAATTATACTTAATTACGTAAAATTTTGAAAAAAATTAGTTTTAAAATTATTTTTTCAAATTTTTTTTCAAAATTTTGAGTTTGAAAATTTATATTTTTTAAACTATTCGTTAAAACAATTTAATTTAAAAACAAAATAAAAGGAGAAGTTTTTGGCTTTCCAAAAAGGTATAACACGGTGTTGTTAACGAACCCGTTGATTTTAAATATTTTTTTTTACAAAATAAGTCAATTTTTCAGAAAATTGCCCTTCCCGGCTAAACGGAGGGGAATAGACCCCCCCTCCCATACGATTTTTTTCTTGTCTCAACTTAACCTACACGCTCTAGCTTTTTGGGACAACGCTGGTGAATCACCCTGTATATCGATAGTTTCTTAATTAAAATTTTGGTGTTTCTTTAGAATTTTTTTTGAGTGTGTTCTCTCATAAGGACTTTAATTTCGGTGCATTCAAAAACTGAATGTCTGTTAATGGTTTCATTCTATCATATAATTTTTTCACCGCTCGGTTAAAATCGAGTAAGGTTCGCAAAAACGAGTGTAGAGCTACCAGGTTAACAGTCATTTGAATTCATAGGCTGTTTGATTTTAATTTATTTGAAACGAATAAGCAACTAAGTAAAATGCTCTTTAAAAAATATTTTTTGAAATTTTTCACAAAGAAACCGTGTTTGGCTTTCTCAACACGTTTCTATTGACAACAGCTGGCCAGCAGTATATTTTTAGGAGCGTCACAAAATGCTTTACGGACCGCTCTGGTTTGTAACTTATTCACATAGGCCCGTGATTTTAAATTCACAAGAAAATGTCTAACGGGGTCAAATTGCACGATCAAGGTGCCCAGTTCACTTCATGTGTCCTAAGCTATGTGGCACCTGGCCTCGAGCCGTCCTGTAGAAATCGAATCCCGTTGGTGTTCTTATCATCCAAGACTTAAAAAACTGAATGTGATGGCCTAGCCAATATTATTCTGAATAAAAAATATACCGATGACACCGCCAGCCAAAGATCCATACCAAAGAGATAACTTTTTCGGGATGCATTGGACGTTCTTTGATTTCGTGTGGATTGGTATCGTCCCAAATTCGACAATTTTGTTTGTTTATGTGCTCATTCATCTAGGAATGGGCCCAATATCCGAAGATGATTTTTCAATGAAAATTAGGGTCTATTTCAAATGCTCCAGAGCCCGTTTAGCGAACAAACGTCGTAATCTTTAGTCGTTTAAGCGCTCATGAGTCAGTTGAATTTTGTACGGATGGAGACACAAGTTACAACGCGCTTCTGATTCTCCTGCACACTCACGGACAGCGGCGATGTTTTCGGCAGATACTGCGTTGGTGTTGGTTGATCTTTTACTTAACCAGTGGACTCAAATTTATTCACGACACTGCGAGTAATCTTCTCGATTATGGCGAGACCTTAAATTGGCGAAGCGTTCGATTAGGTGTCCGAACAGAACACTAATTTTGATAAAATAATTTTATCGTTTGCACGTGTTGTTGAACGCTATATACGTCCATGGCGATTTGGCAGACGGACTGAATAATGACAGCCAATTTGACAGATGCAGTACCGCTAAACATGGAGACCATTTAGTTATTAGACTAATTATTTCATTTTAATTTTAACTTAAAAACATGGTTGTCTGTAAAGTCGGTTTATGGACGATCATTTTACGTGATAACCAGTTCACAAAACAGTTCATGTGTAGGTATCTCTCCAACCAACAACCACCCAAAACACCTACAGCCACCCACCATTTTTGAATTTTTTTAACCCCTTAACCTAAACACCAACCAACCACCCCCATATACAACCAACAGCCAACCATTTTTGAAAATTTGTTCCTCCTCCTTCAAACAATAAAACCAGCCCTTCCTAACCACCACCAATCACCCACCCACTATTTTTGACAATTCCCCCATGCACCAAATTCAACCACCTACTCCACCTACAACCAACTGCTACTCACCCACCATTTTTGACAATTTTTTCCTCCCCAGTACAACTATTTTTGACAATTCCCTCCACTACACCCTCCACCCAAATCCAACCACCCATTACACCTACACCAACTTTCCAATCACCCAACACCACCAACCTCCCATCACACCTACAGCCACCAACCAACCACCAACCATTTTTGACAATTTTTTCCTAACCCTCTCCCAACACCAAATCCAGCCACCTACCCCACCTGCCACCACCTTCAACTCACCCACCATTTTTGACAACTTTTTCATCGTACCCCATCAAATCAACCATCCCCACCACCAAAACTGCCAACCAATCAACCTACCTACCATCGCCAACCAACCACCCACCATATTTGACAATTCACCCCCCTCTCCCAACCGTACCAAATCCCCCAACACCAAACACCCACCCCACCTACAGCCACCAAGGAACCACCCATTAGCTTTGACAATATTTATCTCAACACCCAAACCAGCTACAACCACCCACCATTTTTGACAATTTTTTCTCTCTCCCCCTGCCTGGCCCACACACACTGCCACCACAACCAACCAACCACCCAAAACCCTCCCCTCCCACTTTATCGACTTTCTTGGCTATAAAAGCAGCTAGGTAACGTGACTGTGACTGTGGCTGTGACTGTGACTGTGACTGTGACTGTGACTGTGACTGTGACTGTGACTGTGACTGTGACTGTGACTGTGACTGTGACTGTGACTGTGACTGTGACTGTGACTGTGACTGTGACTGTGACTGTGACTGTGACTGTGACTGTGACTGTGACTGTGACTGTGACTGTGACTGTGACTGTGACTGTGACTGTGACTGTGACTGTGACTGTGACTGTGACTGTGACTGTGACATTTTTCCGTGCGTGCTGCCCATATATTCCAAACCGATTTATTAGACGTTATCACGTCAAAAAGTAATTAAACGTGGGAATGTATTAACAAAAATAAAAAAATTTTATCGTTACAGTGCTAAGACATAAAATCAAAAAAAATCAGCAAGCTAGAATGGAGAAAAAAATATCAATGTCACAACCGAGAATCTTAAAAAAGAAGCATTTCAGAGTGAAACACCAAAAGGTGAAGCTGTTTCGAGCAAATGAACCGATCCTCAGTGTTTTCATGTGGGGTATTAATCACACGGTAAATAATATACATTCATTTATACATATTTCAAATGATCTTACTTATTGATTTGATTTTTTTTACAAAACTATCTCTTTGAATTTTCTTCATCTCAAAATTTTAGATAAATGAACTGAGTCATGTTAACATACCAGTAATGTTGTTACCAGATGATTTTCGAGCATATTCGAAAATCAAAGTCGACAATCACTTGTTTAACAAGTAAGTGTGTTTTAATTGACTTTACTGACTTAACTATTCCGAGAATGGTATCACTGGATTTCGTCGTAATAGGCAATCAGTGAAAAAATTCAATTTCGAAGAAATTCTGTGATACCCTCGTTTATCGGAACGGAAATCCGATGCCGATTTATTGTTGGCTGATTAAATATTATTATAATAATAATTTTATTTGTGTATATATTTTTGTTTAAAGAGAAAATATGCCATCACATTTTAAAGTCAAAGAATATTGCCCGCTTGTATTTCGAAATTTGCGCGAACGCTTCAATGTAGACGATGTTGATTATCGTGAGTCATTAACACGATCACAACCTATTCAAATTGATTCATCGGGCAAATCTGGTGCACAATTTTATCAAAGCTATGATAAATTTTTTATTATCAAGAGTCTGACATCGGAGGAAATTGAAAGAATGCATGCGTTCCTGAAACACTATCACCCGGTAAGCTTAATTTTTTTTTATAATTTTAAAAATCATATAACTTTTTGTTAAGTTTTACAAAAAAAAAAATGTGTATCGTATTCAATTCCTGAAAACTCTCATAAATTTTCTTGGAAATAATCGTATGGAGGGGCTAGTTTGTTATGCAATACTATATATTTTTCTGTGGTATAATTTTTGTATATTTTGTTTTGTTGAATATGTTTAACGAATGCATACGGATGTTACTTAATAGCCTATTCACACCGCACTCGTTTTGGCTATTCGTTTACCAAAATGAGAAGAGCATTCACACCGGACTTTTTACTCGTTTTTGTTTGACATATCAATTGTTTAAAATTGAAAATGAAAACAAATGAAAATTAAATTAAATTAAATGACACCGATAAGGACTCCGATAAAAAAAATGAGTGTTAATATAAAATTGTTCATTTGTTTCTACATATAAAATGATTTCAAAACGTTGCTTTGTCTTCGCGCTTCTCCCCACGCCTTCAAGCGATTCCTATCCTTCTTGGTCACAAATTGGTGGTATTTGTACTCCTTGAGGTGCTAGTTGGCATATTCATGCGGTTAAAAGGTACAATCTGCCAATTAGTACAACTTTTTTCTGTTGGAGCATTTCATTGGAGACGTTCAATGGGGCATCTTTGGAATGAACAACACCCTTTATAAGGCATACTTCAAAAACAAATGGTCCTTTAATTTTTGTTGGCACCTAATTATAATAAAAAACAGTGATATAAAAATATTTCTAAAAAAATATTACCTACTTACCGCTGCCAGGCAGGAATTTCTTCAAGTCGAAGAAATATTGAATTTGTTTTGACAGCAAGCCGTCAGCTGATATTTTTTACTTGCGATTATAGACTATAAGGCAAGTTATGCATTCGTAAAAAAAAAAAAAAAATTTTGGCAATCAAACATAACATTACGATGGTAGAGAAGCATAAAAAAGTGGGTCCGACAATTATGTCTGTCTGTCTGTCTGTCCGTCCGTCTGTATCGGCACCTACAGCCTAAACGGCTGGACCGATTTGCTTCAAACTTGGTACATAGTATTATTATGACGTCCTACAGAGGGGTTTTTGGAATTAGCATTCTAGCGTTAAAACTAACGGTACCTGCCATACGATTTTTAGTGAAAAACTATTTTTTCTCAAAAACGGCTCCTACGATTTTGATAAAACTTTCAGAAAAGTGTTTTATGTACAAGCTTTGTGTTTTGGTTGGAATAGATTTTTCAGGAAAAGTCTTATAACGGTACCTCCCATAGGACCGGTTTTTTTAAATCCGATTTTCTCCTAAGCCGCTTGACGGATTTCGATGAAATTTTTAATGTAGAAGCCTTTTTATAAAAGAAATAATAAAAATTTTAAAATTTTTCAAAAAAAGTTTTTTTGAGTTTTTTAAAAAAGTTTCAAATTTTTTTTTCAATTTTTGTTTTTTCCAAAAACGGTTTAATCTATATTTTTTACTTGCGATTATAGGTACTATAAGGCAAGTTATGGATTCGTGCAGAAAAAAAATTTCGAGATAACAATCACACATGACATTACGATGATGGAGAAGTCGAAAAAAGTGGGTCTGGGAATTCCGTCCGTCTGTCTGTCTGTCTGTCTGTCTGTCTGTATGTCTGTCTGTCTGTCTGTCTGTTCGCGCTTCCAGAGCCTGGACGGATGGGCCGATTTGCTTCAAATTTGGTATCTAGGATTTATTTGGCCGTCCCTCGGAACATATTTTTTATTTTTGCTCTAAGCCCAAAAATAACGGCACCTGCCATACAATCGTGAAGAAAAAAATTGATTTTCTCAAAAACGGCTCTAACGATTTTGATAAAACTTTCAGGATGCTATTTTTGTAAAACAGTCTATCTTTTGGTTGGAAAATATTTTTCAAAATTTGTCTTATAACGGTACCTCTCATAGAACCAGTATTTTCAAATCAAATTTTCTCGTAAACTATAAATTCGATTTCAATAAAATTTTGGCCACAGGAAGTCATTTATAATTTTATTAATATGGCATTTCAAATTTTTCAAAAACTTTTTTTTTTGATTTTTTATAATTTTTTCAAAAAAAATTTTGGTTTTCGAAATATGTTGGAAACGGGTATATTGATTTTTTTTAAATTATTTTTTCAAATGTAAACTACAGATTGCCATATATTTGCATACCCAAATAAATTTCAAAATATTTTTTGGAAAAGTTTTTCAAAAATAACCTTTTTAAAAAAAAACTGGTCGAACGATTTTCAATATTTTTTTTCCTAGATTTACGTATAGCTTCGAAATTTTATTGCATACTTTGTTTTTCCGAGAAAACTCTTAAACTAATTTAAAAAATCAAAGAATTTTCGAAATTATTTAAATTTTTTTAATAGCCATATATGCAGCCACAATTAGCAATTGCTTATATCATAAGAGCAAGTTCGTGCGACCCAGTCGTGCATTTTATTTAATTTAATTTTTCTGATAAAAACTACAAAGTGCTAGAAGTTGGCATACTCAAAAAAAAAAAATTGGAATATATTTTCAAAAAGTTTTTCAAAAAAACTGTTTTTTGAAAAAATCGATCGATTTTGAAATTTTTTTTTTGTAAAAATTCAAAAAAGTAAAAGCAACCTGATGGCTTATTTCATTTTCTATAAAAAACGTTTATGGTATTGATTTTTAAGTGATTTATAAAATTTCATATGATTTTTTCAACGCTTTTTTCCCAAAATCTCAAGCACTGAAGATCATTTTAACACATTAGAGCAAGTTCGTGCGACCCAGTCGTGCACTTTATTTTAGTGTATATTTACAACAACATCACAAAAAGATCCGTTCGTGTAGTTCATCTTGAAATTGCAACTCGTTTTCAAGTCGCTTGGGTAAAACGAATCGTTTTGCAAAACGAGTTGGGTATGGAAAATGTATGGGAAAACGAGTCGTTTTGCGGAAAACGAGTAAGTGCTCGTTTATGGTTTGGTGTGAATAGGCTATAATACTTAAGTCATAAGATTAACAACATTGAGAATATGTTTATTTTTGCACATAGTCATCGAAAAATTTGACATACGATTGTTATTTGTGTTATTTACAGTTATTTGAAACATTTATCTTTCTCCAAAAATAGTATTGAATCCTGTCGCACTTCGAATGAATGAATTAATTGGGGAAAAGTGCACTGCGACCTTTAAGATGTATTGTGTCCCCTTTTCTAAAGCGCTGGATGAGGATACTCATCCTACAGCACTTCCTCCAACTTGGTTTCTTTTAGGAAGCTAAGTATTTGAGGTATTTTTAAAGAAGGTAACCTGCCCTTCTCTATCTGGTAATTACCCAGGTGTTTTTGTCTTTTGTGCATAAGTGCACTACATCTACCTACCTAGTATGTGGTCCGGTGTTTCTTCTTCTTCATCGCAGAATCTGCATGTTGCCCTGCTTGACAGCCCTAGGATGTTAAGGTGTCTTTTTAGTTTGCAGTGCCTTGTGAGAAAGCCCGTTATGATTCTCAGGTTGTTCCTGTTTAAGTTAATGCAGGCTGTAAATCGTTCTAGGCTGTGGTTCCCCAGTATCATTTTTGCCTGTCTTAGCTTAGGGATTTCTTTCCAATGGTTGGATCTTTTGATTTCTTCGTTTGTTTTTATCTTGTTTTTGATCACATTCTCCACAAAACCGCCGTAGGGTTCCGGTCCCATAAAGGGTGTTGTTGCCCCTATTTTCGCCAGACGGTCAGCCTCTTCATTGCCTTCAACACCAACATGGCCTGGTATCCAATGGAGAGTTACTGTGTTTTCCCTGCCCAAAGTGTTGAGTTTCTCTAGGCATTCCCATACCAGTTTGGAACTGATACTGTATCAGCTAAGGGCTTTAAGTGCTGCTTGACTGTCTGACATTATTGCAATGTTTTGCTTGCGATAGTTCCTATTTAAGTTTAATTCAGCGCATTTACCTATCGCGATAACTTCCGCTTGAAAGTTGCTTGAGGACTGTCCCATTGGAACAGAGACTTAGCTTCTAGGCCCAAAGATTCCTGCATACGTTCCTTCAATAGTTTTTGATCCATCAGTGTACCACTTGATGGCATTTGCTTTTAAAATGTAGTTTTCTGTTTCTCCTAGCCACTCTTTTTTCGCTACTTAACTTCGTTTGGAAGTTTTTCTCGAAGTTGTAAATCTTAATCATGGAATATCAAGGGAGGGTATTATTTTGGACAGGGAGTCTTATTTGTTTGCCTTTGCCGGTGCCCTCTTTTGAAAATCTCATGATTGTTCCCTCAGCTGCACTTTGTATCACAAAGTGTAATGGGGTCAGATGCAAGATGACTTCCATTGCTGCCGTAGGGCAAGTTCTCATTGCTCCTATTATCAAAAGCACCTTCTATATCGAGGAACACACTTAGGGCGGTTTCTTTGGCGTCAAGTGCCCTTTCTATAGTGTTCGTTAATTCAAAGAGAGCGGTCTCTGTTGATCTGCCTGATGTAATTGTCGATCACTTTCTCCAAAGTTTTCAGTAGGAAAGATGTTAGACTTATCGGTCTGAATGACTTCGGATGGGTTGTATCTTTTTCACCCGTTTTTGGGATGAAGATAACTTTAGCTTTTCTCCACAGACTTGGTATATACCCAAGTGCAATACTGCTTCGTAGTATGCTAATGAGGTACGGCCTTACTGCCCTGTTGCAGTAAGGCAGGAAAGATGCCATCTATGCCGGGTGATTTAAAAGGTTGAAAGGTACTAATTGCCCATTCTAGTCTTTTTCCTGAACAGATAGTTTTTGCTATCTTCCAGTCTTCTCTGTTTGGTTTGTAAGGTATTCTTTCAATTCTATCGTTCACTATGGGTGAACTACCTGGAAAGTGGGTGTTCAGTAGCAAATTAGATCTTTGCTCTTCATTTTCTGTGAAGCTACCATCTGCGTTCCTAAGTGCCAATGATGTTAAAGTTTTCTCCATCGACAGTGCTTTGTGTAGTCTGGCAGCTACAGGTGTGGAGGATATGTCTTCGCAAAAAGTTTTGAAGTTGTTTCTTTTGGCCTTCCTTAGTTCTTTATTGTATTTGGTAAGCTCTTCAGAATAGTTTTGCCACTCTCCAGTTCTCTTTGCCTCATTACAGAGTTTTCTTACTCTATATCTTAGTTTTGAAAGATTATTGCTTCACCATGGAGCGTGTTTCTGGTTTCTAGCAGTTTTTATAGGGCAACTGAGTTCATACGCCTCATTGATTGCCCCACTAAACTGCTTAACTATATTCGCTAGTTCAGGGTGACTATTAGTCGTACTAACTGGACCTAACTGTTCAATATTGGTTTTAAGGGTGTTTTTATATAGTTGCCAGTTCGTATTTCTTGGGTTCCTTCCAGAGGTCGCACTTCGCTAAAGAACAAATTTTGTCGTCCCAAATCGGTTGTTGTGCCAGAAAAAATGGATGCTGTGCGGGAACTGATTGCAAGATCTTCATGTGCCATACCGCGAAATTGAGGCTTATTGTTGCTCGCCATACATTCAATATTACATGACCATTTGGTGTCCAAAATTTTTTTTATGTTGCATCCAAAAATGTGTTGGTCTTGACGGTGAATATTTTCAATTACAAAAAACCGATTTTGTATTTGAATTTTGAATATTTTGTCTCGAACCAAATGTTGCATTCCTCGCATTTTTCGTGCCATGTGAATGTTTTTGTGTTTAATTTTTCAAATCGCGCTCGCGATTGCTTGCTTTTCACTTGTTGCGCATCATCGTTTTGGAAATTTCTCGGATATTTTTTTAAAAGAGATTTTCTCTTGGGCATTTTGCTAGGTTTTCTCCTGGCTCCTGGTGATTTTGTCTTTGGAATTTTCATTGTGAGATTAAATTCTCTATTTAAATTCGGTAGAATTGTCATCTTTGTACCAATGGAACGCTCTCAAAAGACTTCCGGATTATCCTAGTCGCTTCTTTTCCTCCAATAAAAAGTGCTATATGTTCCTGTTCCCCTGTGACATTTCATGAGAAAACTTTAATCAAACGCACTCAGTCACCAGCAAAGCAGTGTGACAATCTTTTGTGTGGATCGATTCGCGGGACAAATACATTTTAATTGGTCATGTATCGCTCATGCAGCCTCGTCGGTTTACTTAAGGGCCAGTTATGGCTATCAAATAAAAAATGTCAAATGAAAAATTTGCAGTAAATACTTTTTTAAAAAATTTCAATTATACTACTTTATTTATTTTTCTGATGGAATTTCATTTTTCGTACCAGCTGATTGTCATTTTGATCAAAATGAAGTTTCACTTTTTGCGTTCCAATTTGTTCCCCCGACAGATTATCTGTCATAAAGTAATTTTCCTATGCAATTCTATCTTGCTAGGTCTCACTCACACAACTTCATTGCTCCACGAAACGTTTAATTAGACGTCTGGTTAGCTTCTTTATCGAAATTTTCATTATGCGACAATGTCGAAAATGAATACAGTGCTACGTGTGGATAAATGCTTGTTTTGTGAAATGTCTATACAAAATTCTAGTTTTTATCTGTTTCAACTTTTCCTGATTGATTCCGGCTCACTATAACTGGCCTCGAAAGTATCGGTCAGTTATGTTCTTTATGTTTTGTCACCAAAATTTGAGGAACAGGATGTGGAGGATGTCTTAGGATAAGTAGATAGGATGGTGCCTGTTTTGGCGAATCAACCCAAAGGTAACATTCTCCACTACAACTTTCTATAAACTTTGGTATTTGGTCATAAGTCTTTGGGCTTTGGTTTTTGTCTCATATCTTTAGTCTTGTCTTTAGTCCTGGGTGTCATGAGTGGCTTGAGGTTATTAGGTGTTGGGTGTCTTAGGTTTGGGGTGTATTGGGTCTGTCAACTTGGTCTTATAATTTCACTAGACTGCATGTAATGGTTGTTATTAATTAATTTTATTTTATTTTAATTCCGCCTGCAGTATGTTGTCGAAAGGCATGGAAAAACACTTCTGCCACAATACCTAGGCATGTATCGAATTACTGTTGAGAGTGTACAATATTACTTTGTCGTAATGCGAAATGTGTTCAGCTCTCACCTGACTATTCACAAGTATGTTTTTATTTCTAAATAAGATATGACAAATAAAGAAGTTAACTTTTCGTTTTTGTTTTATCTGAAGAAAATTCGATTTAAAAGGGAGCACAGTTGATCGTGAAGCCTCAGAAAAGGAATTGGAAAAGCAACTCCCAACTTACAAAGACAACGATTTTATTAAACAAAAAATGAAGCTTGAAATCGGAGATGATGCCAAAAGGAAACTATTAGAGACTTTAAACAATGACGTTGATGTAAGATATTTGTTTGTCTTCATCTTTTTAGTTTCCCAAATTACACGTTTCGATGTTTTTATTTTTTCAAATTTATAGCTACTAACAAAACTGCACATCATGGATTACTCACTTCTAGTAGGAATACATGATTGTGTTCGAGCAGAAGAAGAAGCTCTTCAAGGCGAAAATGCCCGCGATGCTGGTGGACGAAGTGACAACAGCGAAAGTGAAGAATGTGATAGCGGCGAAAGGTGAGATTTTGAATTCCGGAAATGCAAAGCAGTACTTCTTACTTATTATATCGTTTTCGTGTTTTTCCTTCTCTTTTAACAGGTGGACTTATAACACCCCACCAGATTCACCAAGGGGTGGAGCCCAATATAATGAAGTAGTCTATGAAATTGACATATATGCCATTCCAAGTATAGAGGGTATGTTTTTAATTAAATTCGTTAAACGCTACAGTTATTTTGTATATGTTTAGTGAAAGTTAATATTTAGTTTATATCACGGAAACGTTCACTACAAGTGCGCTTACGCTTACAATTTTCGTGTGTGTTATGATGGCACATATTGACAACCTGGGCTAATACTTTTTTTTTATATATATTGCAGAGCGAAGAGAGATATACTTCATTGCAATCATTGACGTACTAACGCAGTACGGAGTAAAAAAACAGGTAAAATATTTATTTCTCGATACTCATTTGTCCCTCCCATTGTGATTTACATAGACATTTAAAACCAATGTGAATCGGTATCTCCTATAAACGCTCGCACTGTTTTAATTCATATAAAGATTATTAATAACTCCTCAAGTGCACGTAAATTTAAAAAAGAATATATTTAATTTTAATTCTTGTGTTTTCTTGTGTCTTCTATTTTTTTTTTTTAACTAAAGGCGGCCAAAGCAGCAAAAACTGTCAAATACGGAAGCAATGTGGATGGTATCTCTACATGTGATCCCGACCAGTACGCTAAGAGATTTATAGAATTTATGGATAAAGCTATTGAGTAGACCTGGTAGCCATAATTACACCAACAAATCCTAATGAATAAAAATACATACATACATATATAATATGAAACTTAACAAACTGTCTGTGCAAGCGTAAGCAGACGAACAAAAACTAAGATAAAAATGTATGTATATGTATAAAAACGAAGAGCACCATTCTCTATAAAGTGAACCATTGTATCTATACGAATTATTATAATATTTTTGAGTTATTTTATTTTGTACATTATTATTTAATTTTTAAATTACTCTTACATTGGATCTATCTAATTAAATTAAACAAATATTGAAAGTGAATTTTATTTCGTTAGCGCATTTCGTTTCGTTTCAAAAAATGCTATCTCTTTTCATTAAAAAAAATACTTTTTTTTAACTTAACTTCACTTTAATATTAATCTTAAAACTCCAAAGTTTAAATATGTATATTTATTTTTAAATGAAAAATAAATATACACCTGCTGCAGCAGCGGAACAAAAACAAAAACTATATACGTTAAAATAAAGTTACTTTCAAAATAGAATCGGCAAATATTTATATTTGTGTAAATCTTAATCTAATTAATTGTTGTAAACGATTATACGTTGCGGAAACTATAGTCGTCAAAATTTACGAAACAACCAAAAAAGTTGTATCAAGAGTGCTTGCTATAATTACTATTATAAAACAAAAATTAATAAATATCTTATCCTAACATTTACTTAACTACTTAATTCTTAATAACATTCTCAAATAAAGCAAGCAGCATTTATTTAGTAGTTGGATGATCCAGAAATATTTCCGAATAGTTAACGAAGACAAAAATGTATAGCAACTTTATTAACAATTTAGATCCGCCGCGTTATAAAAAAAAAAAATATACATATATATATATATATTAGGGTGGTCCTTATTCCTAAGAAAAAAAATTTTTTTCTTGAATTTCGCGGGGCACCACGTTATTTGATAATATACCTTAAGAAAGTATTTCAGTATTTTTTTTGAATTTTTTTAGTGATATTTAGAGGCCGCTACCAAGGTTTGAAATTTAAATAAAAACTCAAAATCTGTATTTGTTAGATTCTTTTATTTTTATAGCCAGAACATTAAAATATTACAAAATTATTGTTGTTGTTTTTAAGATACAAGGGTTGACTTGTTAGTATTAGGGTACTTCTTCCTATACTCTTTTACCAACAAAAGTAAATATTGCTTTTGCTCTTCATTGGTTGTAATTAATTTATTATACTCTTCCATCAAAGCAACACCGCGCTCAGCTATGTCGTTCACTACTCGCAAAGATTGAACGATATTTTTGGCAGCTACATAATCAGAGTCTTCGTTCCAAGTTTCCACTTCTTTTTTCAAAAAATTTGATGATATATCTAGGATCTGGAAGAATCTTAAGGAATTATTACTCACGAAGTTTTCTATACTTTTTTCGTGGATATGAGTGGTATCAATGTTTATCCTTTTTGAACAATCTTCTGTGCCTTCAATTTTAAGTGCTTCTACCATTTTTTTCTTGTCTTGAACTGAAAGTTCGTCATCGAAAAAGGCAAGTGAAACAAGCTCTTCCGACAAATACCACAAATGATTTAAAATCTTTTTCAACGCAACATTAGCTAGATTTTTGTTGAAGCTTTCAAAGGCTTTCAGGTCTTTCAATAGTTGTAAATCATTTCTTGGTGCTGACCATCCGGTAGAGGCTTGAAACCAATATTTGACATAAATCATCACCGTGAAAACGCATATTTCTCTCACAGCCTTTTCGTCCTTCTTCGTTAGCTTAAACTGATGTTTAAATAAATAAATTTTCAAACAGTACAATGCTCTTGCCATCCATCTAGCTCGATGAAGACCAGAAGGTCTCCTAAACAAAACTCCTTTTTTAGGAACACCTCCTAAGAAAATTATAGTGAGATTCAACAGTTCTCTGTAGTCATCTCGAGGTTGATGTACTTCTAGTTGTTTTTTGGCAAAAGAAATCCTGTCTGCGGCCACGTCTGCAAGAATATTTCCCTCAGCATCATCTATTATTGTTTTGAAGTCGCTTTGGTCAATAGAGTTCCAATTGTTTTTAAATTTTTTAAATAATTGTATATCAGGACCACTAGATGGGGCAAGCGATTGATCCACAACAGCTGACAACATTATTTCCATTATGTGGTGACGACAAGCAAACCAAAGCATATTTTTATCCATTTTTCGCTCTAAAAGAACGCATACTCCACTTCTTAGGCCCGTATTTACAGCAGTAGTGTCAAAACACAAACATTTTACCTTATCGCTCAAGTTCCATGAAATTATAGCTTCGTAGACAGCTGACGCACATGCTTCGCTCGTTCCACGTTCCAATTTTGGAACTGCGAGTAGTTGATCAACTCCATGTCCTGATACCAAAATTGGCAGCCGATCTACAGTTTCGTGTCCAGAAATATCTTCTATAAGTTTACCGTCCCAATGGATCGTTAATGACGAATTAGGTTTGAACTCGCTTTTGAGCGACAGTGCAACAGCCTTGCGATTTTTCACACGCTGCCGACGAATAGAAGATCTATTGACATTAAATTCAGATGGATCACAGCCTGCACTTTTCAAAGTAGATGTCACGACCATAGTTGCTTGTCTGTCACTCAATTTAGAGACATCAAGACTGGAAGCTAAATGGCTGTTAATAATGTCCTTTCGAGCTCTTTTCTTAGGTAGTTGCACTTCGGACAATTCAGAATTGCATTCAGAGTCAGATGAAGTTGCTTCTTTACTGGTGGTGGAAGGCGACAACGAAAGAAATGTTAATGAAGAAAAAGAGCACTTTTCTGTTAAAGCCGAGATATCTTTGTTTTCACGCTCGCGCAATTTTTCAAGGCGTTCTCCTTTCTCTTTTATTTTTTTACATTCGCTTAAACTTTTTCTGTCCACTGAACCAATTAAATATTGGCGTCGATTTTGTCGCACTGCTAATAAAAACTGCTTGTCTTCTTCAGTCATAATATTTAAAGCATCACGATGAGCAATATCAAATAAGTCTTCTAGTTTTTGTTGCCAGTTTTGTTCTTTTATCTTTAATGCTTCTGAACGTTTTTTCTTGTTTTCTTTATTTTTCTTTAGATTCTGCCACTCTTTGAATAGTTTTTCAATTTTACTGATGACATGTTTTTTTAATCGAATTGGTATACTAGCTTTTTCCCACAAGGTTATCACTCCGCAAGCCGCCAAAGTCGCAGATTCACGTATGCTTTTCTTTTCTTCATTTTTGTAGTAAAAAAAATAACGCAAAACTTCACCGATGGATGGCAAGGTTGATTGGCTCAATTCGAATAATAACTGACCGATTAGCCAAACTTTACTCTGATTTCTAGTTGCTTTACTGATTTTGCTACTTTTAGACGCCATTGCAAAACTTTCACAAATAAAACACGTGCGTTGGTGCGCTCTCGTTAATGACTTATTAGAACTGGAGTGGGGGCGGGCTAAGTATGCATTTGTTCAGTTTAAACAATTAAAACAGTTCAAAACATAAACGCTTGCGCAAACCATGGTATAAAGAATACCTGGTAAGATATTGCGCATACCGTTATCATATTCTTTCGCGCATATTTTCACCGAGCATCGGTACAGAAGAGATGTAGAGGGGAGGAAGGGATAAGAAGCGATTGTGTATGCGAGTTTTATTTGATCGTAAACTGTAATATAAACTTCTACATGAAACATTATTGAAAGCATTATTTAAGCTGTCCGTTAACGCTTTTTTTAAGAATTTTGACAGCTGGTAGCGACCTCTAAATTTAAAAAAAAAAAAAAAAAAAAAAAACTTATTTCATATTTAGAGGTATATAATCAAATGAGAAAGTGCCCCAGGGATAATTCAAAAGTCGAAAAATAAGGACCACCCTAATATATATATATTATATTGTGAATCCGATTCCTCTTATTTATTTATTATATATAGAACAAATTAATATCAATTAAAACTATTCGGTATTGTTTATTATTTCATTATCTAGTCTCTCTTTAAATAATACAAATACATAACACAAGTTTGAATCTAAAAAAGGAACTACAAAACAAAAACAACTGATGGATTTTAGAATATAAACAACAGAACTCTCAGGAAGAGGTATTGAAAAAATATGTAATAATCAATGAATAAATTACATACACGAAAAATTCTATAAAAATAAATAATAGAAACAAAAGATAAAGTGTGTGGATTAAAAATCAGAAAAGGATTTATTTAACTATTACTGCACATAACTTTAAGCTTTAGCAAGAAAAGAGATACCAATCGAAACAAAACAAAAAAATTTAACGAAAGAGAAGCAAATAAAAAGTCATTTTGTGTAAATTGTCCTTAAATGTTAAATATATTATATAAAAACAATCTAAAGCATTTTAATTTTCATTAATTATTGCTATACGAACTGTGCTCTATATATCATCTACTTCGCAAAGAATACGAAATTCGAGAGAGACACCTTAAAATCTCAGTGTGCAAATTGTGCTACGTTGTTTGCAAGAAACATGAAATTTCATGTGAATTAAACGTCGAAATTGTCGTTTTTTTTTTAATTCGTTATATTGCTCATTATCACACCTGATAACAATGTGGCCAGCTTCTGAATCCAACAAAAATGTCAAAACTTACGAATTTCGCAACACTGCCGCTGCGAAAGACACTTGCAAAATTACATGGTTAGAAAACCACTTTTCTATTCTAATACCAACAAAAATTGAAAGTTTTGCATCATTATGGACTATTTGGCTGAGTGGGTCAAAAGTCCATGATCGATTGGCCAAGAGTCCACAGGAATTTCTTGTGTACTTTGGCTCACTTGGGTGGGTCTTAAGTTCACAATGCATTTATGGATTTCTGACCCACCCTAGTGGTTCAAAAGTTCATTATGGACTTTTGGCCTGTGGACTTTTGACCATGCGCCGACAATGCCCTACTGAATTCCATAAATTTGTATTGAACAGGGGGTTTTTAATAAAATCGTGTAGTTCGAACAAACTAAGTCAAGCAATATAACGTCGGATTCCTAATTTTCCTTCAGGAAAAATAAACCAAAATCGCTCGTGAACAGCGTATCCCAATACTACCAAACTATTTTAGTGAGAAATTCTAAATCTAAGCTTTTTATCCTAATTCTTTATTGAAATTCTTTAAGAATTTCATCTTTATTGGCTCACATACGAATTTTGGCGGCAAATCTTTTCGTAGAAGAATATTGTGAATTACTAGGCGCCCAGAATTGACAGAAGGCTGTTAATTATATAAAAATCAATAGGGGTATTCACGATCTGGTGTAACTTGTCTTGCATCATTGTAAAAGTGTAGAAGTGCTACGTTTCCTTGCAATACAACAACAAAATATACTGGATGTCATTTGTTACACTTTTGCATTTTATCTATACCTCAACCCCATTGCAACAGGAAAATACAACGGTGCAAAGTTTGTACTTTTGATTTTGACATTTTTGTGTCAACCTGATTTTGACATTTGTGTGAGTTTTGCTACAGATTGGAAGAAGTGAGTTCACGATCTGCAAGAAATGCAAAAAATTTCGCACTTTTAGAATACTTGTTTGCACCAGATCGTGAATACCCCTAATATGTAAAGCTAAAGAAAAAAGCAAAAATAGTAAGTTATGGTAGTGTTGGTCAGATATAAAGAAAAAGAGTAGAAAGAAAAATGAAAATTCTATGGTTGTGGTTGGCCATGTAGTCGTACCATTTTGATAGCCCACAGGGTGACAGATCTGCTTTTAGTTTTGTTTTATTAATTTTGGTTTTCTCCATTAAATGTTTTTAACAAAAATAAATTTGAATATTGTAATGTCAGCACCAGGTAGAAAGAAGATAGTAATAATATTTTTTTTAAAGGGGAAATAAAATTTTGATTGAACGGCTATTAAAAGGTAATTAAGAATGACGTTCTTTAAGAATTTCGTCTTAGCTGGCTCACATACGATTTTTGACTGCAACACATTTCTTCACAGAATACACTTGAATATTGTGTTTTACTAGGCGCCCAGAATTGACAGAAAGCTGTTAAAGAAAAAAGCAAAAATAATAAGTTATGGTAGTGTTGGTCAGATATAAAAAAAAGAGTAGAAAGAATTAAAAATTAAAATTCTATGGTTGTAGTTGGCCACGTAGTTGTAATATTTTGATAGCCCACAGGTTGAATTTGATCTGAAAGAATCGCTGAGATTCAAATTAAAAATTATATTATTTTTTCAACATTTTTGTTACTGTACGAGATATACCCATACAACGATTTATAGTTACTGATAAAATTATGGGCAGAAGTCCAGAAAGTCCAATTTTTAAACCTTTCTCTTAGAGAAATTCTTCTCTCTGCCCCAGTGGTCAAGATAATCAAATGTAAATTGATGTTTGAAAGAGCTTGATGAAATAATCAAAATGTAAGAAGCAGCATCAAGAACACGCACTCTGACACGAATTCTTGCGAGAACAAATTCAAAGGTTGATGCCGGAGAAAGTAAATATGGTTGCAATTTATAAAATCATTTTATTTCGATCAAAAATTTTAATCCAAACCGAATCGTAAGTAGGTAATATTATAATTTATTATATAATATTAATTTCAATTCGTTCATATGACCTGGTAGCGATGGATACCAGGAGTCAAGCATTCTATTTCATTCTTACTTCATCGTACTTTAAAAAAATGAAATGAGAAATAAAACTAGGTCACCCTGCTCCTCACATAATCGCGATCAACGATCAACAACACCATACTATTTAAATGTGATTGACAGCAACTAAATGCAAATTACACAGACTTTGAAATACTAGGCGTGCAGGAATCACAGAAGGCTGTTTATTGTTAAAAATGTGTGGTACGAAAAACGGTGATCAAAATGAGGAATAAAGAAAGTAAGAAAATACAGAAAAAAAAATTGCTTGTGTTTGGCCACGTACGTAGTTATTCGATCTTGGTAGATCACGTGACTTTGATCGGTATTGAGTTTTCTTGCAAATGTTGGTTTTTCTCAGAAAAAAATGTGTTTTTTCCACGAAATTGAAGGAAACGCTTCGAGATTTAAATTAAAGATTTTATTTTTATAGGATTTTATATGTTGTTTTATTGTAATGTCGACAATACTGTGGGATAAGAATGCACTCCACATGAGGCTGTTTATTATTAAAAATCAAAAGTGGGCGGAGCCAAAATTCACGAAAAATTGTGAAGATAAAGCAAAAACCAAAAATAAAAAGTTATGGTTGCGTTGGTCAGACATAAAAAAAAATTAGCTTTGTTTGTCGAGCCCTGAAGTCACCCTGGGGTCGCCACAGCACGTTTTTTGAATTACCTCAACTCTCCCTCAATACAAAATTCTCTGTTTTTTTAAACCTGGGGTCGCCCTGAAGTCGATCTTGGTATTTAGCTGGGGCGAGTTGAGGTAAATAATCAGCTGTTGAAGTGACTTTTACTGTCAAGCATTTCTTATGTATTTTTTTTTTCTGTATTTGATTTTTCATATAATTTTTTCGACAAATAGTTAAAGAAATGTAAGTGAATGCATTTATTTTGATGAAAGTAAATAAATATCGAACAAATAAGGAAAACTATTGATTTTGTGCGTTGTGAAAAAGTTCCACCCTTCACCGTGCCGTGGTTCGTATTCGTAGGACTAGGAACTGGTTTTTTGGTATGGAGGTATGGTATGGTAATGGTATGTTTAATTTTTTCGAAGGATGTCAATTTCTCGGACATGTTTGAGTATGAGGTATGCTAGCTTTCCTGCGGCCTGCGGCTGCGGCTGGTTGCTACGTTAGAAAAATTAAGTTTGAAGATCTTATTAAACTTGTGTGATCATACCACCAACGAAAAATAGTGTAACTGGTGCCATCTACACTAAAGAAGTGAACTAAACTCGACGTAGCCCATATTCTACATCTGTATATTTCTTTTGTCTGTGGTAAAGTTCAGCAAACAAAGAAATCAAGAAAATAAAGAAAAAATAAAATTGTATCGTTGTTGTTCATCATGTAGTCGTACCATATTGGTAGACCACAGTGTAACAGTTTTAGTTTTGTTTTAACAATTTTGGATTTCTCCAAAAAAATGTTTTTAACCAAAAATTAAATAGAGATTTAAACTAAATATGTTATTGTTATAGGATTACCTACATAATGTTGCTTTATTGTAATGTCAGCAGAAGGTATAGAAGAGTGGAATATTTTTTTCAAATGATTAAAAATTTTGATTGAACGGCTATTAAAATGTTATCTACAATTTTGCACATAAAATCCGATTAAAAGTGCTTTAGTTATTGCATTGCATATATAAACTATTGTATTCCCACTTGAGGTGCGCCATCTATCGACGAAAAACTAAGCTCTAGAATACCATGGGAAGCAACAACAACAAATTTCCACCATTTTAATTGTTGTTGTTGCTTCCCATGGTATTCTAGAGCTTAGTTTTTCGTCGATAGATGGTGCACCTCAATAGTAATAATGGTAGTACTATAGTTTATTATTGTATATAGTTTGGTTATTGTAAAAGGAGCAACTCATATACAGGCTGTCCCGAAACTCAACGTCAAGCGGGCACCGGGTGAAAGGGTAGGTTATGTCCGTACTGGGAAAAGTAAGGAAAAAAATCCATCTCGCTTTGTTTAGTAAAAATAGTAATATTTATAAAAATTATAAAAATCGTTACACTAGACCACACTTTTAGGTACTGTGGTCACAAATTTTCATATTTTGCGGTGTTTATTTTTTTATGTAATCCTTACTAACTATGCTATTATTCCCAATTAAAAATCCAAAAATAAATATCGTAGTTTTCGTAAGAAAAATAAAATTTGACTGAGTCATGGTGAAATTTTTTTTTTAAACTTAACTTTGATACTTCATACTTTAAAAAAAATTTACCGCACTACCCTCGGCAAGTTATTTAAAAAGTTGGCCCATTTTACCAAAATTTCAAAATGGTACAACACTTGCTAATTATTCACCCATACAAAATATTATCAAAATTTAAACCGCTGTGGAGCATTATAAATTAGGACTAAAAAATTGGAAAGTATTGTATTGTTCCCTATTGATGTATTACTGAAAACTTTATCTATTCATAAATCTTAATGAAACAAATGAAAAAAATTTAATACATTTATTTTATCTAAAAGCACTTTACACTAAAGCAAATGTTCAAATTGTTTACCCTCGGCACGAATACAAACTCTGCATCGCCGCAGAAAAGATCTGTTTATCAGACGTCCAAATCTCCTTGCATTAATATCTTCTCCTGCTTCAAGAATTTTTTGGCGTAGTTCGTCTCTATTTAGAATTGGTTTATCATAAACTTTTTCTTTTATGCAGCCCCAGTAAAAGAAATCGAGCGGGTTTAGGTCCGGAGAACGAGGAGGCCACAAAATTGATCCAAGGCGCCCAATCCACCTATCGGGATACTCAGTACTCAGGTAATCCCGTACTAGACGAGCATAATGTGCTGGGCAACCATCTTGTTGAAACCAAATGTCTCGATAGATGTTCAATGGTACATTTTCTAACAAATTCGGCAGTTCATTTTGTAAAAAATGCCCGCTTGACGTTGAGTTTCGGGACACCCTTTTGTAGGTATACCTAATGATGTCCGGGCCCAAAAAGGTAGTGTGTTGATTCAATTAATAAGTCCCGTATTTCTCGTGTGATATTCATATAAAATATTTGAAATCATTAAAGTCTATTATATCATTCCTTGAAGTTTTTTTTTTATTTTTTATTCAAATTAATGTTTATTGGAAAAATTAAAATATTGAAATATTGGAAAAAATCTGAATACTGTTGTCTATCAAAATCGAACCCAATTACAACCATTTAATTTTTTTTGTTTTCCTTTTTTTTAATTTTCTCGCATTTAGGTCATATGACATTAAAATAAACAGTATTCTGTTGCTTACGTGAATCAGCTGCGGGTGGTTAATCACAGTTTTCAATCATCGTGAGTGCAATTTATATTTAGTGGTTTTGATCCTGATTTGGTTGGTAACAGGGTGACCCAGTTCTATTTTTCATTTGGTTTTTTTTTTCTATACCAGCTGTTCAAGTAAAATTATTTATTGAAATTCACCTACAAAAATCGAAAGAAAAAAACTTTGTTCATAAAAAAATTACATTTAAAAAAATTCAATACAGATCAACGCCACCCTGTGGTCTTCCATATGACTACGTTACGTAGCCCAACACAATCATACAATTTGGTCCCTTGTTTTTTCGTACTTCTTAATATTTATTTTGATCTATACCTTTCTCACCTAGTTTTAGCTCCACCTACTTCTAAAATAAAAGAAATTTATGTGAGCCAATCCAATCCGTCCTTCTGACTTACACAACCATAGATACAATTTTATTTTTTCTTCCTTTTCTTGCTTCCTATTCTTTTTTGATATGTACAATGTTGTCAAGTTTCTTGGTTCCATCTAATTCTAAACAACACCCTTCTGTGAATTATGGGCGCCTGGTGAATAGCAAAACTTTTTTAACGTTTTACGGGAAATTTGGCTTACAAGCAAAAAAGTTTCTATGTGGTAAAGGAGAAATTGTTAATAGTAGTTAATCGGACATTTTGGTAGGAAAGTAGCAAAGAACATAGCTCCAATGATTTTGGTTGTCTAATGCTATCCGATTTTGGTTCAATGACAGCAGCCATTGCAATCAATATTTGTGGACATATTCTTTCGCTGGATTTTTATTGCCTGGCCTGGTGAAAGGAAAACAATGGGCAGCAGTTATGTACCTATTTAGCTTTCTAAAATACAGTACGGTTTTATCGATTATTTTAATTGTTCAATTCGGCCCTATCGAGGTAACCGTTGGAACGAAAAATGCTAACATTTTGTACGATTCCGAAAGTTTTTGCTTCGAGGTATTCTTCCGACCGAATGTTTCTTCGCACTTTTTTAACGCACACCGGTGAATTAGCATAGTTTTGTTTTCGTTTTGCTCCAACAGAAATTCTTTGGCGAAATTTGTTCACGCATCATAAAAAATTGTTGGAAAATGTAAGAAATTAAACAAAATATACTTTTAAATAGCTTTAGTACATAAAGCATTTCTTGAATTTTGTTTACAGGTCAAACCTAAAAGAAAAAACAAGACAAGGTGAACTAAACGCAGGAAAAACCTGATATAGCCCAAAACTATACCGAAAGGTCGCCAGAAGATGTTGCTGCATTTTGGGACGAGTTAACGGACCAACTTAACCAAATTGGATCACGAAAGAGAGATGCTAGTGGTTGGAAAAACGTGTACATTCCAACAGAACAAAGTCATTCGAAAGAACTCGCTTGGAACCTGAGCAAGGACAAAGGGAACAACAAGCAGATTATGTCAGTTGAGCAGTAACCTAAAATTGGGTGTCTATGAAGATTCATTCCATTCATTCGATTCCATACATCTGTATTAACAATTGGTAGCTTATGTTAACGGCATTAATACGCCGCGCCTAGCACCAAGGATTATACAGGACGAGGGAGAGAAAAAGAAGCGCGAAGAAAAAATATTCAAAGTTTTAAAATCATTTTATATCAAGAAATAAATAAATATATTTTTACAATCTTTTGCTTATCAGCTTCCTTTTTCATCCTCGTCAATATTAGGCTTTTCGGTCCCCGTTTCTTTCTTTGTCACTTGACTACCTATTCATAGTCGGACTTTTATCGACGAGCATTTTTATCAAACTTTTAACGAACTGAGAGTGCTTGTTAAGCATTTCGTTGTTCTTGCTCTCCTTGAAATATTAGGCCTGTTCCTCCTTCATGTACAAAACTATCTTTGTAGGCTCAGAACTGTCCTGGTGAAGGAGCCTCCGGCAGCAGATTACCACACGTATTTCTATTGATAAAACAGAAACCCACACCAAACTGTTCGATCATAAACTTCTTCCTTTTTGAGCATGCTATGTATTATTAAGGTTTTAAGGTTTTTAAATAAATGCATAGAAATCGGTAAAACAGCTGTTTGAATTTAGAGATAGCGTTCTTGAAAATATATTCACCGATTCGATATATTTCGAATGGAAAAAAATATGTTTAAATGGTTGTTCTATTTTACGCCAGCGTATAAAATTATTCAAATCTTATCATTCTCATTAGTTATTAACAATTATTTTCAACTTTTTTCGATTGTTATATCAAACATAATTTTAATCTGGTTTGGTATATAATATTAATACAAATATCGAAAGATGTATCGAATCATCGATATATAAATATATTTTGCACATCTCTCTTTGAATTAAAAATCCGTCGCATGTCAAATCAATGCATCGACGCATTTGTGATATTTCTTTTCCGATGAGAGATACCTCGAAAGCAATTTGAGCCTCCGCAAACGTATGCGTTGCAGACAACTGTTCGATCCGACGCGACGGTTACCTCGATAGGGCCGATTGTCTTCTATAATCCAGAGATCATTCTTAAACTAAAACTCAATATTAGAGAATATTGATAGGTACTTACATAGTTGATAGGAATCCACCATATTGATTCCATTCGCAACTACCTCAGTTTTTGTATGAAATAAACACAATTTTTTTGCGTGTGATTTACTTATGGAATTTTATTTTCAATTTACTATTTTCTTTTTTTTTTTTTTAAGTTTAATTCTTAGAAAATTATAAATAAAATAAAAAACAAATGTATATTAAAATGTAATACGAAAAGAGAATTTACAACTTTATTTTTGCAGCTAGATTTTTGTTTCTCTTTTTATGTTTTTGTGTATATATAATTATTATTTTTATTTTTATTAAACATTTTCATTGACATAAAGCGCAGTGTTTTATTTTTATTTCAAGTATTACCATTGTAATCTATGAAATAATTGTTTTTTTTTTTTCGTTTCATTAGATATTAATATTATAGAACTCTAAGATAAATAAACATATAAGAAACTTTGTTATTATACTTTTAAATTAAATATTCGTTTGGTTGTTTTATTTTCCCAGTCCTAAATTTGTTTTGTTTTTTATTTTTTGGTTAATTGTTTTTTTCTTTTTAGTAATACTTTTAATGTTGCCACCGGTTATATCATTGAGTTTTATAAAAATATAAAGAAACATCTTAAAATGTTTTATTTTATACTTTGCGTATATATGTACATATTTATGCTTTCGATTTGTTATATACGTTATTTTTTATGCTCTCTTATATTGATTTCCGATTTGGTAAATATAAATAACACGAAGACTTGTGGTAGGTTGCTCCTTGCTTTGATTTCAACTTTGACAGAATAAACAACAAAAAAAGTCGTGCTCGGAAATAATAGAAAAACACAGCAAAACACAGGACACAACGAAAAAGAAGAACACTTTTTTGCCTGCTTTTTAAAGGGCACAAGGACAGAAACGAAATTACTGTTTTTATGACCTCAATTCTAACACTAGCTAAAATTATTCCTTCCTGAAAATAAAATAAAAGATAAAAACGTAAAATTAAAAACAATGCACCGGAAATTAAGTGAGGTTAAAAATAAATTCTTACTGAATTATAGGAGCGCACATTTGCGTTTTGACTTGGGCTGCAATACGGGACACAATACAGAGCGGATAGCCTCATCGAATACTGTTTTAAGTCCTTTTTGAGTCAATGCTGAGCATTCAAGATACTTAACAGCTCCAATTTCTTTTGCCATTGCAAGACCCTGTGAAAATAGCAAGTTTGAAATTTTCAAAAAAGTATAAAAATTAAGGCATGGTATTGTACCTGTGGATAAGTAATTGGTTGCAGTTTCTTGTCCCTCAATTTCTCAATAGTGTTTTTGTCATCCCTTAAGTCAAGTTTTGTGCCAACAAGTATAATGGGTGTACTTGGACAATGATGACGTACTTCTGGATACCACTACAATATTCAAAAGATACCAAAGTCAATATAATAAAAATAAAAATAACGAATAAGACAATTTTTTGAATAATAACCTTAGCGCGAACATTTTCAAAAGATGCTGGATTAACAAGTGAGAAACAAATAAGAAAAACATCCGTCTGTGGATATGATAGAGGGCGCAGTCTGTCGTAGTCTTCTTGTCCAGCTGTATCCCAGAGACCAAGGTTTATAGGCTTTGCATCCACCATAACATTTGCTGAATAATTGTCAAAACTAAAAATAAACATTCAATACCAAAAAATGTTATTCAAAAGACAAGAACCTAGTTTACCCGACGACCAGGCGAATTGAAAATTTTATTTTGTTAAAAAAACTCGTTTTTTTTTCTACTTACACAGTCGGTATATACTCCCCAGGAAATGCATTTGTTGTGTAGCTTATCAAAAGACATGTTTTACCCACCGCACTGCGAATGAATAATAATTGTTCAAAACCGTGTCATCATTTATCATTGTTGATGTCTATCTTACCCATCGCCAACCACTACACACTTTATAGCTTGCATTGTTAGAAATCAAAATCGCTGAGCGAGTCTAATAAAAACGAAGTAATTTTTGGTTGTTTTAAGCTGCAAATACAGAAAAAATATATTATTTAATAACATTTTTATATACACACTAATTTAAGAGTAATCAAGGAATTATCAATCTTTACAATACATACACACAAATACATACATACACACAAGCGGCAAGCAGAATGAAATTGCATAAGCAATTGAGGCATATAGCCCTATCGAGAAGAACCAAGAAGACACTGTACAGAACACTCATCGCCCAGATCCTGTTACATGACGCAGAAGCATAACCTACCCCCTTTTCCACTGTACATGAGTGGCACTTGCATCGATAAAACTGATCAGCTTTACGTGCTAGGTGTGTGTATCACAAATCATCTTCTGGGGAACGATCACATATATTTACTTACTTACTTACTGAAGGTGGCGCAGACAGTCCATTGTGGACCACGGCCTCAACCAACAATCCTCGCCAGCTAGGCCGGTCCCTAGCCAGTGGCCTCCAGGTGCGCACACCAAGTTGGTTGAGGTCGTTCTCCACTTGATCGCGCCACCTTAGATGGGGTCTTCCATCCCTCTGGGTTGGAATTGAAGACTCTTCGGGCAGGGGCGTTTTCATCCATACGCTTCATATGGCCCAGCTATTGAATCTTCTCCTCCATACTCCCGATCACATATTTGAAGTCGCCAAAAATGCTTAGGTTTCCTAAATCGATGTAAGAAATAATTTTTTTTTTTTGCACTATCAGATCTCGAAAGTAAGAAGCTTAAGACAAGCATTAACTTACAATCAGAGATTAGCCAACACATGTTATGTGCTCACTGGCTACATCATTTAATGCAAATGTTAGTTGTTAGTAAGCAAAATATACATATAGCATAACACAGGCAAAAAAAATACAAAAAAAAAAAATATATTATGATATAAAAACATGATTAAGAACATGCATAAACATAAACTACGAGCGTGGTGCACTGGTTTTTAATGTTTTATTAAAGGAAGTCTTACTAGTATTAAAATCAACAGTACTTGCGTTATAATTAAAAAGCTTGCACATGCGGGTCAGAGGTTCATTCATGCCATAGTTAGTACGGTGTTGGAGACAATGCAATAACTCTAAGCTACGAAGATAGTGAGCCCCTCCGCGATGGTTAAAACCGATACAAGATAGTAAATCGGGTGCGTCTAAAAATCCCGTTAAGAATTGGTAAAATAAAAATTATATCATTGTTGATACATCTTTGTGACAAAGTTTGAATCTGTAGAAGTTGAATCCGGTGTTCGTAAGGTGGGAGGTTTTATGGATCTGCCCAGGAGACCTTTTAAAGCAAATCGAATAAAATTACGCTGAACTGCCTCTATCCTAAACTTGTTAACATCATAAAAAGGAGACCATACCTGTGATGCATATTCTAGTTGGGGGGCGAACAAGGCAGTTGTATGTATAAAGCTAGGTTGTAACAAATCCCAACATGGAATTAGCTTTTTTAACAATAAAGTTGATGTGTTCCGTGAAACTCAAGTCTGGGCTAAAGTTAACTCCCAGATCCTTAAAACTAAAAACGCGATGCAAAACTTGTTGTGAATGTAATAGTCGTGTGTACTTGATACCCGTTTCCTTGAAAATGTCATTGTCTGAAATTTCAACGGATTCAGGTTTAAGCCATTCTTACTGCACCAGATAACAAATGTGCCAATGTCGGCTTGCAAATCAACACGGTCATTAGTTAATAGTTTTGAAAATGTTCATATCATCAGGGAACACGAGAATCTCACTAAAATGAATGCACGAAGTGACGTCATTGATTGTGAGTATATAAAGATGGCTGCCTTGTCGGACTCCTGATTTTGCTGTAAAAGGATTAGAAACCGAATTTCTGAACTTTACTATATATGATATATTTTGGAGATAAGAATATATCCAGTTAACAAAACCAACTGGGAAACCTAAAGCTTTTAATTTGAAAATAATTATTTCGTGTGAGGGTGTCAAAAGCTTTTGAGAAGTCTGTGTAGATACAATCCAGCTCATGTTCACTCTCTAATGCCCTTGACACAGTAGACCGCTTCTGCATGAATCCATGTTGTTGATGGTAGATTAAATTTTTGCAGAAAAACGTTAAACTATCACAAACTACTTGTTCGAAAAGCTTTGGAATGGAAGAAAGTTTAGAAATTGGTCTATAGTTGGCGATGTCAGATTTAATACCCTTTTTTAAGAAGGAGCAATGAATGATTCTTTCCCAATCCGAGGAAATTTACCGCACGTAAAGGAAAGCTTGAAAAGAAATTGAAGCGGAGGAGCTAAAATGGATGAAATTTTTTTTAATATAATGGGAGGAATACCATCAGGTCCAGGAGAGTAATCATCTTTCAGTAACGAAAGATTAAGCGAAACTTTATCCTTATCGATAAGAATGTTGTTAAAAGTGGATTAGGGGAAATCACGGCAGTATTGAAAGTAATTTTCGTATATATTGACTGGAATTTCAATAAAAGACTTGCTGAAATGTTTTGCGAACGCATTATATATCTCAGGTGAGCTGGTTAAAGGGGCATCTTTGTAAACAAAGTTGACTGGATACCCATCAGACTTCTTTTTTGAATTAACAAACTACCAGAATCTCTTCGGATCAAGCTTCAACGATATTTACATTTCCCTGACATATGCGGCGTAAAGGTTTTTGGAAAGTAAATTAAATTCTTCAAATAGTGCACGAAACACATTAAGATTAGAAATTGACAGATTTTTAATTAAGACTTGCAAACCTTATTTATTCTAAAAAGATTTGAGTTCTTTTGTGTACCACGGATGACCAGAGTTCATATTTTTAGATAACTTAAGAGGAATTGAATTAATCAAGCAGCTATTGAAAATTTCACAAAATTGAGTAACTGCATCGTCAATGTTAGAGCAAACATGTAAATTAGAAACTAGCTTTTGCCCGCTACTTCGTACGCGTGGATTTTAGAATAAAGTAGGTATCTCAGTATATTTTTGTTTTTGCACAACCGGTTCAAAATGGGGGGTATGCGTGGTATGAAAGCTATATACTTTACCAATTCTACAGCCGTAAGATTTTTGGCTTCTGTATGTTATGGTAACAAAACGGCGCATACCAGCTAATTAAGTTCTTCTTATGAGCTTTCAGCTTAAATGAGAACCGCCATAACTACCTATTTTAATTCGAGTTAAACAATTAAGATTGCTGGACCATGTAGAGCGAATTCACATAAACGCTCCAACTCGTAAGTCTTCAACGCAAAACCAGAGGGAATAATCAGAAGTCAAAATAGACCTCATCTTTGATGGAGGGAACAGGTAGATGGAGATCTCTGACTATTTGAAGAACGAAATTAGAGACGGCAGGCTAGGGATCAATCCAGGTGGAGAGGAATATTAAAGAAGTAATCTGAAGACTGTCAAAAACTCATTTACGACGGCTTATATTATTTGCAGTTTCACTATATTCGTTGAACATATTTAACATGTTTTTGACTTTCTTGCAAATTTAACAAATTTTAATTTACATTTACATAAATGTGCATTTAACTTGTATTTTTATATTCAATATTGGATTTATTTTTCAAAGTAAAAAATAAGTGTTTAAAAGATCTTTTAGTTTGCGTTTAAAAGGTAATAATCTTGTTTCACTTTTTAAATCATGTGGGAGGTTGTTGAAGTAATTTACTCCTGCATACATAAATGAATTTAAGGTGCTGGATCTGTTGCAGCGGCTTGGTCTGATGTCCTCATTATTTCTTAAGTAGTACAGTTGTACTTCGTAAACTCTGGTAATAAATATTATCCTGTAAGTATGACGGCAGCATTCCGTCTTTCATTTTGAAAATAAATAACATCGCATTGTAGGTTATATTCTGCTCAACATTCATCCACTTTAATGCTCGCAGCATTTGTCGTATTGGCGTATGATACCTGTGCAACTGTTCCAATGCTTTTCTTAAAAAAGAAGATAAACAATCTCCCAAAACTACCTTTTAATGAAAAGTGATGCAGGCACAACATTATTACAAATTAGTTCATTGCCGTTTGGGGTACCGTCATTTATCTTTAATAATAATAATAATTTAACTATATGCCTGTAAGACCCAAGGTCTTTTGAATGCAAGCTGCACGGCAATAGTTAGAAGGAATAGAAAGATAGGAAAGATTTTTTGTTGGTACAATGGATTGAGAACAAGGTGATATTAATCTCATGAAAATCCCACGGGTGGCGTCCAGTTGAAGCTGGGGGAATATTGAAAAGTTGCTGCCCAGGCTGGGGTTCGAACCCACAACTCTTAGGTTATCAACCAAGCACTACATCCACTGTACCATTGCCACCCGCTAATTTAGTAATATTTTTAAAGCTTGCAAATCGTTTCTTAATGTTTATGTAAGATATTTTCAATTTTTCCTAAACAAGCTTATGATAAGCTGATTAACATTCCTCAATCATTGAAAGAAGAGAAAGTAAAAGCTCGCAAGCAATCCCTAAAGACATAAGACCAATAAGGCGTTCATCATTTCCTCTAAAAACCTTAGAACTTATGATCGTTACCCATCCCCGCAACAGAATTGATAGGAGACATTTGCCTGTGTCTCATCATGCTTATTGTGAGGAAAAATCGATAGAAACTGCAATACTTCATATCCCCTGAGTGCGAGTTCAATATAAAAAAAAATTGTGTGGTCTTATGAAACCACGATGCAAGTGAGTTTTTTTTTTTTTTTGACTCACTAGTCCATCACGGTCAAGTGATTAACAACATTTACGTTAATACACTGATCAAAACACATATGTACGCGGAGCACGTGCACGAATGAGTGAGAAAAAAAATGCTACACGGTCAGCTGATGCCAACCAACGGCGCCGCCATATTGCGACATGCAACAGATGAACGAAAAAATTAGAGGCGATGGAAAAAAAGTTTCACTTAAAAAAAAAGAGATATTCCAGAGAATTTTTTAAGTCAAAGAACTTACCAACAAGGAACCACATTACCACTGATGACAGTAATCTGGGTATTCTTATCGCTACATGCAAGATGCTATTGAGGACACTGTCTTCGTAGACATGCCTATCGTACTGCAGCTCTAAATTGTAGTCCTCTTCCATTCACACACAGGAATGGTTGAGAGTTTAAGTTAGGTACAAGGCTCCGGGCCCGTTTAGAGTTATTATTATTTGTATATTTATTTTTTAACAACATCAATTTATTGTGAGACAGTAGACAATAGAGTCACTCAGTTAAACAATGTGCTGTATAGATGCTTGTCAAAGGTGGACACGTTTTGCAATTACTTGTCGAGCAAATTAAAAGGTTTTGTTAGCCCTTGCCTTACTTACTTACTTATGAGCGTGGTGCTCCTGGGCCTTGCTTAGAATGTCCCTCCAGCCGGCTCGATCTCTAGCCTGCTGTCTCCAATTTCACACTCCAAGTTGCCGGAGGTCTCCCTCTACCTGGTCGCTCCATCGAAGATGAGGTCTACCTTGGCTTCTGACTCCCTGGGGTTTGGCGTTAAAAACTTTACGAGCTGGAGCGTCGATGTCCATTCGCTCTACATGGCCCAGCCATCTTAGTCGTTGGATTCGAATTTTCCTGGCTAGGCTTATGCCGCTGTATAGTTCGTATAGTTCGTTGTTGTATCTTCTTCCCCAAATGTTGTTTTTCCGATTTACGCAGACAGGACCATAAATCGTACGCAGAACTTTTCTCTCGAAGACTCCAAGTGACTTTTCATTCGATTGGGAGAGGGCCCATGCTTCTACACCATATAGCAGGACCGCGGTGATGAGTGTTCTATTCAGTGTCACCTTGGTTTTTCTCGATAGGGCTTTATTCCTCAATTGCTTACTCAGGCCAAAGAAACAGCGATTAGCAAGAGTTAGTCTGCGTTTGATTTCAGCGCTGATGTTATTGCCTATGTTTACAGCAGTGCCCAGGTAGACAAATTCACTGACTACCTCGAAGTTATACCTATCAATGGTTACGTTCTGACCAAGTCGGTGGTGGGATTGGACTTTTGTTGAGGAAAGCATATACTTCGTCTTGTCCTCGTTTATTTTCAGCCCCATTCTGCTTGCTGCTGACTCCATAGTAGTGAAAGCACCGGTTACTGCTCGCTTTGTTCTTCATATCACGTCAATGTGGTCAGCAAACCCAAGTAATTGTGTGGATTTATTGAAAATGGTGCCTGATGTACTGGCATGGGTGTTCTGTATTACATTTTCAAGCACAATGTTAAAACAGCTACATGACAGTGCGTCGCCTTGTCTTAGCCCTCTGGTGGTTTCGAAGGTTTCAGTAGTCTCTTCCAAATTTGACGGAACAGCGAGCATTCTCCAACGTCATCCTGATAAGGCGTATTAGTTTACCAGGGATTCCAAAGTTAGACATAGCACGATACAGCTCACCTCTATTAACACTGCCGTAGGCGGCTTTAAAATCGACGAACAGGAGGTGGGTGTAGATGTTATATTCTTGGGTTTTCTCCAGGATCTGGCGTAATGTGAATATTTGGTCGGTGGTAGATTTTTGAGGTCTGAAGCCGCATTGGTAAGGATCTATCAGATCATCAGCAAACTGCTTGAAACGTTCACATAAAACGCTGGACAGGATCTTATAGGCGATGTTTAAAAGACTTATGCCTCTATAGTTGGCGCAGAGTAGGCGGTCTCCTTTTTTGAGAATCGGGCAGATGCTACTGAGATTCCATTCATCGGGCATACTTTCCTCCGACCATATTTTGCAGATGAGTTGGTGTATGCTCCTGAGCAGCGTATGCTCTCCAGCGTGTTTAAAAAGCTCCGCTTGTAGGCCATCACATCCAGCTGCTTTATTAATCTTTAGTCTGGTGATGGCTACTTTGATTTCATTTTGTTCGGGCGGTTGTAGTTCGTGGTCGTCATCTAGATTAACTGGAACAAGTTGATCTTGGGCGGGATCTTGGCTGTCATCGCCATTTAGCAACCGGTTAAAGTAGTCTCACCAGATGGCTAACATCGCATGCGTTTCCACTATGGTGTTTCCATCCTGATCTTTGCAGTGCCCGGAAACCGGATGTAGACTGTTTCACCTTTTTGTAGAACATCTCTGCATCTCCTCGACTTCGCGTTGCTGGTGTTCTTTTTTCTTCCTCCTGAGTAGGCGTTTTTCATCTTTCCTTCGCTCAACATAGAGATTCCTTGATGCTCTAGTATCTCTCTGGAGCCAGGACTTGTATGCCTCCGTTTAAGCTTTGTTTGCCTGAGCACATTCGGAGTCGAACCAGGGGTTTCTGGGGGGAGGATGTGAGAAGCCCAATACCTCTGACGCAGCACTTCTTATGGCTTGTTGACATAGCTGTCATTGGTCTTCCGGGTTCATGTCATCAGTCGAAGGATTTCTCGCAAGCTCAAGGGATACGCGGTCGGCATAGGCAGCGGCGGTCAATATTAGTTAATGTATCCCTCAGAAAATTGTCCTACAATAACGCCAGGTGTTTTGTTCTGCACAATGGACAGCTTTCGGAGTCTTTTGGTGTGCTTTAAGGAGTGAGGCAAGGAGATGTTTTGTGACCTATTCTGTTCTTGTGATGACTACAATGGTGGTTACAAATGAAAGACATGGTATCCAATGGAGACCATTTGACAAACTAAGTCACAAAGATTATGAAGAGGATATATCTCTCTCATGGCAAACAACACGGCTGGTTTGAATCTGGCTTAAGGGTCAACGCTAATAAGACCAAAATATTGACCATGCCTTTGTCGCATAGAACAATTTATTCTTAGGCAGGGAACTATAGAGGAGGTTACGCAATTTTATTATCGGCACTTGATGGTGGAACGGACCTGGATATTAACAATAGAATAAACAAAGCCCGTGGTGGAAATTTTGGCAGGGCATTTCTCTGTTTCAAAGGCATATCGAAATTTGAAATGCATTTCGAATCATTTCTCATGAAGGTGCTGAAAGAAGCTCAATCTCAAGGCGAACCGGGATAGGTGGAATGTGGAAATGTTTTGTTGCTGCCTTATGATATGAGGTACGAATATATAAGGAACTCTTCACTTCAAAAACAGAACAAAATTCACAGTGCTGAGCTCAGTTGATACTGTAATGTTTAATAGTAAGGGAGGCGTAAGATTACTTATCTTCTCGGGGCATCGAAAAGAACTTGTTGCCTGTACGTAGGGAAATCGTCTAAGGATTCTAAAACAATTGTGAGGGCAACAATCGGTAAAATGAGTACCAAATGAAAGGTACAACTGTCCTCTTTACCAATGCAGTTTTATAGGGATTCCAGAAACTTTAAAAAAGGAATTCAGTTTACCTTTATAATTGCAATACAATTCGCAAAAGAGAAGAAGAAGACTCAGCATCTTGTCCTGATAAAACAAAAATATAACGTCGTTTCACTATGAAGTGAAGAGCAATACGGAGGGAAAATCATGGTGAAAGGATCACAAAATTTTTTGCTTTATGCGTATGGGAATAAAATATTGTCCTTGACATGATGGCTTCTATCCAATACATTTTATTGACTAGTTGTCATAAATCGCGATAAACATATTCCTAAAATTAGCGAAGGGAAGGTATGGGTTAGACGGAAGAACACTTTAAAAAAGAAACTCCAGTAGCTGAAGTTGTACGAAATGTGAAAAAAGGTGATTATCACGCCAAGATATAACCATCATTTAATACGAATATTAATTTCACAAAAAAAATTGTTTCAATTACCTACCTATTTGTACCTCATCTTCAAACTACAATGCAAACAAGCCCATGCGACTCATAGTATTAGCAACCCTTTGGGAGCGTTAACATTTAGCTTGTAATGCAGACGTAAAATATAAAAATAAAAATCTTTTATTCTCAGGGTTATGTAGTTCAAAGAAGTCTGTCTGTGACCACATATAAGTATGCAACAGGGCATTGCTTTTGCTTAACTTGCCCCCAATAAGCAGAGTATGAGTAGCTATTGTCCCAGTCGCCTATTTTTTTTTTTCGTTTTCATTTCTTTTCTCCTTCCCAAGGTGTGTATAATATGCGAGCCGAATTAACTCGGTATATAACCCACACAATAATTTTTATTGTTCAAAGCAACATTACATTTTAAAATATTTATGAATAGGTACACAAAAATTTGTGTTACCCCCTGGCCAGCACTCCGCAATTAAATTGAAGAAAACAATTCTCAATTTGAAACATACATCTTTACTTATAAGTTTAAAGATAACTTATAAGAAGAGATGAGGAATCGTGTGTGATTACCATTCTATTTTATTGGTGTTCTATTTTTATTAATTTTAATAAATATTGTGGTTGTTTTCTACTTACTTTGTATTATAATAGGGCTTGTAGTTATTTGTATAAATAATTTTTTGGTGTCATTAAAAATGGGGCGGTCGACTTGAATGTTTCTTTTATGGAGAGTTTGTCACTTAAGCACACACAATTCTCACACTTCTCCGTATACTGAAACAAAACCTAAAAGGCTGTTTTAATTAACAACAAAAATTATTTATTCTGTGAACAATGGGTTTAATCGTAGTTTATTAAAAATATTGTTAAAAAACATCCGTCGTAGTCTATTTAAATTTCTGATTTCTGAAAACTGAATGAAAATAAAATAGGCCTCAAGGGGCTGCTGTCAAGCAGAGAAAGAGATAGATAGCCTCTACTTTGTGGGAGTTCAGTGCTGGGATGTGTTTATATGTACGAAGCAAATGGCACCAGTTTAATACCACGTTTTCATTAGGGCAAAAAAGGTGATTTCGTAGAAAATTTCCAAATTTGACTCCACTTCCCATACAAAATAAAATTAATTTTTTTTTGATTTGGACGAAATCAAGAATGCAAATTATGTGAAAACAAATCAAACGCAATTAAATTGGAAACAATTGAATAGAATATTTTCTAAAATGTCAATTTGAAACAAAATCCAAGGCAACGGAAAAAGTAAACAAACCAACATGCAAAGCAACGGCAGAAGTAAACAATACAAAATAACAATTTTGAAATAAAATCCAGGGCAACGGCAGAAGTAAACAAATCAAAACAAGAACAAAAAAAAAAAGGTTGTACAAAAGAACAAGAAAGAAGATAGTCTGTTGTCAAATCAAATGTGCAAACCTAGATGAAAAAACTTTTTTAGCAAATTTTTAAATATCCTAATTTCGGCCCTAATGAAAACGTAGTATAACATGTTTCAATGGAGGACTTCACGGAATGAAATAAATTTGCTCTATATTCGTAGTTAGTTATGCGCATTGCTCTCCTGAGGGTATATTTATTATATATTGTATGTACAATTTACTGCTGGAACACAATGGAGCCGGAGTCAAATCCGCGAACGCAGCCGTATCGCATGTCAAAATATTGAATACACACGAATTCAATGTTGTGAACACAACGAGACGGATCCGCAAACGCAGCCGCAAACGGTGACGGACGAGTTGGCCAACTTTTGATAAATACGTGCGTATTTTTGACATTCCATACAAAAAAAAGAGCAACGTGCTAATAAAATCCTTTTTGAAATTAGGTCAGTGTACAAATGTATAAAAAAGACTATACATGATGCGATATATGTTTTATCATCTATTATATGCATATATATGTATGTTTTTCAGTGGAAATTGTAAAAAAAAGGTGGAGTACGTACGACTCCATTGTGGGCACTTCTAACAACTAGTTTTATATAAAACCTGTCGAAAACTTGTTAGAATACAAAGCAAACACACCTAAGTTTGTTGTGATTCTTTCAGAAAGAAAAAATCAATCATAGCAGCCGAAATTATTTTCATTTCAAAATTTGATAGTCAGTTGTAAAAATGAAGTGAAATGTTAAACGAAAACTTGAAAAGTCCGGTTTGAATGATTTTCAGGTTTTCGTAAGCTTTAAGCTGAAAACCGGGTTTTCGGCTCGGTGTGAAAACCCTATTAGCTATTACTCTATTGAAGAGGAGGTATGAGCAGCGACCGGAGTTTGATTCTCTCTGTAAGCCTACAAACTTAAAATCAGCTGAAATCGTACTGTCACTGAACTGTTTTTATGAGTGTTTACCAGAGAGGACATAAAGGAGTGGGAAATTTCGTACGTATCACCCTCGTTAACCGATTACCTGTTTTTTTATTATTATTTGAAATCGTGTCCTTGAATAAATGTTTAAACTAACAACGGAAAACAACAGCAAGAATCCCTTGATTGCTGACCTTTTCTACCTTCATATTTATGTATGTGCGCTTCTGCATCATTTTGCTTTATTTTACACAATGAAACCTGAGGCGCTAGTTTCCATTTAAGGTGAGTTAAGGCTCGCGCAAACCAAAGTGGCTGCATGTAAACTATACAAATGGCACAAACCTAAGCGATATGTGGGTTGTGAATACGATCCACTGCTGCGTTCAGCCACGCGATCTATGTAGAACGCTGCATGCACTATTTGCCCGCCGTATCGCAGCTGACATTCGGGATATCTTTTTATTTATTGTTTGAAAGTATTGCAAGCCATTTTGAATATTTAAAAACTAAAAATGTTTTTGAAAAATATAATGAGAAATATGCAAGATACACTTATAAAATTTTTTTTTACTTTTTTATCTCGTCTAAAAGTAGTAGGGCTTCATCAATTTTTGGGGGAATAATTAGATATTAATTATTAAATATTATTAAATAAATATTATTATTTCAATTCAACTAACAATGATGTTTTTCATGGCTTGGCCGCGACTGAAAATATCGCGTTGGTTTAAGTAGATTTTTGCCCGCCTCGTTATCGCGCGACCTGCTAGGTCGCCACCGCCACCGCCACCGCGGCCGCTTTGGTTTGCGGTAGCCTTAAGGCCCAACCATAATACGCAAAAGAAAAGGTAAGCAAGTGTCAAAACCGAACGAAAAGTTTCCTTCCGATTTGTAAAGTACATCAGTTGCCCACAATAGCCTATAAAAATAAGAAGAAAGAAAGAAGAAGAATACCCTTTAGAAAAAAAGGAATGTCAGATTTTCGTACTAATGTACGACTCAAACCGTACATTACGTACGAAAACGCAAGTGAACGAAACTTGCCGAAACTGAACAAAAAGTCATTTCGGGTTGGGTATACAAATCACATATATTTCTACTGTTTCGTAAGTCAACGTACGTACCATTCTTCAATTATGGTTAGCCCTTTAGCAGTCCATACTTTATATCATGGACGATGGACCTGATAAGTATGGACTGCTAGTTGATTTTCGTTTCCATAAAATATCTGAGAAAACTGTTTCGCCAAAATAGCGCCTTTTTACAAGCTGTGAAATATATCCCTACAAGAAACGTATTTTCAATGTTTGACAGAATTTTTTTTTTCAATTTGATAATAATACACATGGAAGTACATAATACCTAACATAATTTATTGCCCATTGTTTTTGTGGTTTTTTTTATTTAAAAAGGCGCGAATTAAGTGTGTTTTAATTAATTAATTTGTTTGTTAAAGTTATAAATAAATCGATACCAAATTTTATTATTGTAACGCGTAGCCAAAAAGAGGAAGGCATATAATAGAAAAAAGCTAGCTGGGCCACATCCATTAACACAGATCGATAATAAGCGGCTTTTTATCAAGAAATGGGAAGTCACCTATGACCGGTTCCCCACGTTTAGGTGCTATAATCAGCTTTGTGAAAAATCTACATTTCTGTGCAATCGACGCAGAACAACATGCAGAGCAAGTGACTGATTCTTTTGTCCTGACCTGCACCAGTTGTCGACGTTCGCTTTCAAAAGCAAAATTCGATCCAGATGCCGATGCCGACCTGACTGATTCAAACAGCAACAATAGTACTTCTTGTAATTCCGTTGTTCTGCTAGGACCAACTTCTAGTGGGAAAACCAACGCAGTTTTTGCCTTAGCCAATGAGATGAGTTTTGCACTACAGCACTCGAAAGATAACACCTCCTGGATTTTTAATTTGTGTTGAATAATATTACTTTTATTTTATTATAATATTTTCAAAATGAGCTTTATTTCACTTTACACAGTTATGAAAGAAACAAAACAAACAACAAAGAAATTGTGAAAATATTCTTCGTCGCACCTTTTTCAAACCGACTTAGCAGCAAGCAGTGCAGTTCCTATGCAACGCAGATTTTTTTGACATCTGATTATCTGCTTTTTGGACACGCCTAATTGGTGTGTTTAGGAAGCGCATCTCTTTGATATCTATTTATGTGCTTCCCTATATTTAAAGTATAGAACCATGAATAGGAAGTTATTAATGTTGAAATCAGTGGCTACTAGGTGCCGCTGCTATCCTAATCTTTTGTAAATGAAGTTTCGAGGTCAACATAGTCAAACGACACCTCCAGAGTACCTACCACGGACCACAATAAGATGCAGACCACCAGCTCACTGTAAGGTCTCTCTTTTTGCCTACAAGGTGAAAATCAGCTGATATGCCATTTATTTTGAGAGTGTGGCGATCTCCCTTGCTTTTTAAAAGGGAGCAGCAAACACACCAAAAAAATAGATGGCATACGCAGGGATGGTTGGCATTACAAAATGCACATCAGACAGAGATTTTCACGTATTCACAGACACGAAAACAAATTTCGAGGGTGTTTCAGGCAAGAGGAGTACGAGCTGGCGGTCGGCATTGGTCTGTGGTACCTACTATAGATTTTATTTAAAACTAGCTGGGCCGGCTCTGCTCTTCAGCCCTTCCCATTACTAGGCGCAAGGTCTATCTGGAATATTCTTAAAGATGATAAATCAATAACATGGAAATATATACGACGAACTTGCGAAATTTTCAAGAAATAATACAAATTTAAAATAGAAACAAAAATCAAATTTTATATAAGTTTTTATTGAGAACGACACAAAAAAAAAAAAGATTGCTTGAAAATTTCATCAAAATCGGTTCAGCCGTTTTGGAGTCCATGGATAACATGCATATACACATAAACTTTTACTTATATAGAAGATAGATATATAAGGGCATTATGTTTAATTCTGTAAGACTTTTCATACTGAAACAGGGTTTTGTTAAACATTCTGTGTAAGACATACTGTGAATGTGAGGAGCTTTCAGTAAATGTATCCCTTACATTTTTCTGAAGTTACCGATCCAACATAAAACCTTTTTCGGTTTACTCTTTTGTCGTTTTAATGATAAACATAATTATATTTAAAACCAAATATAAACCACTAGTTTTTTTAAGTCGATGCTTTGCTATAAAAACAATTGTCATAGGTACTAAACATTTTTAACATTCGGAAAAAATTTCTCCGACACACTGGCACACGGACACGGTTTCTTTAGCTGCACCTCTGCTATATTAAGAATAATTGTATTAGCTATGTAGATAAATGAATTGCTGTTCCAATCAGTGGCTACTGGGCGCCGCTCGCTGCTGTCTTTAAATTGTATTGTATACAAACTATTACAAACGCAGTTTTGAAGCAGTAGATGGCAACATAGTCCAAGACCACATCCAGAATATTATAGATTATATTTACAATGGCGGCACTAGATGAAGTATATACATATATGAGGAAATGGTAGTGACTTTGACTAACGAGTATATAGAATAAACAATATCTTTTGAAATGCCTATTCGAACGAAGCATTCTCAGTTGCCTACCGAATAGTTTAATGAAATACTCCAAGCGGAGCTAGAATGTTGCGTGTTATAACGAAACAGTAATTTCTGTCGCAAAATGTCGCTGCTGTTTTTTGTCCATAATATGTGAGCTTTTAGAAACGAACTCTGGTGCACCAGATGGCAGAACCGTCAAGCACCGCAAAGTTCTAAAGAGTGCTATACATTTTTCCTGTGGATGTAGGTACCTACTTGGCTTTGAAAATAATCCAACGAAACCATGTCAGCGTCTTCCAAAATTGAGGTCTCCGAGAATTTAATTTTCGCAAGAACAAAACCTTTTCACTTACCGTTTGAACCACCCTAAATGTCATTTCCATATTAAATAAAATACATTCCATTTTTAAATTATTACAATTTGTATGTATTTTAATGAAGAATATTAATAACATATAAGTTTAAAAATATTATATATTTTTATTGAAAGTCTTCTACTCTTGGTAAACAAAAAAAAAACAAATATTAACGAAAAACGAGTTCTAAGAACAAAATTTAAAAAAAAAAATTACGTTTCAACGTTGTCACATAATAATAGTTATAATATTTTTATAATAACATTTTGTTAAAATTCCGATCGCTTAAATTTTTGTTTCTTATATTTGCATATAGTTTTTAACATTAACATTTAATTTACTTGGGACGTATCGTCGTTGGATTATTATTGTTTTCATCCATCATGCTTGCTTCAATATAATATAACAAATTATAATACTTTTCACTGAAAAATAAGTAAACTATTTTGGTTTTTTTATTATTCAGGTAACTTTACAATATTTTGTGTTAGTTACAATAGAATTAAAGGAATTTTTTTTAAATTTAAATATAAAGAATTATAAGAACAATAAACAAATATTTTATGTATATGTGTAGACCAGCAGTACACATGAATAAAATGAGAAATATTTTTATACAATCTTTAACTTAATTTAACCATTACATATATTTTTTATATATATATATATTTATATATATATATATTTATATATATATACACATTCAAGAATATCAATAAAATAATAAAAGATAAACTAAATTGCATGTAAAAAAATAAACAATATTTTATAATATAGTAGGTATATGTATAAAGTAGGTATTATTGTATAGTAAAAGTACAAATTGCTTATCTTAATTTTGATTCGCTTAAAAAAGTCCTTATTTTAATGAAGTTATTTAGTTTTCATATATATAACAAATATGTAACATTATTTTGAGGAAACCGTAGTATGTAAATAAAATATGATTTGATTTTTGTTTCTATGATCCGGTATATAGTATAATCTTTGCAGGTACGATAATTACTGTTTTTATTTTGTGTCTATTAAATCTATCTAATGACAGGAGTGTAAGTGTTGTAAAGAAAACAGTCGAATTTTTTAAACTCAACACAAAAAGGTGAACTAATTTGATTTTGAGTTTCCATCTGTGTCACCAAAAAATTAAAGTTCGTTTTTTGTTGGTTGGTGCATTTTTTGAAATGTCAAAAAACTACAAAACTCCATCGAACATCTCGGTGCATGCATCAGAGTCTTATACATAATTAGTTTCAATAGCCAGGTGGGAAACTTGAAAATGAAAAAATCTTATTTAACTTTTCTAATCTCCCGCACTTGAGAAACGGTTTAACACATTCCATAGAGTCCTCGCAATGCAATGCACTTTCGAAGTTAGGTTCAAGAGTGAACTGAAGGAGAATTACGGCAACATAAGTTTAAGTGCCGATTATTAATCCAGTGACCCAAATTTTTCAATTATGGATCTATCAATCATCAACATTGATGCTGCGCTGCGTATCTCTATTTCTCTAAAAAAGCATTCACATTGCAATTGAATTTATGGGGTTCTGACTTTGAAGTTACTGCAATCGTCTGCTATGTTTATTTCGTTGGTCAGGTTATTATTCTAGGTGATTGTTCGAACAGACTGTTTTGTTTGAAAATAAAAAAAAAAACATTTTCATAATATTTACCAGCGTGTCTTTGAGGTTTTTCGTAAATATGTTTTTAAGATTGATTTTTCAAGACTACGAAGGTCTTCAAAACAAAAAAGATTATCTAGAATCCCGTTTTTCGACGAGCTACAAATCAAAAGTCGAACAACGCTTTCCTTCATGCTTTCATACACTTCTTAAAAGAGCTGCTGCTTGCTGCATTCAAATAAAAAGGTTGATTTAACAGGATTGAGCAAGTGTTTGTTAAGACACGTCCATATTATGCCAAATGATGCCGATCATCCAAGCCGAATAGGAATGGACGTACTGATTGGCTTTTGGTTCGTGCCGAAAGGTAGCCCGAACCGAAACGAATTGAAACCGAATCGAATTACTCGGCTTGGCCTTCTTAGCGTCATTTGGCATAATATGGAGCGCCTTTACGTCACATTTATTTTGTAGTCGTACTTAATGTTAAACTACGAAGTAGCAATATGCTTCTGGTTTTTTTTTTTTCTTTGTCTATACCCTTTTTATATTGATAGTAAATTCAAAATGGCCCTTTTTTGTAGCCACGAATAAATTGTTAAACTGTCAAAGTTTTCAGCGTATGCTACGAATTTTGAATTCATTTTTTTTTGAAGGGGAAACTAAAAGATAATTTATTTTTTAAATAGGATAAAGAAAAATCTAACGAAGCAAAAACATCTTATGGGTTATAAAATTACACCATTGACAGCACTTGTGTATAGGCTTTGGAAACATTTCTTGGGGTTGCTAAGAAAGCTTAGCTCAAATCTGCGCTAAGTTCAAAGAACAAAGCTGTTTTTTTCTGTTGCGAGTTAAAAGTAAACTTTGAGAAAAAGATGATCAAAACTGTTGGTTTAGGTTTGTTTGTTTAGTTCTGTAGTTTAACATGAAGGACTAAATATTGGCCGAGTTCGATATTTCAAAGGCAGAACTACAATGGACGGAATGGTTCGGACCGAAGCCGTACGAAACTGATTGAAATAAAGAATTTTATATAAATGGTTTTTCTTTGACAGATATTTCAGATATTTCCGTGCCTGCATTTAATTTGACAGAATGAAAGGGGAAGTTTCTTTCGGGTTTTACGTAAGCTTCCGCCATTTATGCTTGGCCCTTAACTATTAATGACCCGTATTGAAGCAAGTTTTGAAACAAAATCTTGTCTACCAATAGGTAAATTGATGTTATATCTAATTCTCATTGAACCCGGCCTTTATTTATGACCATGTTTGTTGACAATTAATATAAGGTACTTTTTTCGGCACACATAATATCCTCATAATGAGATCTAATGTAGAAATATAGAAATATGTTTGTAAGGGACTTACTGTGCAGTAGCTGTAACACATGGTCCCGACGAGCTTAAAATCATCATATTCTTAATGTTGGCTACTTCGGATTCGAGCCTTGCGATCTGAGATTTTAGAATATTTCCTTCTTGGTTCTCAGTAGCTGCTATTGGTACGATAGTATTGCGTTGAAGCTGTGCTGTCCATTCGGTGCCACCAATCGAAATTCCAGAATCACGTTCATCACTTGATCCTTCACCGTCCCAGGGAGGTGAAGCACGACTATTTGGTTCTTGCTTGATGTGCTGAAGTGCTAGCAATGCTGATGCAGCATCTTTATCACCCAAATGTGATTTATGCCTGAGCTTGAGTGGAAGGCTATTATTATGATCAGCTGGATGTTGGGCATCATTTTGTTCGTCATCGCCAGATACAGCTCCCGAATTCGATAAACTACATGATAGCTCGAATGGTGAAGAAGCTCTTCGTGATAGGTTCAGTACATTACCGGACAATTCGTTGTAGCTATCTGCAGCAACCAGTTTCAAACTGGAACTAGGTTCTTTTGTGCTAAAAACAGCGGCATTATAGGAAATGTTTGCTTTCAAGGCTAGCGCCGAAGGTGTATTGCCATCATTTCTTGATTGAGTTGCCGCTGCTGCTGCTGCCGCTGCTACACTGGAAGTACTGCTGATAACAGCAGCAACTGCTGCAGCTGCCGCTGCAGAAGTTGGGGAATTAGTAAACGACAGATGAGTTGTTGTGTATTGCGATAAAGGTAAATTATGATTATGATTATTATTATACGAAGCTCCTGTTTGTTGACACAACTGATATTGGTGTTGAGACGAGGAAGGAGTAGATGACGATAATTCAGACTGATACTGAGAGCTATGTTGGTTTTGATAACTTTTAAGAGGCGAAATAGATCTTTGTGGTTGTTGGGACGATGAGGAAGGTGAGGGCGACGAGTTTTGTGACTCACCGACACCTATGACAGCTACCACGCTCCTTATTTTATCTAAGTCGTCAACAGGAACACCACTACGACTTAGTACACCTAACACAGATTGACCACTGGGAGTTGGGGCAGAGGGTGAACTACTGTTTGCCATTTGCAGTGATGAACGATGTTGATGGGTTGCGAGATGATGAGCTGGGAATTGTTTATAAATATGTGGATTATGATGATTTTGATGATGTATCTGGTGCTGGTGGTGCTGTGTTGGGTCCAGCGGTGTAGTACAATCGTTATCACTGTTGGTGGCACTACTGTTTGTGCTGTTCGTGTATCCGTGGTATTTTTGCTCATCATGTTCACCACCTGAGGCTGAGGAAGAAGTAGATGACACGGGGGAAACTAAGGAACTGTTACGGTGATGATGTTGCTGTTGTTGTTTATTTGATTGTAGTGATTGTTGTTGATGAATGCTGTGCTGCTGTTGATGTTGTTGGTGCTGGTGCTGGTGCTGCATAGAATGGTGGCTATTATGAGCATTGTTATTGTGCGGCGGCGACACCGATTGACAGGAACGATGGTACCCATGCTGCAGTTCTGGCGGCTGATGAATACCGTTTGAGTGATGCATTGGCGCAGTAGAGCCTAACGTTCCTCCATTCACAGTCGTTGACGGGGATGTGCTGCTTGTAGCACTTTGTTGCAAATGTATCACCTGGCCACCTGACGTCGAATGTTGTCCATTGTAGCTACCACCATTTGAGGATATTACTTTAGACTGTGAATAATGAAGATGCATAGACGGTGATGCTGGTGGTATTCCGTCTATGCAATTCAGGGTTTGATGTATAACTGATGTTTGCACGGGACTTGAGGAGTGTGGAGGATAAACATTTGCTGGCGTTACCGAGGATGAGCTAAGCTTAGCACGTTTTGTAATACTTAACACTTGTTCGGTGGTGGGAAGTGTGGCCATAATCTGATCAACACTCACTAAATTCTCACCGGTGATATTAAATTTATCTTTAATTGCATCTAGCTGTGCTTTAAGAACATGATTCTCTTTTGTTAGTTCAACAACACGCTGTTCCAATACCATGTCATTGTAGCGACGTTTCTCACGTGAACGTTTAGCTGCTTCATTGTTGCGTCTTCTTCGGTCCCAATAGCTGTCATCCTTTTTGTTATCCGGAATAAATTCACGTTGTTTGCGTTGAGTGAAAAGTTCTTTGCGTTTTAGGCCAAGTTCATAAGACGATGCCGAATAATTACCGTCCATGTCAATTGATTGTGGGCTAAGAGGTTCTTGAAGCATAAAGTTGTTGTGCCCTGAGAAAAAAAGATATAAAAAAAACACAATTATAGTTTAACAAATAATACATCTGTTTGGTTTTCCTAGCCATTTGGTACAAAATCTACGTTATGTAGTTTTCTTACTAAAAGATTATTTTTGGTACTAGACAAATTTTCAAGGAAAATGGATGAATGTTGGAGTTTCACGTTATTTTATGCCGATGATTTAATCAACTCCTTAACCCTATTTTTCTATAACGCATCAAACAGGGAGCATGTTTTACATTTCCTTAAGAATATGCCTCAAGTGGAACCTTAAAAACTTAGGAAAAATTAAATCACGCGGAAGATACCCGACCAAACAATTGTCAATCCCTTAAAGACTTTGAAGCGAAGTGTTAAGTTCCTCATGATTAGAAAACGATACCATCGGTTTCAATGGGCGAAACTCTTAAGAGGATTAAGAAGAAACTTTTTTTAAGTTGGTCATGGGGAAAATTGACATTTCTTGTACACAAGTTCACAATTGTAAAAAAAAATTGAATTTTAATAGCAGAGTTCTGGTAAATAAACTATTTAAACTAAAACTAAACTAAAGTCATGCATTTTTTGGCTTGATTGGTTTTGGTGTCTGGTCATTTAGTTCCTCCAAAATGTCCAACCGAGATTTTCCAATACCCAATTATGCAATAAAGCAAACATTTTAACCTTTCCTAGCTAGAAATTTTTTCGCCGAAACCAGACGTTGTATAAGGAAATTTTGTTCTGCAGAATAGTCTAATAAAGGGCTGGTAATATGGATTCCGTTTTATGTGACATTTGGTAATTTAATAGAAAAACTTTATAAAATGTTGTGGGCTAGAAAGGATAAAAGGTATGTAACCTATTAGATAAGTTCCAGACTTCCAAATCAAATGCACGACTGGGTCACAAACTTGCTCTTATGCTAGATAATTGCTTAGAGGCTATGTATTTTGCAAAAAAAAATATTTTGAAAAATCCTTAATTTTTTTTAAATTTTAAAAATTTTCTTGGAAAAATAAAGTACGCAACAATATGATGTCTGATAGCTTAAAAAAATATTGAAAATCATTCAACCAGTTTAAAAAAAGGCTATGTTTGAAAAACTTTTCGAAAACATATTTTGAAACTTGTTCGAGTATGTGAATATATGGCAATTTGTAGTTTGCATCTGGGAAAATATTGCCAACAAATTCAATATATTTCGAAAAACAAATTTTTTTTTTTTGATATTATTATTAAAAATAATAAAAAAAAAAGTTTTAAATGACTTTCTGTGCCTTAAGTTTTATTGAAATCGAAGAAATAGTGTACGAGAAAACCTGGCTTGAAAATATTTGTTCTATAAGATAAATTCAAAAAATCTATTCTAAGTTAAAGATAAACTTTAATAAACTAAAAGCATTCTGAAAGTTTTATCAAAATCGTTGGAGCCGTTTTTGAGAAAATATAACTTGTTCTTCACCTTCACTATTGTATGGGAGGTACCGTTATGGATGGGCAAAGCGCAAAAATTATATATACGTTCCGAAGGACGTCCCAATAAACACTAAATATGTACCAAATTAGAAGCCAATCGAAAGGAATTTTCAGAACCACTTTTTTCAACTTCTCCATCATCGTAAACATTTTTTGACGTATCCATACTTTGTCTTATATTACCTTTAATCGCAAGTAAAAATAAGTTTTCAGCAATACTTATGTCCTTGTTCCCGAGCTAAGCATTCATCTTCAATATCGACACCAACATAAAAAACGTTCATGGTAGTAAAATTTGCAAGGAAATGTTTCTTTCCATACATTGGGGGTGAAAAGTATTGAGACTATAAGAATGAAATTTTGTAGGAGTATGCAGTTTATGAGAAATATAAATTTTATAATGTAATTATGTCTACATTAGCCCATGTATGAAGAATGTCGTAACGTAACGTAACATTTATAAGGGCAAACAAACGTGACGTTCTGTAATTTAAAAACCGACCGACCGCATTCACCGTAGATAATATACATGTTCGCATGTTCTTGAGCTGTGTATAAATACGGCATTTCACGAAAGGTTTTTAGTACCTTATCTTTTGTTAGGTAAGTAATACAATATTCACAATACTAATCAATCCCAGGGTAACACAAAAGCATCGTTTGCTTTTATGGTAAAAAAAAGCCCATGATTACGATAAGTGGCGAGTAAAAGCAGGAACGTACTGCACCAAACGTAGACCGTAGCAAACTGTGTTTTATTCGAACACATCTTTAGTTTGGATAAAATAAATGTATTAACATATTTTCTTTTGTTTCATTATGATTAAAGCTTTCAATAATAAACCAAAAGAGTGAAATATCATACTTTTCAATTTTTTAGTCAGAATTTTAAATGCTCGATGGCGGCGGTTTGAATGTTGATAATTTTTTTGACGAATCAAAAAGTAGCAAGTGTTGAACCATTTTAAAATCTTGATGAAATGGGCCTTATTTTAATTAACTTGCCGGGGGTAGTTAAATATGATGTCCCAAAATTAGGTTCTAAAATTGTTTTGCACCATGACTCAGTCAAACTTTATTTTTCTTACGAAACTAACAATATTTATTTTTGGATTTGTGATTGCGATCAATAGCATGGTTATTAAGGATTACTCAAAAAAAAAAAAAAAAAAAAAAAACACCGCAAAATATGAAAATTTGTGACCACAGTACCTAAAAATGTGGCCTAGGGTATAGATTTTCATTTTAAATACTGCTATTATTACTTAACCAAGCGAGATGGATTTTTTTTTACTTTTCTCAGTACGGGTATAACCTATACCCTATCACCCGGTACCCGCTTGATATTGAGTTTCAGGACACCCTGTATATTGGAAAGTTTACGACACAAATTTTATGAACGCCTATCTGAAAATAATATGGAACGTAATCGTTTAAGATTGACAAAATTTGTATGGAAAATCTTTCACGACAAATCGTAAGTTTTTTTTGTGGTTGCTGTATTTAGAGTGGACCAAAAGCAATATTCTTTGGAATGCAAGTTCTAAAAGTTTTAACATCATGCATAAGCAAACATTTAGAAATGTCAAAATTTAACTAAAAGTTTGACGAATTACATTGTGTATCCATAATGGACGTTTGCCTTCATGACAATTGGCACTTTCCGTTGGTTCTACCATTTTATATATATTACTCTGATGGCGGTGGGAGTTTGACTGTGTTGCTCTCTGGTGCCTCAAACTTGGTTAAAAAAAAGTGTATACACTATAGACTCTGCAGATAGTAGCGGCTCCTAGTGTACAACGTTTCCGACAGTAATTACTGTGCATAGTTTATATAGCAGAGGTTTAAACCATGGAACAATTCGTTCTGAAAAAAAACTGCTCAATTATAAAGTAGATCCAGTTATCAAGCTGGCGCCCGCCGTTATCAATTCGCCACCAAAGGCGAAACTAGTGACACTACTTGGGTACACAAGTCTTAACAACTGTCAATCAAAACTTAGCGAAACGGAGCTGGTTATCTTTTATGGTTCACTAAAGCAGAATAATTTGACAGTTTAATTTTCAAGAGAATATCCGACAAAATGTAAGCAAGTATAAACAATGAAGCACCAAAACTCTAAGATTTCACAATTAAATAAAATAACATAAAAAAATTCCTACCACTATTGTTGGAGTTTCCACCATTCATAGAAAGTGACGGCGACAAGGGCGGCAGCCCGTATTTGTTGGAATTCATGGTTGTGTTGTTTGTTGCACCAAGGGTATCTGGCATACTTGATAATGTGTAATTTTGATTCGGCGGCGTCTCTCCGTTAATTGGGGAACCAGTCGAATGCTGTCGGGCGATGTATTCTGCCACCATTATTCGTTGTGTTAATGCATCTAGAAAAAAAAAATTTAATAATTTTAAAATTAAAATCAAAATTTTAATTCAATTCAAAAGTGAGTTAAAAAATATTAATAAAAGAAATCGTTGAAATATTTTTTGTAATGTATGTTGCATTAAAAGCCTGCAGCTCAATAATTATAAAAAAGAACTCAATACAACTATCAAACAGCACAGAAGTTCAAAGATGTGTGTTTTGGAAACTCTTTCCCTCTTATATAGCTGCTTTCCATAGCTTAAGTTTGAAAGAGTGCAGATGGTTTTCACTATTTAGGATTAGGGATTTAATGTCTGAGAAAATAACTGTGCCTTGTTGTTTCAACAATAGAACATATTTATGAGCACTGAAGATAGCCATGGCTCTGTTAAATCATCTGCCGTAGGGAGAGTTTAAGGTTTGGCTATTATGTGCGTCGAATGCGCTCCCTCTCAAAGAGGGGAATCATTTTTGGAAGGTACAATCCATAACACAAAATCTTTTCACCCGCAAGAATTGGCAACAAACCAGGGGTGGAATCGGCTAAGGTGATTTGTGATAAGTGATAGTCACAATCAACAAATTTTGTCTGGCTAGATGATTGTCACATGTGACAATCACATTTTTGTGACTTTTTCTTGTGACACCTAAATAGCTGTCACAAGAAAAAGTCACAAAAATGTGATCGTCACATGTGACAACCACCTTAGCCGATTCCACCCCAGGGTTTTTCGTTTCTCATAGAACACTGCCAGTTGTCAAAAAAAAGTGCACGACTGGGTCGGACGAACCTGCTCTAATGTGTCACAGTGGTCTTGGGGTTTGAGATTTTGGAAAAAAAGCAAGAAAAAAACCGTATGAAATTTTGTTGATCACTTAAAAATCACTAGTTAAAACGTTTTTTGGAAAAAAAAGAAGGAAGCCATCTCATTTCGTTTACTGTTTATAATCTTAAGAATTTTTTTTCAAAACCGTTCGCAGTTTTCAAAAAACTCCAACTTTTTCTTTGAATGCGAATTTGTAGCACTTTGTAGTTTTTATCAGAAAAACTAAATTTTAATAAAACTGACATAACCGAATATTTTAAATTTAACTTCTTTTTTAAAAACCCCAAAATCCTACTTTTTTTTAAATTTGAAGAAGCAACATTATTAAGATTTTAAAAGAACTTCCATATTTCCTAAATTTTTCATTTTGGAATCAGCATTCTAGCTCGAAAACTAACCGTACCGCCATATTATTTTTAATGCAAAACTTATTTTTCTCAAAAATGTCTCCTCCCATTTTGATAAAACTTTCTGAATGGCGTTTTTTATGGAAAATTAATGTTTTGCTCTGAATAGATTTTTCGGATAAGAAAAAATCTGTCCTGTGGGAGGTACCGTTATAAGACTTTTCCTGAAAAAGCAATACCAACCAAAAAATTAAGTTTACATAAAAAACACCATACAAATAAGTTTTTAAATACAAATCATATGGCTGGTTTTGTTAGTTTTAGAGCTAGTGCCAATTCCAACTGTATGACGTCGTTATCATACTGTGTTCCAAGTTTGAAGTAAATCGGTAGGTAAAATTTTTTTTTAAATTTACGCGCACTCAAGGGCATATTAATACCCTTAACATGAATTAAAACAGTGCGAGCGTTAAGGAAAGTTGGATAGGAGATAAAAAGAGATACCGATGTACATTGGTTTTGAATGTCTGTAAATCATAATGGGAGGAAAAAAGAGTTTCTATACTTTACAGTGCGTCCGAAGTTAGGCGCAAGTGTAAATTGATTGATTGGGCATTCCTAGCGGTGCGGGTGTTACGGGGAAATTGTTTCAGGAGAGGAATGCATCTGGCTATTTCGCTGGAGCACTGTTTATAAAAAATATCGATAAAACAAGGTAAGACAAGAAACATTACCGTGGTGTTCGAGTGAAACAAATGTTTTGGTAATGGATCTTTCTCCTATCAGTTTTAAGGCTCTTTTTTGGATCCAATCCGGGAGGCGTAAGTGAGTGACAGAAGCACCTTCACAGATATGAGAACTATACTCATAACCTTCGGGCGAATGTATGCCTTGAGGATTGTAGCCAGATCCGAGGGGGAAAAATATTTCTTTCAATCGATTTAGGAAACCTAAGCATTTTGCCGTATTTTTGGCGACTTTAAAATATGTGATCATTCCACAAAAGGTGGTTTGTAATACACATACCTAGAAAAAAGAAATTGTTGGCACAACAGCTCCAAGCTGGATCGAACCCAGAACCTTCGGCGTAGCAGTCCGACACACTAACTACTACGCCACGGGGTACTACATTTTGAAAGTCTTGTCAAAATCGTTAGAGCTGTTTTCGGAAAAATCAAACTTCTTCACGATTGCATGTCCAGTAGTTACCGTTATTTTTGGTTCTAGATCAAAATCTAAAAATGCTTTCTGGGGGACGTTCAAATAAATACTAAATACCAAATTAAAATAAAATTGGCAAATCCGTTCAGGCTCTAGAGGTCGCACCTCAGACACAGACAGACGGACGGAATTTATATTATCGTCACGGAATGTGTAATTATTATCTCAATTTTCGTTTGCGCGCATCTGTAACTTGCCTCATCTTTACTTGCATATCATACCTAGAACACGAAGCTATTCCGTTTCCTCAACGCAAGTGCCACTCAAGGATAGCGGCATAGGGGGTAGGTTATGCTTTAACGACAGAAGACAGCATTGAGTTTTTGAAGCATTAAATTCAACGCGGTTGATAATTCCCCATTGCACAATGCTAGCTAGATTGGAATTCAATGAGCTTAACATACGCTGCCATTGCAGTTCCAAATCCGAAGAACAGGGATGTGAATCTGGAAACGAATATGAGAAGCTGAGGTTAGTTAAGTGGATTAGAAGTCCTAGACAAGAGATCATTTATAAAGATTAGGAAGAGAGTCGGAGACAGAACGGAGCCTTGGGGCACTTCAGGTTTTACCTTGTGGATATCAGACTGAAAACCGTCCCAAGACAACGCGAATTGAACGGACTGAAAGGTAACTTCTAATCCAGCGAAGAAGGGTATACCAAAATCAAATACACGCATTTGCGATAAAAGAGCTTGATGCCAAACTCTATTAAATGCTTTTGAAATATCAAGCGAAATAATCTTACTTTCTCTAAAACGATGAAAAGATTGGTTCCACTGTTCGGTGAGATAAACCATCATATCACCAGTGGACCGATTGCTACGAAAACCGTACTGCCGGCCATTAAGAATATGGTAGTTTATCAGAGTTTCCATGACCTTGGAAAGAAGGGACGTTAGTGCATACAGACAGACATACGGAGAGACAGACAGAAATACAGACAGCCAGAATTCCCAGACCCACATTTTTCGACTTCTCCATCGGAATATCATGTCTGATTTTTGCTCGATTTTTTTTTTGCACAAATCGTTAACTTGCATCCTTATGATCACAAGTAAAAATCCCTTCTAGTAGATATTCTTTTAGGCGACTTCATGGTGCCCAAGACATTAAAAATAGAGAATTTGCGCGTTAGGGCGAGTTAAGAGTTATCAAAAAACAGTGTTCTCGTTGAACATTGACTTGAAAACTTCAACTGCTTACCTTAAGATTCTTTGGGAGGCTTTAATCTTATAGCAACAAATTTTTTCGTCCACGTGAAGATTTTGATTTTGTGGAAAATTATTCCAAATATCGTGAGAACTTGTGGGCATATTCTTCTGTTGCAAAATATAACTATCACAATTAAAAAGGAGTGAGGAGAAAAAAAAGCGCAGTATCGTTTACTTCTCCGTCAGGGCACCATTTTTGAGCTAACATTTTTATTAGCAGACTATTAATGTCTTACAACCTTTTTGGAATGCTCTGTAACAGGGGTTTCTAACCATGCTTTATCTGCTCTTTTCCAGATTAATTGAATCATTTTTACTTACGATTATAAGTACTACTTGCTGACCCGCGAACTTCATTCCGTCAAAATTCATCAATGTATTGAAAATAATAATTCTCTCATATGCATTTAGTAAATAGCTGATATTTTACACTTCATTTTTATTTATTTGTATAGATACTGTGTGATTTTAAGTTAATTCGGCTTATCAGCTATCTTCCTGTGAAAATCCCGTCAAAATCGGCCCATAAATAAGAATTTATGAAAATTGCGACCGTAGCGCCACCTACAGGAGTAATTAAAATAGCCTAAGTTACTCTCTACAATATCAGCTATCGCATTTAGTAAAAAACTGATATTTTGAAATTACAAACAGACACTTCATTTTTATTTATGTGTATAGATATATAGATCACCTATCTGCCTGTGAAAATCCCATGAAAATTAGGCCTTACTTACTTAAGGTGGCGCAGACAGTCCATTGTGGACCACGGCCTCAACCAACAATCCTCGCCAGCTAGACCAATCCCTAGCCAGTGGCCTCCAGTTGCGCACACCAAGTTGGTTAAGGTCGTTCTCCACTTGATCGCGCCACCTTAGATGAGGTCTTCCAAAACTGCGTCGGCCCTCCGGGTTGGAATTGAAGACTCGTTGGGCAGGAGCGTTTTCGTCCATACGCTTCACATGGCCCAGCCATCTAAGCCGCTGTATTTTCAGCTTCTTAACCAAGTCAATGTCGCTGTATAGCCCTTACAGTTCGCCATTGAATCTTCTCCTCCATACTCCATTGATACATACAGGACCGAATATCACCCGAAGAATCTTTCTCTCAAAGCACCCCAGCTTGTATTCATCCGATTGTGTCAGTGTCCACGCTTCTGCCCATACAGCAGGACTGGGATGATAAGGGTCTTGTATAGTGTCTCCTTGGTCCTTTGAGAGAAGGCTTTGCTATGCCTTCTCAGCCCGAACAAACAGCAATTGGCAAGAGTGATTCTTCGACTGATCTCTTCACTGATATTGTTTTGAGAGGTTATAGTGGAACCCAAATAGACAAAGTCCTTGACAACCTCAAAGTTATATCTGGCCATTCTGACGTTTTGTCCGAGCCTACGGTGATGATCTTCTTCACCCGAGCACAGCATATACTTTGTTTTATCTTCAGACCCATTTTTGCCGCCTCCACTTCAATACTTGCGAATGCTCCACTGACAGTGCGCTTCGTTCTTCCAATAATGTCAATATCATCAGCCAAGTAATTGAACGGATTTCAACAAAATCGTACCGCTGGTGTTGACATGCGAGTTGCGTACGATTGCCTCAAGAACGATGTTTAAGAGGTTACATGACAGCGCGTCACCCTGTCGCAAACCTTTCTCGAAATGTATAGGTCTTTCCTGTTCACGCTGTCGTAGGCGACTTTAAAATCTATAAAAAGGTGGTGAGTATCGATCTGGAACTATTTGGGTACAGATGAGTTGGTGTATGCTCCTCACCAAGTCATCTCCCGCTACTTTGAAGAGTTCAGCCGTAAGGCCATCCGCTCCAGCAGCCTTGTTGGACTTTAGTTTAGATATTGCTACCCGAACTTCTTCTTGGTCGGGTGGATGGAGATTTTGTTCATCAAATCCAAATAGTTGGTTGTTTTCGTAGTTTAACAGTCTGCAGAAGTGTTCTTTCCAAATTCTCAGCACCGACTGTGTATCTACTACGACATTCCCACCCTCGTCTCTACATGCTTGCGCTTGAGCTTTGTAACCCTTGGACGAATGTTTTACCCTTTGGTAGAACTTAAGAACATTGCTTCTGTCGTAGCACCCCTCAATAGATTCAACCATTCGTTTTTCCAGTTCTCTCTTTTTCCTTCTGAAAAGCCGATGTTCCTCCTTCCTCTTTTGCTGGTATACCGCACGGGAAGCGCTCTTGACAGCTCTGGTTCTGGCATTCAGAAATGCATGCTAGGCTTCGTATTTGGCCATTTGTGCGAGCCTGCACTCAGCATTGAACCAGGTGTTTCGTTGTGGTCGCTTAATGAAACCCAAAACATCCGTGGCAGCTGTTTTGATGGCCATTTTGCAATGTTGTCACTGGGCCTCTGGATTTGGCGCAGGCACCGGGCTTTTCAAGAGATAAGAGGAGACATGGTTGGCAAAAAGGTTGTGGCGGTCTTTTGCGATTGTAACTTCGCAACATCAAACTTTCTCACAGTAGATGCTCGATTCTGCGGTCTGGTGGAGATCCGCATTCGCACTTTAGCTACAATAAGGTAGTGGTCCGAGTCTATGTTGGCCCCTCGGAAATTGCGGACATCCATGACACTGGAGGCATGTCTGCTATCAATCGCAATGTGATCAATTTGGTTGACGGTATTTTGATCAGGAGACCGCCAGGTCACCTTGTGTATATTGAGGTGTGGGAAGTATGTGCTAGCTAAGATGACACTTCGCCCCGCAGCAAAATCGATTAGCATGTGTCCGTTACCGGAAGTGTTGTCGTGCAGGCTATGCTTTCCAACTGTCGAGCCAAAGTTACCCTCCTTTCCGATTTTTGCATTGAAGTCACCAAGAATAATCTTAGTGTCGTACTTCGGGCATTCATCATACGTCTTCTTGAGAAGATCGTAGAATTCTTCTTTGGTCGTGTCATCTTTTTCCTCCGTGGGGGCGTGGACGCAGATCAGCGAGATGTTGCTGAATTTGGATTTAATGCGGATTGTGACAATGCGTTCGCTTATGAGATGAAACCTCAAGACTTCTTTGGTAAGCCTTCCTCTTATCACAAATCCGCATCCAAATAGCCGCTGTTTTCTTGTCCTGTAGCACTTGCGTAGTAGATGTCACAGTTTTTCATCCTCCTTGTGCCTTCACCATCCCATCGCACTTCTTGGATGGCTGTGATGTTAGTCCAGGCAAAATAATAAAAATAAACCAACAAATTCGTGTAGTTCAAATTTTTTGGGGAATGTGTTGAGGGAGGTCTCCTGTACATGCAATACAAAATCTCCGTCAATCGAGGTGCCGCGGGGGGTGGGTCGATTTAAACGGACCTTCCCATGGTTTCGCCCGCATATCTCGAAAACGGTGCGTCGTAGAAAAAAAATAATAAGACAAAATATGAAGCCTAAAATTTGATATCATATATTATTTGAAAACAACCTACCATTTCCGAGATATGCCCTCTGGAAAATGGGAAATTTTTCGAAAAATTGTTTTCTTTGCCAAACTTGTTGTTCTAACTTCACTTCTTCCCACATTTTTTTAACGCAAAGTAATGAATAGAGAAGTTAAAGAAAATTGAATTTCCTTCAATAAGATATGGACAAATGTTAATTTATCATCAACAAATCAAAAGATACAGCAATTTGAAATATTGTAGTGTTTTTAGGCACCAATTCCTTTTGGAATGAGAAGCAGATCCCCTGATAACGAATTATGGATTATAATGAATTCCAAAAAGTACGTTGCCCCGGAAGGAAGGAGGTGGGGGAGGGGGGGGGATGCAAGATCGAAGGAGTAATCAAGGTATTAAGAAATAGTTTTACGAAGTAGTTGTGTAAAAAATGGTAGTGTTTATTATTATATTTATATTGTTTGAAGTATGAATATTGTAAGGTTAAAATAAGCGCTCAGGAAACTTCCCTTTTTTTACAGCTCTTCTTATTCCTCGTCGTCCTGGTCCTCCACCGCCACTGTATTCGTACAGTTACCCCGGCAGGAGGCGCACACAGCTAAACAGAATAATCCTGCCTTTCTGCAGCCACACCTAACAGCACACCCACCGGTGCATTAGCAGAATATTTTATTTAATATTTGGTCGGGAGCTGGAGGGGCGTTGGTTTTCACCGGGGCAAAAAAAAAACATCTTCTCCTCTCTTCCAACCCCAACATTCAGGCGACAAGTCATTGCCCAGCCATTGCTGCACCTGATGGTACACTCGGAATGAGTGTTGTTCTGCGCTTTTTGTGGGTGGAAGAGAAGGAAGAATCGCCCTTGTACGGATGGTGGACTTTTTTTGAAACTATGGTACCGGTGCCGATCCAAGTCGTTTTCTCAAGCTGGAGCCTGGTACAGTAACAGGAACATCTGTTCCCCAGCTTGTGCGACCGCCTCATGTGTTGATTGGCGGTCGTAGAAAATTTTGGATACGGCCTTGGTTTCTGGGGGATGTTTCCGGGAGGTGTTGTTCCTTTTAAACTTGGCTTTTTAAGCGAACTAGTCTAATATTTAAACGAAATATTTAACCATAGCGGATAAAAAGCACGCGGGAACTGAAGAGGCCATAGTCAACAATCAACAACAGTGGGACAGAAAACCCGGTTTTGTATGTGATGTGAATATCAAATTGTAGGAAATTTTGTCAGCTTCATATTTTGTCTTATAATTTTTTTTCTACGACGCACCGTTTTCGAGATATGCGGGTGAAACCATGGGAAGGTCCCTTTAAATTGACCCCCCGCGGCACCCCGATTGACGGGGATTTTTTATTGCATGTACAGGAGACCTCCCCCAACACATTCCCGAAAAAATTGGAACTACACGAATTTTTTGGTTTATTTTTATTATTTAGGCTCAGTTTGCCTGGACTATGTCGGCTTTGACACCATCTAGGGCTACCACTAATTGTTCGGCTGCACGTGGTCTGTTAAGGGTCCGGACATTCCACGTGCAGAACCGAAATTCGTTGTCCTTGTTTCGTTTGCTAGGGTCGTCATCAGTAGGGTCATCCATATCCGAGGCAGTTGGTTGTTTCGGAACAAGAGGTTTTTTACGTGGTAGGGAAGTAACCCCGACGCACAACCCCCAACCTGGGGGACCAGGCCCTATGCTGCTCTCCTTGTACAAAAGGAGCTGGAGAAATACAGAGTCAGTAACCCACTACGGGGATGTGAGAGCTACCGTTGGTCCTATATGGGCTCATCCGACACCTTCTCGATTCCACTACCCTGACTAATAGTAGTGAAAGGACCCAAAGACCTGAGCTCCGAATATGTCGAAGTAGCTCAATGGGGTGCCTACCATACTGACTTTAAGCGTCGCCATTGGTTCACTTAATTGGAAGCTCATCCGCCGCTCGCTTGCTTTCTGATCAAAATCGGCCCATAAATTGCGACCACAGCGCCATCTACGGGAGTAATTAAATACTCCTTACAATATCAGCATCCACCATTGAAATTTGCGTCAAAATCGGTTTAGCCGTTTCCAAGATTAGCCGGAACAAACAGACAGACAGATTTTAAAAATTGTGTTTTTGTTATAAGTACCGTATATACGGGGTGCGCCATAGAAACTTACTTATTTGAAAAAATTCCCGCGCGGTGAGTTGGGTGGGTAGAGGGGCAAGAGGGGGCGCATCTAGAGGGGGAAGTTTCCAAGTTTGTTTCTCCCTCCAGTCAGTTGCCATCATGCTCTGGTCTAGAGAGCAGCGGGCCTTCGCAGTTGAACGCGATTTTGTTGCCCGTCAAAATGCATGTGAAATGCTGATTGACAACCTGCCTGAAGACGCGGTCGTTTTTTTCAGTGACGAGGCTCACTTCCACATTTCCGGCTGTGTCAACAAACAAAACATGCGTTATTGGTGTGGTGTAAATCCGCGTGAGCTTCACCAGAAGCCACTTAATTGTGAGCGAGTTACTGTCTGGTGTGCGATGTCGGTAATGGGAATAATTGGTCCTTATTTTTTTTAAGAAAACGAACGCGCAGTTACCGTGAATGGAGCTCGTTACAGGAACATGATCGAGGAATTTTTTCTTCCAAGACTCGAAGAAATGAACGTTAGGAACGTGTGGTTTCAGCAAGATGGAGCCACAGCACACAGCACAAGACTCAATGAATTTGTTGCAACAACATTTCCCCGACCGCCTCATCTCTCTCAGAGGCGATCTCCAATGGCCGGCACGCTCTCCAGATTTGACTCCATGCGATTTCTTTTTATGGGGTTATTTGAAATCCCTGGTTTATGTCGATCGACCACGGACCATAGCACACCTCAAGAACAACATTCGCGACGCCATTGCCAACATACCGATTGATATGCTGCGAAGAGTGGATACGAATTTCAAAAATCGACTTCATCAGTGTATGCGCAATGGGGGTCGCCATTTATCCGATGTCATTTTTAAGACTGCATAAAAAAAAAATTGGGATATTGTATTCTCAAATAAAAAAAAAATTTAAAACAATAACTGAAGTACTTTTTTTTTTATTGACCTTTCAAATAAGTAAGTTTCTCTGGCGCACCCTGTACTTTCATACGCATTTAGTAAAAAACTGATATTTTGAAATTACAACAGACACTTCATTTTTATTTATGTGTATAGATAAGGCAAGTTATGCATTAGTCGAAAAAAAAGTTTTGAGATAACAATCAATTCATGACATTACGATGATAGCGAAGACGAAAAAAGATGGTTTAAAAATTCTGTCCGTCTGTAAGTCTGTCTGTGTGTATAGACAGCCCAAGCTGGTGGGCCGAATCGCTTCAAACTTGGTATAGATTTTTTTAGGTATTGCACAGAGGGGAAATTTGAATTTGTTTTCTTAAGCTCAAAAAATAACGGTATTTGCCATGTAACTTAACGTTTAAGCTAATTTTTCTGGGAATTGGCTCTAATGATTTTGATTTAAAAAAATCATTTTAGCTTTTTAAGTACGACCAATCATATGGCTGAAAATTTAATTAAAAAATAAATTCTAAAAACGATTTTTTCGGCTCAACCGATACTTTCGAAATTTCACACATACATATAAGTGTAGGTATCTCAATTTATACTGCATATCAATATTTAAAAAAAATTGTTTTTTTAAATTTTAATTTTATTTTGCAAATCGCTCATTAAATTTTTTTTTCAAAAATTATATATAAATGCATTTGCTGAACATTTTTTAAAAATGTTTTCAAAAAGTTTTTCCAACAAAAACTTTTTTTTCTCAAAAACCAAACCAATGATTTTTATAAATGTATTCTCATAAGCTAAATATTATCCAAGAAATAAAATGGCGAACTTTTTTTCAGCTCAAATTAGTTTAAGTGTTAAGAATTTTGAAAATTTTATTTTTTTGCACGAATATTGAATGTCTATATAATTATCAAAAAATTGACGATTGGAACACCGAAATAGCTTTGCTCGATTTATTCCTTTTAAGTCTTTTTTTTTTTTCAAAAAAAAAAAAAACTACCTATCCACAAAATTATTTACAAAAATTTGTGAAAACTTCAAATTTTTCGAAATGGTTTGAGATTAATCTTCGGTAAACTGCATATGTTTTATAAGCAAGGTCTACGGTCGAATGTTTGTGCAAAATATTAAAACATTTTTTTGATTATGTCAATACGAAGAGATCTGTTGTCTTCATCAGGGAATTTTTCCTTTCACACGCAATCTACCCGTTTCCAAAAAAAAGTAATACAAATCAAAAACTAAAAAAAATTAACTAAATTTAAAAAAAAACTATAGAAACTACATTATTTTGTTGATAAAAGAGTTCCACATTAAAAATTTCACTGACATCCGACGAAAAATCCGATTTGAACAAAAAGCGGATCCTACGTTGTTAAACTGTTCCTGAAAATTATATTCCAGCAAAAGGATAAACTTTATAGAAATAGCACTCTTCAGAGAGTTTTATCAGAATCGTAAGAGCCGTCTTTGAGAAATTCATTGAAAATCATATGGCAGTTATACCTACCTACTGTTAGTTTTAGAACAAGAATAAGTACAAAATCCTGATGGGCAGAAAGAGGATAGCTGACAGAATGTTCACACCCCCTTTTCCGATTTCCCTCCTATATGTCTATATAAAGTATTTTTCAATTATTATTTTTTCACGAATCTATAACTTTCCTAAATTTAACCTATTATCACAAATTAAAATAAATTGGTAAGTTATCTTGAATGGAATTATTTTTATTATAAAAAATAAAACAATATTTTTTTATCTAAGCATGCAAGTTCAACTGCCCATATATTTTTGCAAGTGACTGAATTCTACTTAAACTGAATTGCAGTTTTTTTTTTCAAACATTCACATCCATATACAAAATTGTTTGGGGCTTTCGAATAAAGTGAAATCTTGGCGAAACGTAGGTATAATATGGCTGACACAAAAAGCCATTTAAAAAATGTTGGTAGGTATTCATTTTTTATAGATGTGTTTGAATATTATGAAAATTGGCAATATCTTTGATTTAAACGTTATAACTTTTCACACAAGGTTCTGAACAGTAAAGTGAGGCGTGAACCATTTATTTAAACATACATTTTCAAGAGAAAGTACCTAAGTGCACTCTACGTCCACCTCATTTACGAGCTCTCAATTCACCAGTGCCTATGTAAGGAACGTTTCTTCAAAATGCAATAATCTCTTGGCTATGGTCAATATCCTATACTTTAAGGAATTTAAATATTTTTTTTGCAATACCCAAAGTCAAACCCTCTTAAATGAGCTCTATAGGTCGATGTTAACAAGTACCTATGTACATAGCTTTATTGCAGTCTGATAGAAAAACAAATCTGGCTTAATCTGTCACGATTTGTTTTTAGTGGAAATCCCATATAGCTATTCAAATTCAAAGAAATTATAAATTGTATTGAATAGACAGGTATACTAAATTTGACAGTTAACTGTCAAAATGTAAAGTTTGACACTTAACTGTCAAAATGTGCCATAGTGTCTCTACGATTTTAAACCGTTAAGCAGAGAGATGAACCCATATCCGTATCCGTGTGTTTATAAGCAGCCAAAAATATCCTAAATAGTTTAAAAATACCGAGATTTTACTACTTCGGAAACAACAGAATGTTGCGTTTTTATTACAACCGAAGTCCAAATAAATTTGCGCCCGAGTTGAACCTATTGGATTTTCAATTTCCTTTTTTTATACATAGTTAAGTTAATTTTAATTGAAAAAATTAGTTTCACGATTGAGTAGTAAAACATGTTGTAAACTGAACATTTAAACTATAAAATTTTTTTTTTTTAAATAAACAACAAGTGATGCACAACATACTTTTAATTTTAATTGATTCTGATGAACCCTGCAATAACAGGACGTTTTTTGATGCTCCTTTTAATATATTGTTTATTTTTGGCACAACAAGCTGTTCGCCTTCAACTGTATACACCACTGACATATTTCATTTGATTATTTTTGTATTTTTTTTTTTTTTTATAAAACAAATTTGTTTTAACTTGCGGTTAATTACACTCTATGAAAGTAAGTATGATTTGTAACTAGCTAATAGTAACAGACAGTTAGCAACACACAGACCGGCTTACAAAATTGAAATTTAAAAAAAAAAACTTAACCGACTTTGAAGTTCAATAACAATGCTTTTTGTGTTCCACTTTCGTATTTTAAGCATAGGTTAGAGTTTTTTGTTGTTGTTTCTTTACACAATTAATGTTTATTTAATTTTAAATATAAAAACGTTCTTTTCTGGCCAAAACGATTATATTCGGAATATAACTACGACGAAGGGTACGTAAACGACAACGACGACGATAAAGACGATGACACAAAGCACTGCCAAGCCAGACGACACATTACAGTCAACAAAAAAAGAACCGAGATCCGAGAGAAAACTCAACTAGTAATGTTAACGGTCAGAACTGTATTGAATGGGGAAGCTTTCACTTAGCGAGCTTTTGTCTTCCAAATAGGCCAAACGCCAACAACGGTAGAGCGTGCAGGTAGAGGTGTATAGAAGAAGTATAGAGATAGATTTACGTTACCTTACTAGCTGTGTTGTGGCTGTAGCTGGAAGATAATTTTAACAATCTGAATACGAATCCATGTCAATGTGAAATTGTGTGCTAGTTCGAAGCCAACATGTTGCTTGTGCATTGCATTTTCTCTTTCGTGTGTTTGAGTTCGATACAAAAAGCGATTTAGGTCAATGTGTGTAATGCAACATGTGACGACTGACGAGTTTTTTTTCTGTTGGTCGTTGTCGCTGTTATTGTTCTTATTGTTGTTGTGATTGTGAGTTATGGCAGCGACAGAACTTGAGATTGGATATTGGAAAAAGTAATATTGCGTGTTGCCGTCGTTGCGTTATCTTTTTTTTTTTTTATTTGCTCCTTTGTTTGATGTGATGTGTATATTTTATTTGATGAAACAACGAGCCGGGCGGCTTTGTTGGTCCGGTCAACACTTAAATTAAAATTTACCATTTAAGCAAAAAACAATTTTCTAGATTTGTTTCTCTATTGAAAAGCAAGTCCTTGATTTCTATCGAAATGATAGAGAGTAAGTTAGATTTGTCTCATTCTCTACCTAGGTACATCCTTGGGAATTTGAGTACCTACAGAAAGGGAATATACCTACAGACCAGACGGTGCCGTGATTTAAGGGCAAGAGGCAAGGCCAACTTTTAAGAGCAATTAAAAATTCGCGCGAATTTTTAACTAAAACTAAATTAATCTTTGCAAACATTATTTTTTCTGTGCTACGTCGTTTTGTACGAAAAACTTTTAAATTACATATATTAAATTGTTTAAATCCATATGATTTCTTTAATTTTTCGACAGTTTTTATGTCCTGAGATTTTCAAATTTGTTGATGGGAATTTATTTCACACGATTTTTTGTGTGGAAATTAACTTCATCAAAATAAACTGAAATTAATTCCCATGTGAAGGTAGTGTCCGTGAAGTTAGGTCCCTGCGCCTATTACTGACAATAACTGTGGCCATTGGCCTCATACAATTCTTAAATTTAGCTTAAAAGATGTAGCTATTTTAATCAGTTACCTATATTCTTTAGGCAGTACACAGTGGCGTAGTGGTTAGTGTTTCGTACTGCCATGCCAAAGGTTCTGGGTTCGATCCCTGCCGACTCCACCTAAGTTCTTTTCCGCGGTACTGCCTCTTGCGAGCGAGTGACAAATCCTCCAAGAGTAATAAATGTCCTAAAAAGTGCTTCTCTGTTAGCCGTTCGGTATAGGCGGTAAATTGTGGGTCTTTTCCATTCCTACGCACACACAGGAATGGTTGAGAGTGTAAGTCAAAGGAACAGGCCCGCTTGGAGCTGTTGTGATGCCAACAATTTATTTATTTTTTAACTATTCTTTAGGCTCTGCTGCTAATCTTGCATATACTGCGACAGGATCTGAAGTATCGGACATCGATCCATCAAAATCTCTAGAATAATTCTTGTTCCTTTCACCATTAAAGGACAATTCGACATTAATCCTCTTAAAGTAAAAGGAACACACTAGATTATTTCAATAAAGTGAAAATCGTGGCCGGACCCTTAAATCTGAATGTCAAGCACACTGTGAAATCTGCCAGTTATCAAATCAATTACAGAAATGACATAAAATGCCGTTTTTCGAATATACATAGACAATCAAGCAGTAGCCTTAAGGTCACTTTCCTTGGATATTTACAAAAAAAATTCACATCAGCAAATAAATACACAAACAAGGGAGATAGTTTGATTTTTTAAAACTCAGCAACATCAAAACTTAGAACATAATTTCGTTCTCAAAGTCGTGATTCGAAACACCTTCATTGTATTGATAAGCAGTATCCTAAAGCAGAAAACACTATGAAAAAATTTAAGAGCAAGCTCCAAATCTTTGACTATAAGCCACCAAACGGCGACAATAAATGTGGAATTAGAAAACATTAAAGCTAAGGCAGCTACAGCGGCACCGCCGTCGCCGGCCGTCGCGTCAGTTCGCTTAAGCATTAATATTATCGAATTTATTGAAATGTGGTACCAACATGTTTGGCGGTTCTTTATGTTTTCGTTCATATCAATTCAGGTATCTAACGATTAAGTTGAGTGTAGGTACTCCCAACCTAGAATAGGATCTAGGACAGGAATTAATAAGAATTCAAGGTCATAAAGTATAGAATGTTTTTGGCGAAATGATAAATGTTTCAGACTGCTGCGCCAAAGGTAAAGATGTTGCTGGTTACCCCTCCAAATACTTTAATCAATTTTATCCGCACTACGAACTCCCACCAACTTGCATGCCAATTGCTCCAAAATTGCCTTTAAGAATGGCCAGGTCAGGTGCGCAGAAATTTTAACAAAATCCCCAAAGGAACTTTTTGTGTGTAAAATGTCAAGTAAGACAGAGAATAGACATATACAATGCTGGGATTTTCTCTATTGCAAGTTCCCATTTACTGTAAGAGTGAATAATGTGCACAACTGGTTTGCACGAAATTGTTCTAATATGTGACAGTGGTCCTGGCTTGAAATTTTTAAAACAAAAAATTAGAAGGGGAAAACTTATATAAAAACGTTTTTTAAACCTTTTGAAAACACATTCCAATTATTTTTTGAGTATGAGAGCTTCTAGTTTTTATTAGTGAAAGAAAATTAAAAAATTTTTTTTTTTAAATAATAAAGACTTACAAAAAAACATACTTTTTTCTTTTAAAAACTCTATTTTTTATATAAACGGGCTTCTTCATAAAACATTTAATAGAAATCAGTCAAGTGGTTGACAAGAAAATCTGATTTGAAAAAAAAAAAACGTCCAATGTAAGCTGCCTACTAAAAATAAAATGCACATCTGGGTCGACCGAACTTGCTCTTATTTTCGATAACTGCTACTCGTAAATGGCTGCATAATGTATACAAAATTATAGATTATTTTGAGAAGGCCCTACGTCCTAGCTCCCAAATCGACTAACTCCCAATGAACCAATTCCCACCGAATATGGGATGTGGTTCATGTGAACTAACTCCCATATTTTTAAGGAACTATGTCCCAAATGTAGAATGAACTTAGTCCCATAAATATGAATTAAATCCCAAGAGTTGAGTATTGTTGGTTTTTCCCAAATGAACTAACTCCCAATCGTTAGAAAATAAAACAAAAATTAATGCTTTGGAATGAAACAAATATAAAATTTTTAATGGAATTTTTAACAAAGTAAAAAATTGAAACTGAAGTAACCTAACAGAGTGACGAATAAAATAAAGTTCGTGCAGTGCACGGCCGGCCGTGTGGACGCGGATGCGGCGTGGGCGTGGGTGCGGCGGTGACCGGGCCCCCCTGCGCCACGCGTCAAGCGCCCTTGCTCATTTTTTTTCATATAATTTTTGTTCCCTTTAAATTGTTTGGTATGCGATTTTTTACCAAAATAATTTTCCAAACACTGCACGAATTTTATTTTATTCGTCACTCTGTTAGGTTACTTAAGTTTCAATTCTTTTTTAAAAATTAAATTTCTTACAGGTTTATCCTATTTTGCCTACAAACATTCAGCACGAAAACAGCGCCACTTCTTCTTTGTGCACAATATGAACTAACTCCCACTGGTTGATGGGTTGGGCCTAGTTCATTGGGAATAAGTTCGTAATGAACTATGTCCCAACTGAATTTTCTCCTAATATTATGAACTAAATCCCACTACAAAATTCGGTAGGAGTTAGCTTATTTTGCCTCGTGGGAGTTAGTCGATTTGGGAGCTAGGACGTAGGGCCTTTTGAGAACTCTTTTTTTTCCTAATTAGCTTTATCGGAAAAACTAAGCATGAAAAAAACAATTCAAAACTAAACGCCTATCTTGAAAAAAAATATTGAAAACTGTTAGACTACCTTTTGTAAAAAGTTTTTTTTTTTTTAAATATTTTAAATTTTTTTAGTATATCATTTTAAGAAGATTGTTGTTTTTATCTAGAAAATAATTTTAAGAAAATTTAATACAACCGTTTCAAAAATATTTCGAAAACCAAATTTTTTTTTAGAAAATTTTGAATGCAGTATTGATTGAATTATAAATAACTTCTTGTGTGTAAAATTTTATTGTAATCAGGATAATGACTCACGATAAAATCACATTTAAAAAAACCGGTTATATGATTCTAACCAAAAGATGTATTGTTGTCAAAAAAAAACCCTAAAAGTTTTATCAAAATCGTTAGAGCCGTTGCGAGAAAATCAAACTTTTTATTAAAGATTGTATGGCAGGCGGGACCTAGATTAGAAATGAAAAAAGATTCCACTAGGGAATTCCAAATAATTACTAAGTACTAAGTTTGACGCAAATTGGCCCACCCGTTAAGGCTGATGTGGAGGTGCGAACAAACAGACAGACGAACGGAGTTTCCTGACCCGTTTTTTTCGAATTCCCAATCATTGTTATGTCATGTGTGATTGTTATCTAATTTTTTCCATGAATCCATAACTTGCCCTATGGTACCTATATAACGCAAGTAAAATTATGTTCCATTCAAACAACCATACCATTCAGAACCTTTTATCAAAATTGTCCTAGCCGTTTTTGAGAAAATTTAGTTTTTCATTAAAAGTTAGAAAAAAACACTGTTAGGACATTGTCGTAAGAATATACTGTGTACCTTTTTTTGTGCCACCATGTATGTCCCCCTTAAAACTACCTCTAACCTATATAAGCTGACCAAGGCGATAACGTTGACCAACTTTTTAATATTCAAATTTTTTTGCTCATCCACTAAAAGTGCCGAGCTTGTTTTACTATATCCCGACGTTCCCGATTGAACACTGCCCTACTGAACCGAATGCGCTCCGCTCCGTCTCCTGCAGCGACCGACGACGTCTCGGTCGTACAGGAGTCGCCGATCCACAGTCTTACGGCCGACATGGTAGATTAACGGAACCGCCAATCTATCCTGTATCAGCCCTCGACTATCTAAAAATAGGAAAGCCTCGGGTGGTATGAAGCCACTTAAGCGTGCATTTTCAAAGTATTCATCATTTGGGTAGTAAGCTCTAAAGATGAGTCCTTTAGAAGAGATCATAGCTCTCGCAACGTGACCGCGAGTAAGGTTCAACAAGAAGTTATCTATCCTGTTTATGTTGGCCCTCGTTGGAGTAGTAACGTTTGAACTCCGACTCTGGTGTTCTGTGTAATCCAAGGCAGGTCCTTAGACACTGCTGCACCCATAGGCAATCATCGGCCGGATGAGGGCCGACGGCTGCTATAAGACAGCCGTTTGTCAGGGCAAAAGCTCCCCTAGCTCTGGACAGAGCAGCATCTATATGTCGGTTGAAATTTAGATACTGATCCAGCCAGATACCAAGGTAATTTACCACACTTCTACTCGCTTCTCTATCATCTTATTGTAATAATGCACAACTTGTCTTTTATCGCAAGTAAAACATCAAACAAAATTATATTGAAACTGCTTCACATATCTATTTTCGTACGCCAAATTTTTGAGAACTATTATCTGAATCGAACTGAGCGAGGAGTGGAATAGTTTTTAGAATCTCGCAGCCAGGGCAAAGTGGATTTAATACAAAAAAGCAATTCCTGGAAATTACGAATCCAAGGACGTTGGATCATCTGGAAGCCGAAAAAATTATCAAAATATGGCTGGCATTTAGCACGGAATGTTTCACAGAGTGATTGAGATGTGTATAGTGTTTGTTTTAAGTATGGAGGTAAGGACAATGGACATTTGAAAGATACCGAAATGTCTATACTAAAAACACGGTTAAGGTTTCATATAAAATTCAAATTCGAACTCAAATTTTAGGACGCACTTCTAATGATTGCTGCACTAATGAAAGAATTTTTTTTTTATTAAATCGAAGATAAATAATCATAAATTTATCATAATAGCTACTGATACCGATACCGAGACTGATTTATTTCAAGGGCCAGTTCCCGATGATGCACATAAATATGCAAACCAATTTGAGCACTATTTCATTTAATTTAATTTAATTTCACTTCACTTCACTTCTCTTCCAGAGCGTAGAAGTTCTTAGTAGGTATTCGTATGAAAATAAAATATAATGTCTGTTGTCTGTTTAGTATACAAACAACACAGAGATGGCATATTCTAGGTGAAGACCGCCTTGTCGTCAATCGTCAATCGTCATCGCCATCGGGGTACATACGGCTCAGCAACGTGACATTCGACAACACTAGCCACAGTGTACGTATTTCCGTGTAATTCAGCTAACGGCCATGCGGCGAGCGCAGCGCTGCGCGGCATTCAATCAAAACGCTCAAATAGGTTACCTAAGTCTTATTTACATACCTGTCAAGGGTGATAAGGGGACGGGACAGAAGCGATGGGTTTCCATTATCCATTCCTTAAATTTCGATTTTTACACAAATTATACTCGTAGTTGTTGTTATTCAATCTGCCTTGTTGATCAGAACTTTTTATTTTTTCAATTGTTTCGTTATTTTGTAACACTTACAGTAAATAGTTGGTTGATGGCTGAGCTGAGCTTGTTGACGACAATAATGGGCTTTGGGGTGAACACGTGAGCCACGTGAGTTCCGAGTAATAATTATATCATTTTCATTAAGGAGGGCACAGGCACACACAACGCATTGTCAAGTTGGGTTAGTTGTTGATGGTGTTTGTGACGCTCATTATTAAGATTACGAATAGCTTGTGTCGATGTCAGTGTCGAACGTCAGGAATATTATGTGATTGAGAACAGATAATAGGGGTATAGCGCTAAAGTTAAGTAATTAATGGTAATAATGTTTTTTTTTTATATTATTATTATTTTATAGTTCAAGCTGTAGGTAGTGATTCTGATTATATAGCGTATAATCTAGGAGCTAGGAGGTAATATTGTTTTTATGAAAATCATGGTAGTTTTGGAAACGTTGCCGTTGTGGATATTATAGCTAAAGCTGTGGATAAAGCTTCAAGGAAGTTGGTACCACTACCCCCCCCCCCCCTCACCAGGCCATGCATTAGTTTATTGAAGTTTTGTTGTTGAAATTTTTATAGAAAGGATGTACCTATGTTCTTCATTAACTGCAATGATGGTGCGATGTTATGTGATTACGAGTATATGTTTTAATGAAACAATAATGATACCTCTAAAAATTTCAAGAGTAAATGAAAACATATGGTGATGAAGAGCTGAATCAGAATAGGGGCTGACAAAAATGTTGTACTATGGCAAAGATGAGACGAACGGAGTTCAAAGTCTAAGTAGTGTTGGCATTATGCTAACGAAGGAAGCAACCTGATGGAAAGGGGTTTCGGTGAAGCTTAACAGCATTGGGGGTTCTGTATTCTTGGTATTTGAGCGGAAAGTTCTGCGTAGGGTTTATGTTCCTGTCTGCTTAAACAGAAACGAAAATTTGACGAAAAAGATACAAAAATGCAATATAACGTGCTGTAAATAGGCCTAGACCCTGGAAAGTAAAACTCGAATTCAACGACTTAGTTGGATGGGCCATATTGAGCAAATCAACATCAACGCTTCAGTTCTAAAAGTAATCAACACCAAATCAGAGGGAAGCCAATTAAGACCTCATCTACGATGGAGCAAGCATATAGAGTTCGACTACTTGGAGTGAGAAGTTCGAAAGGGTAGGCTGGAGAAGCATACTAAGCAACGCCTTGGAGCACCACGCTCCGGTTGAGCCATGGTAATGTTGCATCTGTTACTGTGTCTGAGCTTAAGCTCTTGTATAGTCTGTATGTCAATATAAATCTTTTCCTTCATGTTAGGTAAACCCTTAAAAAAGTTTATAGCCGAGAGATCAGCCTATCGGCACAGGCATTTCATCCATAGTTCAGCGACGAACTATACTTAAATCTGATTCTTATCCTAAGTAAGGTTCAAGAAAATTTCTGTGTCTAAGTATAATATCTTTTGCACGACCAGCAATCAAATGCCTCGAGTTCTTTTGCACACTTCCACTGAAAGTTACGATGTTCCGTTATAGCGTTCCTCTGACATATTCCGTTATTGGTAACAAAGCCATAGTTGTCTTGAATTTGGCTAACAAACGTTGGTAGGTCGATTTTAAAGGTTCACCGCGACTGCCATACATTGTTTTTTTTTTTTTCAAAATTCGCAACGTCACGTAACAAAGCTTCAACTTCAACAGCTGTCCCTATTAGAAAACCCTTCGCATATAGAAACATATACTTTGAATAAGTATTGCTTCGAAAAACACACCATAAAACATAAAAAATAATTTGGCTTACTTATAAAACAAAAATCAAAAAGAAAATGAAAAACCCTTCTTTGTAACCTTAATGGGCAGGTTGATAGACGTAACCGAAGAACACCGCCCAAGCCATACGGATAGGCACTTCGAAAGCATCGCATTTAATTTTAATTTAGACAAATGAATTCGTTCCAACCCAAACTTTAATCTACTACAATTTCTATTAAAAGAAGAAGATGCAAGAATTAAGAATAAGGAAAGTATAGCTATTTTCCCATGAAATTAGCAAAAAATGTGTTGTTTGTGTAATCACGGTCACTCTGCATTGTCCCCATCAAGCATTCCGAATGAAGGCGTTCGCATAGATTGGATATTGGAATGACAGTTCTTGTTTAGAAAAGAAGAGAACAAAATGATTTCCGGCCGACTTCAGATCAGAAACTTTTTAAATGACAGCATTGTATATGAAATCTATAGTAGTCTGGGGAACGAGTAAGAGATAATGGGGTTTGGAGACACATAGATGTCGCTGATAATTATCACATATTTAAACCTTTCCACCTACATTTTCTCTCCAAACGAGAAATTTGAAAAAAAAGGTTTGGAGGCTCACGGTGTATGTCGCCACAGTCGATCCTGCTATCCATATTACTATAGATTTCATATACAATGATGACAGTCATTCAATGCCAATATTTGTTATTTACTTTACAAAATCAACACACTTGCGGATTCGGAGATTTTCGGCCACGATTGTTTGAAAACAAGGTAGTTCGTGGTCAAAAGTATACAAATTTATAATTGTTCAATATGTCTAGACAAATCCCTACTAGGTACATTGTAACAAATACAACGAAATAATGCGTCCGTCGCCTGGATTGAAACGTTTCCAAGAGAAGTTGCGGTTCCGGATTTACTTAGACAAAAATACTAATTGAAATAACTTTGCTTTGATCGGAGATTTTGGAAGAGCAGTTCCAGATTAACTAACGAAAATGCTATATTGATTGTCGTTCAAAAACTAGCTCAAATCGACTCTTATGAAAACGTAAGGCAGTCTACAGTTAAATATCTTAAAAATGTAGCAGATTTCTGAAATGAGTGCATTTAGTTGTAGCGAGTGGTGAAATTTTGAATGGTAAATAGGAGGAATAAATATAGAAGATGAAGTAGTGAATCGACTTCATATAAAATATATAGGTAGCGTAGGGCGGGGCTAGTTGGACAGCGGGGCAAGTTGGACCAAACGAATTTCTCAGAAACCCAAAGCACCACAAAAACATGATTATACACGTACACAGCATGCTCTCATATTAGCACGTTCCATACCGGTTTAAGTTGCATTGTGTCTTCAGAAGCGAAACCACAGAGAAGATACTAATAGAGAGATGCAACTTCGACGATGGCTCTCTTTTAGCCTACAAGCTGCGATTCGGCCAGCAACTTGCATATGTATTAAACTCCATATAAAAAAAATGTGAGGACAATACAAATGCAAGTTGCTGTCCATAGACCTTTAAATAAGAGAGAAAGAGACACTTATTTTTTTTTTGATTTTGTTTGTTCTGGACAAGGATAAGACATGTATATACCGATAGGAATTCAACTCGTTATAAAAAATGTAAACAAAAATCTGTGCGGGGACGGAGGCGAGGAAAGTTGTCTCTCTCTATAGTATCTTCTCTCTGGCGAAACCACGCACAGTTTGTGTTTTTCAAAGACAAAAGTAAAAAATACGCTCTATACAGTTTTTTTTATTTTTAATGTGAAAAACCTGAATTTTCTCTCGAGGTAAAGTTTTTTTTTTTATCAGTGAATATATATTGTATTTTTATATTTTGTGTGTTCAATTGAATAGTTTTCAGTCCTTTTGTATTTATGATGAAATATGTTCATCAAACTAGGAGCGGGGCTAGTTGGACGGGGTGGTCTACCTAACCCCGCTGATTTAAATATCTTTTTTATATGTATGTATGTTTTTATTAGCAACTGGTAGAATGCGCACGTACAAACGCGTACTGGGAGAGAGCCGAAAGTGGGCTCATACAAAATGTTCAGTAGCTAGAGGTGGGCCCTTCTTTGTTTGTGTTAATTGCAACAGCGATTTTGATTCTTATTTTTTTTAAACCTTTATTTTAAATTAAGTATTTTGTATCGTTTTTGTATATTATTATTTAATGAAGTATTTTTGTTATTTTTTTTTTTAGTTTTTTTTTTTTTTTGACTGCTTTAAATAAAATTCTTTAATTAATTTTGGATTTGTTGTCCTTTATAGAACTTTGTTTTTCCACTTTTCAGGGCTAGGTCCAATTAGCCCCATATGCCGGTCCAACTTGCCCCGCTATAAGGGCAAGTTGGACCACCTGGACTTGATCTATTTAAGGCAGCATTATTCCTCTCCGGTAACATATTTCAAATGTTTTAAAACTTCATTGAGACGCCAGGATCCCATTCTTTCTTTCAATACCAGTTCTATGGTTGTACTATCAATAGTTTGATATTTATGAGACTTCAAGTAAAAAGTGGTCCAACTAGCCCCGCCCTACCCTACTCATTACTCCATACAATCTTTTGACACAGGTTCAGCGAAATGTACAGTTCGAAGCCCAGTTTCTAATTTCATTACAAAAATAGGAACAGTGTTATTTTTGCTATGTTACTAAAACCATGTATAGCATAGTTTTTCCCACATTAATTGAGATATGTTCATAGTAAAGACTACTCGTATTCGTATCTTAAGTATCAAAATCGAAAAACTCACGAAATCTTATTACCATTTAATATACATAGGTATATAGTCATTTAAAATTAGTAGCAATAAATCAACTAAAGGAAAAGTTGATGAAAAGTCCCTGACAAAACAAAAAAATAAATAAAAAAAAATACATGACAACAAGCAAAAATCACGTTTCTTAGACGTACGTTCAAGTTGTGTGCTATCATTATTCACGTGTCCGATGTAGTTCTAGTGACTTCTGACTTGTGAGTCTCTGGTTTGCAAAAATTCCGTTTCGCAAATCGCAATCAACAAACACTCAAGCTTATTAGATTCCGCTCTACTCTGTTCATGCTTGCTAAATGCTTTATCCTGCATACTCTCGCACAATAAAGTCATTCCTATTAAAATAAACGTTCAATGCTCATAAAAAAAAAATTATCGGAGAAAGTACCTACAACTAGGTATGTTTTTTTGTTCATAAAATTTGATCATTCTAAAAGTAACTAGTGCGCATCTATTTGTTCTCTTTTTAGTATCTTTGCATTCATTTTTCTCCTTTCTTTATTAAAAAAAAAGAAGAAAAATGACTAAAGAAAACAGTATATACCTAGACACAGATAGAATATTACAAGTCAAAACTTTTTACTCTCTCTGCGCTCGTTTTCCTAGTTTTATAACAAAGTATCTAGTATCTAGATTTTTGTCTCTTCCTCTGTGGTGAAGTGAATTTCCATCTTCATCTTTGGGAGAGAAAGAGAACTTTTCTATTCGCATTCGTCTCCGTCTGCGTCTCTGTAGTCTGTAGCCGTAGCCGCACAGCACTGTTGAAATTGTTGAATAAAATGTTCGCAAAATTACAAACAACCTCTTTATTAAGGTCAGTGAAATTTATGCAACACACTTGAGACTTGACACTTCCCGTTTTGTGTACCTACCGATACCGATACTGATACCAACTATGAGATATTACACAGACAGATACATGTTTGCCGGCATTAGTTGGTTGCATGCAAGTTGCAATGCAATATGCAACTAACAAATATTCATTGAGAAACTACTCAGGGGTGAATCGTGAATCAACATTATTGTTGCTGGGGATTGATGTGAGTTTTATTCATATGTGTATGTGTGTGTGTGTGTGTGTGTGAATATGATCGACTTTTGCCTGTTAAGAAGTGAAAGGCAATGAAACTTCGGAGTGTATGATTGGCCCGAGGCTTGAACTAGATTTCGAACAAGCTATCACTGTTTGTTAGATTTCTTCGCGATGTACCTATAAGATACACCTAGACCTACTATTACGAGGACTTCCCTATCATCATTATAAGATAGAAAATTTATAAATTTCAGTTGGGGGTTTTTTGAATGCAAAATAAAATGCATCACGAATTCACGACTAGGTCATAACTGCTTTTTTTTTGTTCTCAATGAGACCTACATTTGCAAAATCTTGGTCTCGGTGAGTTAAATTGCCATCGGATCAAACTGAATGAAAGAACGATTGATTTATTAAAATAATTTCTTTCATAAAGTAGTAGATCGGAGAAAGTGATTTCCACCAAGTGAATTATTTTTTGACAGGTCTATAAAAATCCTCTTGTCAAATAGAAAATTGGCACAATGGTGAAGCTGTAGTTGTAGTACATATAGCGCTGTCAAATTTAAAAATACGTGTTTTCTATAACACGGCTACAAATGTATTTGTCGCTGTAGTACAAAAAGTAGTTGATGTTGAAGTTAACTCAACTTCAGGTAGATGCAGCTATAACTAAACCATTGTGCGAAGGCAGTTAGGCTCAAAAACCAATGTTGGTAAATTTTACATTTTACCTATTATCTTTGTTATAGTTTAGTCATTTGATGAGGCAGCTATTTCGGTCACAAACGCTGCATACAGAGGGCCGCTGCTATTTTAACTGCCAGAGGGCACCACAGATTTTATACACAATGTTAATATGCAAATAGAAGAAAATGTCTAAGGACTCACTTAGTATTCTGCAATATTTTGCAAATGTTGGCAGCAACTATGTCGGGAAGAATAAGTGCTAAACAAGTAGGTATGTATTCAAGCTAAATAGCCTAGTGCACAGAGGAAAGTTAATTTTTAATCAATTTTTTCGTGTTTTGGATGGTATTCAGCACCTTTCGCAAGATTCTTGTTCTGCTCAGAATGGAACTTCGATAATTTATATTTTTTCTTTTTTTTTTTCAAGGGGTTATTAATACCCTAATATTATTACTTTTATTGACAAAGTGTGAGCGTTTAGAAGAGAAGGAAAAGTAAAATAGGAAAGAATTTTTGGTGGTACCATGGATTCAAATTGAATAGATATTATTTATCTCACAAAAATCCCTGGAGTGGCATCTACGAGTAGTTGACGCTGGGGGAATATCGAAAAACGTCTGCCTAGACTGGGGCTTGACCTCGAGAACCTACAACTCTAGGTTAGCAACCAAACACTACCATCCACCAAATAACTGAAACGAACCAATGAAGTGATTTGGGCACGGCGGCAATTAAGTTACGCCAATTGTAATCTATTAAGTAGGAGTTGCATGTACTAATAAAGTAAAAGTTGATATCCTTCAGGAATGGAAGGAATCTACAGTTTACCGCCTATATCAGGCGGCTAGCAGAGATGTACATATGTACTTTTTTGTGTGACAAGACGAATTATTGAGGGATCTGTCACTTCCTCGCAAGAAGAAGAACCCTATGGCACATTAAACAATACACGACGTGTGTGATGATGAGTCGATATTCGACGTTTCTTTTGGATATTATGTTCTCCAAGGAATGTAAGAACTTAATTAAAATAAGAATATAGAAAGACAGTTTTCTTGGAATGTCACAGAAATTTAATGCAGTTTTTTTTAGTATTTCGTATCGTGTATCTATTTTATTGGGCTTATTTTTCACGTGGTTTTCTTAATCAAAACACCAAACTCGCTGGAAAAACATTTGTCGACAAAAACCTAACATAACCCTAATCATTTCTATATAGCTAGGAACGGTAGAAACAAAAATAGAAACAGTCTTGTCAAGTATATTTCACACTCAAATGAAAGAAGGCGAAAACCTTTTTTTGACCTATTTTTACTCTAAATTCGATCCGGCACGCTTTTTGTAAAAAAAAAGAAAGTTATAAACGGAATCTAGAATTGGAAAAGAGCTGGAAACTAAGTTTAGTTGTTTTTTTTTTTCATTTCTTTTGGTCATTAAACCCAACTTTCCTCATAAAGTTAGACAAAATATTATGACACATAAGTTCAATATATAGTTCAACAACTTACTGTAGGTATGTATTATACAACTGAAGATTTAATAATATTTCTTTGTTTACAATTTCTATTCTCTCGTTATAAAACCTATGAAACCAAAACAAATTATTACCTATTGTTGAAATTCTAAAGAAAAAAAGTTATAAAATAATCAACGAAAATGAGTAAGCTTTATATACATCAGAATAGAATATAAACTAGCACATCAAGTAAATACAAAGTTTATACCTCGATTGCCAAAAAGCGCACTTTTTATCTCTTATTCTTCAAACGAAAAACGTAAAACTATTCTCTGACACACTTATTTTTTTTTTAAGTTTTAGTGTCAATGAACTTGCCTTTCATTTCGTATGTAGTTAGCATTAAAACTTAAAAAAAGATATTTAAAAAAAAACGTGATGGGGTTGACGAACTTTTTGTTTTGTTATTATTTTTCGTGTTTTTTTTTTTTTGTAAAAGTGTGTCATAACAGCTTTTTGGTTTTGTGTTGAGCGATTACATCTCAAAACAATGATGTGTTTTTGTTGGATTCGAAAAAGAAAAAAAATCCCATTTAACATATATAATGGACGAAATAATTGGGTGATGTATTCGTTATTCCCGTAGATAGGTACTAATCTTGTAGGTATTGGTTTTTCTTTTTCTTTAACTTTGATCTTCGATCTTGTGGCAATATAGGTTTCCCGCCAAAGTTAATAATGGAAAAAGATACGTATCATCGCTGCACACAGTGCTGTGCAAGAATTTTTTCATCAAAGTGTATATTTACTTTAAATTAATTTTAAGCGGATCAAATTAGAATATTGTCACTAGAAAAACAACGAAATATAGAGTAGTGCCTACTCAAGCGCCTACTTTAGCATGAATAAACACAATACGATCGTTAAGGAAAGCTTAATAGGAGGAAAAACAGCTTTGAATATCTAAAAAACGTTAACGATAGTCGGTTAAAGCATTCCACATTCGTGTAGTGCTGCTATGGAATGCTTAAATTGATCATCATTATGGGGAAATCGTCTAAGGTGAGAGGAATGTATCTGGAGCACGTTTTATATAATTAGGGACAAACTTCTCTTATGGTAACTGCACTCTTTTGTATAATTTATTATGTATAGGAGACACGGTTGAGTATATGAGCGCCAGTATAGATTTGATAATTTTACTTAAGCTCTGACCCTTGTTGATTGTAGCCAGAACAGATGTGAAGAAAATTGCGTAAATATTTCTCGGAATTTCTAGTGACGTCAGATATGTGTTCATTCCACAGAAAGTATAGTTTTTGGTGATGATTCTTTGAATCAAGTTCCACTCACAGATAGTGGTATGGGGGTAGGTTATGCTTTAACGAAGGCATTTTTGAGTCGTTAAAGTATATAATTGCACACGATTAATAACAATAACCATACTGTCAAGATCAGTTACAGCAGTTTCAGTTACAAATCCAAAGAACAGAATTGTGAGAAGCTGAGGAACTATTCAATGGATTTATTTTGTGAATCTTAGTCTAAAAATCGTCCAAAACAACACAAAGGGAACGGTTCGAAAAGTTATTTCAAATTCGATGAAAAGGGACAAAATGAATTTGGTCCTAATGCTTTAACTAGTAGTCAGTTGTAAAAGCTGCTCGTCTAAAAAATGGCCCATATACACAAACAATCAATGAATTTTTCAAACTATACGATACGATTTTTTAAATGAAACTTGTAGTTAATTTCTTGTTTAAGTGTGTGGGATGATCTATCCTTCCTTATCGTGCACGCAATTTATGTAGAAGACATTTGAGGAGTTTCCCAGGCTAGTATCATGCCTAACCTAAAGAAGCACCCATCCAGTTATGACACTGATTAAGGAGTTAAGATGTGATCTGTTCCGGCCAGATCTGTTCAATCGCTAAACAAGTAGATGGGTTTGTCCATCACTTGGCATTAGTTCAAGGGCTTTCGATTATGGCCTTCTAAGTTTTGTTGTTTCTCCGAAACTTCTGCTTCGGGTTGGTTAAACCCTAAGAATCGTTCGACAAACTTTCAAAGTGAGCTTTAAAAGATATCTCGAGAAAATTTACTTCTTTCATTAATTAAATTTGCCGTTGTGAAGGGTTATAAATCCACAAGTCAAAAGTGCACAGTACATGTCAGTGAACCATTTACATAGGAAGGTTCTAACTTTCAAGTCCACTGGGTCAAAAACCCACTCATACATGAAAATGGAAATATTAATATGAAGGTTAAAAGGTAATGGATATAGATGATTAAATAGATTATGAGCTCAAATTAACATTCCGTGGCCATGTTTCAAGAAATTGGGTAAAAATTCCATTTAAAGTTTCACAGAATGTAAATTAAGCTTAAGAAAAAAATAAAAATAAAATAAGAAGAAAATTCTTACCAAGGCTGAGTATTCATACGAGTCTCCTAAAATAAAACAAAACAAAAAATAAATATAAGTATAAGTAAAGTTTTTTTTTTATATACATATATCCGAAAACTAGTTCTGTGTGCCTGCTGATTTTAATGGCTTTTCCAGCATTTGAAACAAAAATTCAAAAAAACTTGGTGTTAACATCCAAAACCTATACGCATTTCAGAAATAAATTGAGTGATTTGGCCTTAGCTTTTCAAAACGTTTGTGTATTTTTGATTGCACAATACGGAATGTTTAGTCAGAGAAGTTCAAAAAGAAAATGTAGGTACGGATCTCAGTTTGTCTATACACCGATCTACATCATGAAAAGTTTTGAAAACTTTATTTTTTAATACAATCTTTGATTAACAAATTATATATTATTCGGGAGAGCATCGTGTATTCGCTTTCCAAAAATGTTTCAATAATGAGTATATTTAAGTTGGGATCACGACGTTATCTAGAGTGACAGAATCTAGAAAGGACAAAGTCTAAAAAACATATAGAAAGACAAAATCTATAAGTAGTAAAAATCTAGAATGTATAAAAATCTACAAAGATGGAAATCTAGAATAATCTAGAAAAAAAGTGTTCTAGATTTTTTACAGGAATTCTTAATCTAGAATTAACATTAATTTTGTCTCAAAAATTAATATAAATTCTAGATTTTGTCCATTCTAGATTTTTTACTTGCGATTATAGGTACCATAAGGCAAGTTATGCATTCGTAAAAAAAAATTCTAACAATCAAACATGACATTACGATGATAGAGAAGTCGAAAAAAATGGGTCTGACAATTCTGTCTGTCTGTCTGTCTGTCTGTATAGTTACCTACAGCCTAAGCGGCTGGACCGATTTGCTTCAATCTTGGTACATAGTATTATTATGACGTTCTACGGAGGGGTTTTTGGAATAAGCATTCTAGCTCCAAAACTAACGGTTCCTGCCATACGATTTTTAGTGAAAAATTAATTTTTTTTTAAAACGTCTCCTACTATTTTGACAAAACTTTTTGAATAGTGTTTTCTGTGCAAACTTTATGTTTTGGTTGGAATAGTTTTTTCAGGAAAATTCTTATAACGGTACCCCCCGTAAATCTGATTTTCTCGTAAGCCACTAAACGGATTTTGATGAAATTTTTAATGTAGAAGCCCTTTTAAAGACAAATAATATAAATTTTAAAATTTTTCAAAACAATTTTTTTTGAGGTTTAAAAATTTTTTTATTTTTTTTAACCTATTTTGTTTAAATTTTATTTTTCTGATAAAAACTACAAAGTGCAAGAAATTTGCATACTCAAAAAAAAAAAAATTGGAATATATTTTGGAAAAGTTTTTCAAAAAAAAACTGTTTTGAAAAAAAATCTTAAAATTCTTAACAATAAACAAAATCATACGGCTTACTTCATTTTTTTTTTCAAAAAACGTATTAACTATTGATTTTCAAGTGACCAATAAAATTTCATATACATGTACTTAGTTTTTTCCCTGCTTTTTTTTCCAAAATCGCAAACCTCAAGACCACTGTCTCACATTAGAGCAAGTTTGTCCGACCCAGTCGTGCACTTTATTTTTCTCGATTTTTGGTGTTCGAGATTAAATTTTTACAAAATGTAAATAAAATCAAATTTTATGAAAGAAAAACTAATTTGCAACGATATTGGAGAGATTCCGTGCACTTAATTACATCTTCTTGGGCTCATGTCTAACTTTACGGGGACGTTAACCTTAAAGTCGTGTTTGGTGAGATTTTTATTCAAAAAGGATATCAACGCACATAATAAAGGAGTGGTTGAGAATGTAAATCACTATAGGCTCTGGCCCGCTTGGGGCCGTTGAACAAATAGTTTTTGTATTTTATATTCAAGTGTTTGGTGTACCTTTTTAGTAAACTATTTATTACTCACTTGTCAGACACGTAGTTTCAACAAGATGGAGCTTTTTTCGCAAAATGCTATCGTACACAAATACAGACAATATGCATTTTATTTCAGTTTATTTTAGGTATATACAGGGTTAGTCATTTAAATCTCCGATATTCCTTCCTGCCATCTTGCCATTCCTGTGGGGTTATTTAAAACATGACGACAAGCTACGGATATTGGTATTCGTTTGAGCACATTGAGAAATTCGATCTAATGGTAACTATAATATGACATCATTGGTATATGAAATCTATAGTAGTCTAGGGAACGAGTAAGAGATAACGGGGTTTGGAGACACATAGATGTCGCTGATAATTATCATATATTTAAACCTTTCCACCTACATTTTCTCTCCAAAACGACAAATTTGAAAAAAAGGTTTGGAGGCTCACGGTGTCGACACAGTCGATCCTGCTATCCATATTACTATAGATTTCATATAGGTACAATGATGACATCTAGATATTCAACAATAATTATTGATCAAAGGAAACATGATTTCAAAATATAAAGAAAGGTTTAAATGCCCTACCCTGTGGATTTAACTGAGTCTCTTTTAGGACGACGGCGACGAATGCATTTTCTGGTGGAGAAACACAACAACCCTTTAGAATATGCATGTAAAAGTACTAACACCAGAAGTTATAGAATAGCTCTGTGGTCCTATTACTTTATAGAATACACGAATGTATATGATGTGGCCATAACAGTGACCCCTAGCAAGCAGCAATGACGATAAACGTTAACGCTTACACGAAAAGAACTTGTAATGTTAACCGGAAAAAAGAGAAAGTACAGGTTCTTTATCATGCATACAGCTTTCGAATGGACTTTCATATATACTCGTATGTATGTGGTATGTACCTACACGGTGCTCCACATCGAAAGCTTTTTGATGACCCCCTTTAGTAGAACGTGTCAGGCTTAGGCGATATCAAAAGTTCTATAATTCAAAAAGAATAGAAAGTCTAGAGGGAATCATGAACCGCGGTCGCTTCAGAAACCTCACAATAGCTACCGAGATTCGTGCTGATGAAAACACACCACACATAATAAAGTTACAAATGAAGGTGTCTCTGACGTACGTACGTACTCGTATATATGTATATGTATATGTGTGTTATGCAACTTTCTATGAATCGCTGAGCGTAGCTTAGGTTCAAATTGTGTAATAAAATTACTTCATCACATCATCGGAACCGAACGGTTTAGAAAAGAACAGTGGTGGACGATTTGAGATATCGCTTACTGTTCTTATTCGCTTCGCCACCATATTCTTTTGAGAAATTACGTTATATTTGACTTACTGACTGTATCTTATTATAACACACAAAGATAGAGAATAGAATTATGAAAAAATACAAAAAAAAAATAAAATAACGATCGTAAAGAGAGATATTATATAGACAAGGGTAAAATAAAGAAAATAAAAGTACCTATAGGAACAAACAAATTTAGATAAATAAAAGCTGTCGAATGTTATCTTGTTGCAATATTTGTATGTATATCGTAACAACACATTAAGAACAAAGGAATAGGTACTACGTTTAACACACTAGCACCTTGATAGATTGTTATAGATACATAATATAGGCTTAATCATTTTAGTCACCTGCTTTCGAGTGGCACTGGCAGGCAGTAACAGTAAAACCCATGTATATGGGTTTAACAAAATACTGAACTTGTGAGGAATTTTGTTCGTTTTAACTTCAGTAAACAATTTATTCGTATCGGATGTTTTGTAAGGAGCTTGAGAACTTTAAATAAAACTACAAGACAGAATATTGCTCAAATGAATCGTTTATTTATTAAAATCTAGTAGGTAGGTAGATAATTTCATGACATTTGTTTAGGGCAAGTACCTATCTATTTCTTGCAGAAAAATAAATAGAGGTTTTAATCAAACATGGCATAGCGATGATAGGGAAGCCCAAAAAAGTGGTTTTCGCCATGCCGTCCCGTTGTCTATCTGTGCGCCTCAGTGACGTAGATAGGGGGGGGGGGGATCAGGGGGATATATCCCCCCATTGGAATCGATAACTGTTCAACATAACCAGTCATGCCAAGTAAGTTAAGGAAACGCACTCTGAAATTTAGTACCTACTTCCTACGTGAATTAAGTCTTATAGTACTCACAGGATTCCTAGAGGCATTGTCAATTATACATTCTATACCTATATTCTACGGGGAAAATACAAAGTCAACTTCATCTGAAAGAAATTGTTATTTCGGCAAATCAACTAATCTTTTGAATTTCTTTTTTTATATCGATTTTTAAAAAGTATTTTTTTACGTCTCTCACCAATTGATAACAGGTAAATGTGCAACAAAAAGAGCTTCCATCCAGCTATCCATCAATTTATTAAAATTTTAAAAATGAAGTGCACGACTGGGTCGGACAAATTTGCTTTAATGTGAGACAGTGGTCTTGGCTTTTGAGATTTTGGAAAAAAAGCAGGGTAAAAACTAAGTATGTAGATGAAATTTTATTGATCACTTAAAAATCAATAGTTTAAACATTTTTTGGAAAAAATGAAGTAAGCCATATACTTTTGTTAATTGTGAAGAATTTTATGAAATTTTTGTTTTAAAATCGTTCGACCAGTTTTTTCAAAAAATAGTTTTTTTTGAAAAACTTTTCCAAAATAAATTCCAATGTTTTTTAAAGTATGCCAACTTCTAGCACTTTTTAGTTTTTTATCAGAAAAATAAGATTTTAAAAAAATAGCTTGGACCGTTTTTGAAAAAAAAATTGTTTTGGCCCGGTTCAAACTGGTACCTTTCAAGTAACGGTTCTTGCTCGAAAACGGCTCTCACGATTTTAATTAAACTCAAAATATTTCTTGTTGGCTGAAATGGTCTTTATGAAAATAAGGTTAAAGTGGTTTTATTCAAATGGCCATAAATTCGCAAAGGCTTGATTGAATGCATTTAAACTTTGATTGGCATTGTTCCTTATAATTTTCTACAGGATGGCGTTGCAATTTTTTAAGTACCTATACAACATTTTTAAACGATTGCTCCCATACAACTTGCCGTTCAGTTTCATTTAACATTTTTTGTTTTTTTTTTTCTAATTTGTTTAAAAACGGCTCCGACGATTTTGATTAAACTTTGAGTATAATATTTCTTGAGTGTTTTTAAGACAACTGCGTTTTTAGTTTTTAGCTAAAAATGCCAATACCATTATTTGCATCTGGTCTTTTATGCCGTGCAGTTTGCATTTAAAAGACCTTGGGCCTTACAGGCATATAGTTAAAATTATTATTATTACTTGAAATGACCATAAGATGGCGACATTTGTATCGAATTTACTCAAACTGTTTGGTAGAGTTCCTCATAGTTTTCTATAGAATGGCATTTAAATTTTGTCAGTTACCCTTTTTAAATGGTGGCTCCCAGACAAGGAGCCACTAGGTATAAGCCAACATTTTTTGCTTTTTCTAATTTTCTCATAAAAGGCTATATCGATTAAACTTTGAATGTTACAAAAATAGAAGGCTTGAACGAAAACTGCATTTTTAGTTTTTGGCCACAAATAAGTAAACGGAAATTGGTTTTAACGGTTTTGTTAGATTGACCTTAAGATGTGGGAAACGACATTAACGAAATGGTTCAGACTTCCTAAGCTGTACATTTTTCATAGCACCTACAATGGAAGCTCCCATATATGGAGCCTTTCAATTTTAGCCAAAACTTTTTAGTTTTATCAATTTGCTCTTAAAAACAATTTTGATTGCCTTTGTGGGTATTTTTTTTTTTTTTTTTTTTTTTTGTATTTCAAAAATAACTGTATTCTTAGTGTTTAGCTAGACATCCAAGTAGGTAACGAACATCTTTAAAAAAAAATTCTTTATTTCATTTTAGGAGTTATTGTAACGAAATAACGGAAAAATTAACGTATCTTATAAAACTAACTGTCAATTATGCTCAAAATACGGGACGTTACACTTCTTTAACAAAGAATTTGAAATTCTTTCCTTTTTTTGTAAAACAAAGAGTATAGTTGTTTTTGCTTAAAATTCTTTTTATTTCTTTTTATATACCACAGAGCAAGTACGTGCGACCAAGTCATGCATTTTATTTAATTGTGATTTCCGGCATATATCCACCACGTGACTACATCTACATCTAGAAGTTAAATAGTCCATTCAATCGGTGACGTAAAATAAGGCCAAACGAAATAAGGCCGAATTTAAAAAAATTGGTCTTATTCCGTTTTTTTTTATAATGTTCACGCGCTCAAGGGGTTTGTTATAGCCCTTTTATTGATAAGTCACAGCGCGAGCGATAGAAAGTTAGGGAGGAAGGGAAAGGAGGTGTCGATGAAAACGCAACAAAGCCAATTTGGCGTTATTTCCATTTTATAAAGTGAAATTGTTTAAACAAAAGAAATATACTAATAAAGAATACCATTGTTCATGCAGATGTATTTTGAGGAACTTATTATATTTGATTTTGATTAATGTGGCGATTAAACGAGTTTAAAAAATCGCGCGATTTTTTAAAATGATAACATTTATGTATAATCGCCACAATAATAGTTCAAAAATCGCGCGGTTTTTAAATTGATTATTGTGGCGCGATCGTGCAATCTCTTTAACTGATTACATTAATAATCAATTTACATAATGCGCGATTTTTTAACTGATAACATTAATTGGTGAATATTATCATCAATTTTAAATCATAATAATCATGCGATTTCAACATTAAAAAAAATAAAACTTCTTGTATTTTCCCGTTCAACGCAAATTATTTCGTAATGAAAGCATTCTACTCGTATATTATTTTGTACAAATTCGTTATTATTCTATTTTTGGTCTTATTTCCATTTTTGTTGGCCTTATTTCGTTTGGCATTATTTTAAGTCACCCATTCAATCAGTCTGATCTTTCACTACTTTCCCAATAATTTTTAACTGACTACAGAATACATGGCTCAACATGGCTCGATAGAGCTCGCTATTTACGTAACAGCAGCTCCTTCCTCATTTCGGAAGGAATAAGGACCGATGATGCCGCCAGCAATCGTTAATGGCTTGAAGATTGTCTTCACTCCAACAATCGCAAAACGATCTATACCTTTACCGATTATGTTGACCGTATAAAATGGACAAAATGCTCTACGAACTTCGCTAATAGACTTATTTTTTTCAAAGTAAATTTCCACAATTTGGAAGCGTTGCTTTGGCGTGAAACTATTCATGATGAATTGGCAATTCTTACTAAACAGAAATACCGACACATTTGGACATTATCGACTCTCAAACCATAGAAAACAATCATCGAAACTTCTCATGCAGCTAAAAAAACACCCTACACTTAAGTTTAATAGGAATAAACATGCGCAAACGAAATTTTTAATTGGGCCACAATAATACCTGTACAGCGTGTTTCGTATAAGATGCATGTGGAGGGGATTAAGCAAATCGTATTATAGGGAGGCTAGTAGTGAAGGGTTATTTGCAGTTGGCAATTGGCTTTAAAGAGAAATAAATATACATAGTTTATAACTAACTGTTTTTAAATCTACAAATCTATTCTTTTTGAATGTTCCAAAAAGATTTCCAAAATTATCTTTAAAATTAAAATTTCATATAAATCAATGATATTCACAAAATAAAGGCTCTGATATGTTGTGCTGTAGACAGTACCTTCAGCTGTCATCATATGCGTTACCAGATTCACAGATGATACAATTCACTCCTGTCGTTAAAGCATAGCCTAAAGTCATTGCCACGTTTCATGAGTGGCACTTGCATCGAAGTAACCGAACATTTTTGAGTTCTATCAAGGTGTCTGTATCACAACCGCAGACCTCCTCCCTCTGTTAAACTAACGCATAATTGGCGTAACTAAAAAGCCGTGAAATGATAAGGGTTTCTCAGATTGCCGTATCTATGTATAACTTAAAAGCGTAAATTTTTCCTGTCTAGCGCTATTTCCATATGCAATATATGAATATGAAAACGCCAGACACATGACTTCCGTGAAAAGATTTCTCGATAAAACTTGCATCGCTAGGGATGCCCTTGAATTAACCATAGCGATTCTTACTTCAGACGTAATGTTATGAATAGGATTTCTGAAAAAAGAAAGTTCAGACAACAATTAAACAATAAAGGAGAAGTCGAAAAATTGGGTCTCTGAAAATTCTGTCCGTCTGTCTGTCTGTTCGCACCTCTACAGCCTAAACGGACCGAATTGCTTCAAACTTGACATTAAAAATATTTATTTAGTAGGGGTTTTTTAATGTTCACTGTACTTTAGTTTTTTTCGAAAACGACGTGCGTCAAGGATTCGTGAGATTTTTTTGAATACAGTCTATCTTTTGCTTAGAACTGATTTTTCGGAACTTATCTTATAACGGTACCTCTCATGGAACCGATATTTTCAAATCAGGTATTCTCGTTAAGTATTCATCCAATATCAATAAAATAATTTAACCAGAAAGAAATTTATAGTTCTATTGATATGGTGTTTCATAATTCTCAAAACCTTTTTTTTTGGTTTTTAATAATTTTCTAAAAACAAATTTTGGTTAAATATTTTGGATTGTTGAATTTCTTAAAATTATTTTTCCACATGCAAAACACAAATTGCCATATATTCTAAATGAGTTTTAAAGTACACAATGGCTTATTGCAAACAAACTGTGTAGGATGTAGCATGTAGGTACTTACAAAACACTAGAGTTACCTGACTCGAAAATATTAAGAACGTTACTCAAGAATGAAGAGTTTATTTTATTCTTTGTTATTGCAACTTCAAAGCAGGCAGGTATTTGCTACGCATTCTTACATAATTTGAGAGCTCGGAACCCTTTATACAAAACTTAACATTTTCGGGCATAATAAAAACTATAAAAACTTACTATATCCAATAAAGAACAATTTCACAAAAAATATGGGATTTTCTGTAAACTTTCATACTTATTGCCATCAAAATTTTTACAATAATATAATGTTCCAAGAAAAAAATGCATTCGAATTCAGGTAAAATGATCAATTCAATTTCATGCATCAAACAACTAAAGGCAGCGCAAAAGTTGTCATCCTATCTGAAGATGCTAAAATTTTTACAAATAGCGGCGATAATGTCAACTCGGAACAGTTAGAACGTGTTTTTTGTTGATGTGTATTTTGTATCATCTGTTAACTTCAGAAATGTTTCCCTTTACGAAAATTAAAACATCTTGCGATAGGGTACTGACTGACTCTTACGCCATAACCTTTGTATAAAAAATGTGTAAATAAATTAAATAATTTTAAATGTGACACTCGTTTAGTTTCCTACAATAAAACACATTTAAACCATCTATGTATACATATATGTCAACTAACTCTTGGATAAGTTAGAAAAGTCTTAAGACAAATTTGGATGCCGGCTCCAAACAAATTGAAAATATACTTAAATAACAGTGCAATATTCACACAAAAATAGAACAGTTGGTAGAATATTCAATCTTTAAATTACAATCTGTTTTGTTCCCAATACAATGGCACGGAGTCCACCAACTACGACTCATGTCAATGTGCCCTACTTTCACCTACACCACACCAACAAATGGCCAAATGAAATTCAGAGCACTTTTCTTTTCGTACAAAAGAACGTAATGTTTTCTTATTTGAAGATCCGTTTGCTTGTTCCTTTTTCTTTGATGTGTGGCCTTGCTCTTGCCGTCTTTTTAATATATGTATATAATTTGTCATTAAAAAATATATTGGTCAAAATAATAAAAACTAAAACGTATATAGTAATTAATAATATACTATTGCATCATGTTTTCTTGAATGTCATAATCTGAGTAAGTCTAGCCTTAGACTATTTATTTTCCAATAACTTCTAGTAAGACTCTCTAACAATTTTGCTCTGTATTCTGTATTTGTATACTAAACTTTACAACACCATCTGAAGTTGGAACCTAAGATCAAATAATCAAAAAAAAAAAAAAAATCCAAAATGGTAAGCCAACAATACAATAATAAAATATTCTTTGGTAACCTCTCATGCACAATAAAGAATAAGGTCAAATAACGTTACAAAAAAAAAAAAACTGCAATCCTAAGTCGAAAGTCACAATAGAAAATTAACTAACTTCCTAGCTTCCTACAAAAACAACTACACACAATGAAAAGTGTGTTACCACGGCAACAAAAAAAACACAGAGAAAACTATCAACTTCTAAGCGAAGTGAACAGTGAGTGGGTCAGAAGACAGAGATAGAGAGAGAGAGAGGGATCAAAAGAAAAACGTAAAAGATCCCCGAGCCGCGAGCCGACCAATTCACCATCACCACATCTCACTTGAGATACAAAACTACTCGTACACAATACAAGTAAATAATATGTGCGCCATCCTTACCAATATATGCATAAAGAGAAAGTGTTATGACCAAACTAATTCACAGAATTGTGTATAAGGCTTTTGGCCTACAAGCCAAGTTAACCATCATCTTATCCATTTAGCGAAGCATGCACTTGAACTGATCTTAACGGCCGGCCGGTGCGGCGCGCGGCGCGACGCCGCGCTGCATGTCTTCTATGCAACAAACAAAGTCAAGGCAACGCGAACGTCGAACGTTGAAGACGACGGCAGTGTTTTATTTCACACACAACACACCGTATGATTACAACAACTAAGAATATACAGTGCTGTGCACAAAATGTTTGTTCAATCTTTTCAAACATAGTGACTGTGATAATGTTTTTCTTGTGAAAAATGGCCTGGGCTTACTACTATTGTTTCAAATACAAAAATTTTCAAATTTGTTGAAATGGATTTCGACAAGTGAGCAGGTCTTAAATAATAACTTAAACTATCAACTAAACTGGTATGTGAAAAAAAAATTTCAAGTATGCAATTAGCAGTAAGTTAGTAAGAGGTAATCAGGCGCATGACGACAAAATGACGTCAAAACACACATTATTATGTGAATTTAACATATCGTCCAATCTAAGCTTTACCAAAAATATATATTGTGGCACGAACAGCTCTGGGCAGCCAATCGGACTAAGTTCTCACTATGTGGGAATAAAGTCCCTCGGTGGACTTAGTACCCGGGGATTTATTTCCCTGTACCGCCAGGAACCAAAAAATTTTTTCGAACAGAACTTTTAAGGTTGCAGACTTGGTTTAACAATGTGCTGAAATATATCTGAACAGTGCAATTGTCCGATCTATATGATATAATAGAAACGAACCAAAAAATTCAAGGAAGTTTACGAGTTAGAAAAACAATTAAACAGACACCACTTCCTGAAAAAGAAGAAGAGAAGTTGTTGATGTTGTTTTGCAGACATTTTGGTTCGATTAGATCGAAGAGTATTTTAACTTTTTGCTTCGTTTACGAGCAATTTACTCGTACATACATATGTCCTTGTCGATACCATTTTTTGACAAAAATATCTAACAGTTTCCACAGTTGGTTTTGGTTTTCTTCGGTCGACTACAAACTTCAGAATGTTCCGATGTTAATCTAAAGGACAATTCTTCAAAATTGGCTAGTTTAAGAGAAACTCCAAAAAATGTGAGTTCTTTTCGGGTTTTGACTTGTAACTTTTAAAAGTGCTTTTAAGAAAAAAAATTATTCTAAATGCTCGCACTGGTGTACTAATTCTTGTTAAGGGTATTAATTACAGAGTGTGATCATGATCATAAATTAACGAATTATTTAAAAAAAAAAATGAAAATAATATGATGCATATTTAGGCATTTCAATACTTGATCGCATTAAGTGAAAATACCAAAATCCTACTAGTTTTAAAATTTTAAGTACCTTAGTGTCGTACTTTTTGCAGTGCGTGAAATTTGTTAGCAAAACTTAGTGAATAAAAAGAATGATTTTTGTCACTTAGGCAACCGATGTCGTTCGTAACGGATTTGTAAAACTATGCTTTGTACGAGCAACAGCTTTATTTCAAACGATTTATATTATTCATTAGCTCTTTGAAGCACGTAGTTCAGTAAATCACCCACAAAACTTTGGAAGATCTCTATTGAAAAAAAACTTGCGAACACTGCGAAGTGAGAATCATTTTTATTTGGCAAATCTTAAGCAACAAAATTTTAATCAACAACAGTTTAATTTTTAAATTTTATAAATTTTAGTTTACACCATTACCTACCTTATTTTTGCACATCCTATACAGTACATCATGCTGCGCTGATACTTTTCATAAAATTATGTTTCTTTGAATAGTCTTAAAATCTTTGTCATTTTTATCAACACATCAAAAATTTGAAAAAGAAACGAGCTATGGCGTCAGGTTTGAAAAGAACAAAAATATTGTTAAAATTTAATTGAAGATTCAAAATTTGTTGGTGGAATATACATATTTTATGGAAATCGGTGAGACCGTTCGAGGGAAGTCTGAAGTTTTATAAGCTTTCTTTTAATATGCATGGTAACCAAGAAAAGATAGTTTTGCTCGTATACTAACATAATAAATCACCAGTTGGAAAAGGGAATAAGTCCCAAAATTTCCAAAAATGATATTTCGATGCAAATGTCATCTCTATACGTAGACGCATTTGTTAGGTCGAAGAAAGAAACAAGAATTATTTTTATAACAGAAATATAGTTGATTTTGAAAAGCATAAGTTGGAGTTTTCAGTATATTTTCAGATTTGGAGTTTCAGTTTTTTGCTCTTTCCCAAAAGTTAGGTCAAATGGATTTATTCCCTTCTTCCAAAACTTTTTTTTTATATACGTAATATGTAGATACCATGGTAGCATGGTTACACATGGGTCTAGTTTAATAAAGAACAAGTGTTTGAAGAAATAAAGAGATATCGTAGACATCTTTGTGCAACCGATACGAGTGTGGACGTTGCTACAAAATGGACAGCCCAAGAAAACCTGCACTTCATTATTGATTGGGAATTCAGCGAATCATTGCACATCAATTATTATCATGCATCATGCGAAAAGAGAAAAGTTTCAAGGGAAATCGATTTCAACGATGTAATTGAGGAGTTCAGCAAAATGAAGGCACGAACACATATACAATAAAATACGGGCTATTTATCTAATTTGAATAAAAATATTTGGAAAATTCTTGTATTATTTCTTATTGGTTTTAGAGTTTTATTGGAAAAACTTAATTAATAATATTGTATTTCTAAATAACTATGTACAAAGCTATATAAGAAAAACAAACATTAAAAATCGTTCGATCAGTTTCTTTAAAAAAGATTTTTTTAACAACTTTCCGAGAAAATTTTTAATAAATTGTTTCAATACAAGAATACAGAGAAATCTTAAGTTTCCATCATTTCAATCTCAAAAAAACTTAATTATTTTAATTTTAAAAATCGAAAATTTAAGATATCATAAATTTTTAAATGATCAGAAATAATTTAAAATTAATTATTGAATTAATGACTTCCTTTTTCGAGGAAATCAAAATTCTAGTTAATGATTTTAAAGTAGGTATAGTACATACTAAGGTACTTATTATCACAACGAATAATTTAAAAAAAAACTACTGTTTTAGTTGTATAAGTACCTACATAGGCAAGTTTGGTTTTTAGACATCTAATATAAGAAAATCGATATTTCTATGTATGTTAATTATAATCTTCAAAACGACGTGAACGATTTTCATGAAATTTTCGGGCAATCTTATTATTGTATCGAGTATTTTTTTTTGGTAAAGTAAAGTGCTTTCCATACTAAGGCGGGTTGCGAGTATTAAATAAAATTTTTAATTTTGTTTTCTATTGGGTAATTATTTTGTTTTGCTTTCTACTTGTTGGCTGCTACGCCAAATGCAGATGTTTATTCTTACTTTCTGAGCCTGTATACGTGTATTATAATTTAATTAATATGATTGATTTTTTTTGTCGTAAAAGCTGACTACATGGCGGGCGGGTGGCAATGGTACAGTGGATGTAATGGTTGATTGCTAACCTAGAGTTGTGGGTTCGAGCTCCAACATGGGCAGTAATTTTTCTATGTTCCCCCAGCTTCAACTGAATGCCACCGGTGGGATTTTTGTGAGATAAGTTACACCTTATTCTCAATCCACTGTACCAACTAAAAAACTTTTTTCCTATCTCTCTATTCCCTCTAACTGGTGACGTGCAAAAGACCTAAGGTTTTACAGACGTGTAGCCAAAATAATTATTTAAAAAAATGGGCACGCAAGGGGCCTCATTTCAGCATTGCCACCCGGGCCTCCAACAAGCTTAGTCCGCCACTGACCTAGAGAGATAGAAATTGAACTTAAGACGTTGTTATGACATCCGCAGGTAAATATAACAAATATTTCAATGAGTGGGTCCATTGTATTAATGGAAATTTTTGACTGTGTTTCGATTTTAATAGGTAGTAGGTACATATCTTTTTTGTAGAGATAGCAGCAGATTTTGCACCAAAATCGCAAATTCTACAGCCAAAGGCCAATCAACATTGATCGATTTGAAGTAGAATTCCATCAAAAAAAAAAGTTTAATTAAATTAGTATACATTTTAGGAGAATTTTTTACTAAGGAATTGTCAAAGGGCAACATTGCAAATCAGAGTTGGGTCCCAAACAGCTCATCCCGCCCTTTCCAATAAAAATTCACCTTAAATAAGCGAACCATTGAATTTAAAGTTTTTCTTTTGTCATAATGATACCTACCTTTTCGATGTTAAGTTTTATCCTCAGAAGTCCAACCAAGTCCTAAAAATACTCGTTTGTTTATATATATGTAGGTAAGTAACAGACGCAGCATTTTCCTCGAATAAACCTTTTGTCTATGCGTTTAACCACACGTTAAGACCTTAAGGAAAATAACTACTCCTCTAGGACGACGACGCATCAGTCGGCATCGACATCGGCATTCGCGCTATAGCCGGTAGATACACATAAAAGTCTATAAAAATAAACAAGGAACGTGTATGTACTTGTAGATACATATACCCCTCAACTTCCTTCCCTACCAATACTACACAAATCACATAAAGAAACTGACTGCATTGATCCACTTCTACCTTCCAGTAGAGGCAGAGGAGAATATTATCCTATACTGGTTTTTTTTAATTAATATCGCCTTTATAAAACGTCTGCTCTAAGTAATTTCGTTTTTTTGTTCGTTGTCATTGCCGCCTTCACTCCGCGCTCCACCCCGCGCTGCTTCTGCACTGTCGAAACAAACCGCCATTGCCTTGCCTTGCCATTCCTATACTAAGAGACGGACGCAGCCTTGAACTTCTGTTAGAGCGCATTAACTTCATGACGGAACGCGCTGATATAACAAAAACACTCATATAAAAGCAGGCATCAGAGGGAGAGGCAGATATAAGAGTGTATTGATGCCAAAATAATATTATTCACTTGAAAAATCCTTGACCCCAACCAACAACCATTCACCATCATCGTCGTCACCACTCCACTCCATCCGCGCACAACTGCTAGCTGTAGCTATAGCTGCTACTGTCGTCGGTCGGTGTCGCTGTATGCCGTTGTGCCGGCCGCCGCACCCGGCAATTTTTTGAGAAATTAAGTAAGTTTTTCACAGCAGCAAGAAGTTTAATTTTAAGGGAAGGGAAGTGTACCTTCTACCGTCTAGTCTTGCCTCTTGCACCATACCCATGCCATGTTCATGCCCATGCCGCTGCCACAGAGCTTTTTTTGGAACCAAACAATGTAAGGGTGCGGGTGGATGGGGATTAGGACACAGGGACAGGGAGCAAACATTGTCAGTGCAAGTGCCAGACCAGACCTATTCTCTCTCCTCTGCTCTGGTCTCGTCTGTTGGCGAAGGTGAAGGCGTGAAGGGGCTGCTTTATAGATTCTCTTCTCAGTGTCAGAGATATCTACTCTGGTCTGAATCTGAACTGAATACTGAACTCACAACTCAGATATCAGTGTTCAGGTTCACCAGTTTTGTTTGATGGACGGACAGACGGTGACGGTGGTGCTGAACTGTTGAGAGTGGCTCTGTTTTCATTCATTTGCCTTTTATTATAATTTTATTTTGAACGTACATTTTGTGTACTAGTAGACCTGTAACTTCGTTGTCTGGCGTTGTTTGTCGATAAATTTATAACGTTATACAGCTTAGCAGAATTGCTCCGATTTTAACAAAACTATATTTATCTTAGGATGCTTGATTGATTTTATAAATCAATTTGTTTGTATCTCGAAAACATTATCGGTTCTAAAACATGAGCGATTCGGAAAGATGAATGCTTTTTTCCGGAGACAATCTTCCATAGAGCTATTTTAAAAATAAATAAGTCTGTTTTTTTTTACCCATATGACCAACTTTTTTATATACATATATGTATTTCTGTTATGTTTTAAGTTTTTTTTTTTTTTTAAATAACATGATAAGTAAATTTGATTGATGCAATATTTGTAAGTGTTGCTATATGTTTTTTTTTCTGAAACCTTGCTTGATGCTTGGAAGATGAACAATTCGAAAAGATGAACGGGGCCTATTTGAGATTACACTGTATGTATTTAAAGCATAGAACGCTAGTTTACAATAAAACTTTCATTTATAAACACCACGCTGAAACATTTAAGCGTGGTTATGGTTATGAACAGGGTAGTACATTTGTTTGCACTGCATGAAACACAGTTTGGTAGAATTTTGCGTGGGAAACAATGCTCAAAACATTAATTCCCAAGATATACATATATAAATCCGTAGGATTTTGATATCTATACAGGAAGTTTACAAATTTCTTTTTCTACAAATCATTACTGATATTATGAGGGTTTGAATGAAACAGCTTGCAAGTTCACAAGCTGGAGTTAAAGCTATTTTACAGGAAAAAAACCCAAACATCAGACTCCTTTCTTTATAGGTGCCCAACCTCTGCCCGAGGTGGGCTTGAATAAGCTTCCTAGCGTGGAAGAGATAGTACACTAACCAAAACAAACATTAAAGCTGATGTCAGCAGGTTCTTTCTTGGAAATTTCGATTTACACTGAATGACACAAGTGTTTGTTGTTGTTTATTGAGGACTCATTCCAGTTTAGAGCCAGTTCTGTATTTGAGATTTATTTAAAGAAGCTTTGTTCAGCGGATGATGTATCTGGAAGAACCATTAAAATGCCTTGTTTAATTCGGAGCGAACTCAAAAAATTGGGGTTGAAGCCAGCTTCAACTTGAACTTAGATAGAGTAACCTGGTAACAACCTTACTGAAACAGTGGAGTCTAGTCGAATCAGAATTTTCTTGTAGTTTCACTTATGACCGTGTTTTACGTTGAAATGTACAGTGTTTTCGACTACTGATTTTTTTAAAACTTAAAATGGGGCTGCAATAAATATGATGTGAAATTTTTCTAATCACACAACTTCTTCAATTCTTTTACCTATTCACCTTGAGTTAAGCTAGTCTTAAGTTGTTACATGAAAGCGAAAAAGTATTAGAGGTATCGTTAAAAACTGTTTTCAAGAGAAAATGTATTTATCAGCAAATAACCACCGAAAATTGGTTGTTCGTTTTTTGTCCTTTCCAGAATATTGCAACCCGAACGAACATATCAAGAATGGAAGGATCATATATACAACACATAGAAAGTTATTTTGTATTCAATTTTGGTATGCATTCAATAGTTTCTATTCTAAAGTATATGTAGTATGGCGTATGAGCACTTTTTTTTTTGTCAAAATTTCTTAGAAAAGAATAAATTAAATTTAATAATTACCCAAGAAAGAAAAGAAGACCCATAGTACGAAAACTGAGGAAGAATATTTACTTGATTCCCGTCTTTTTATAAAAAAAAAGTTAATAAATATTTATAATTCCACAGCGGTCAGATGGAAATTTAAAAAAAAACCTTAAGTACTTTATTTAGCTAAAAGGACACTTTTATGATGAATTTTCCTTATTTCAATTTCCAAAGAGACTTGTTGACTCAACCTCGTAACTTATGCGAAAAAACTTTTTGAGAAATAAAAAAATAACCTTCGTCAAAGAGTATTCCAATTCAAACCAAAACAACATTTCAATAATTATTGATATTTATTTAAAAAAAAATATAGATACCATTCTTCAAATTTTCCAACAATCAACAAAAGAGCGACATTACGGATTCGCTAGTTATTTAAAATATAATACTGAATCATCTAGACAAGTAACACAAATACTTTGACAAAAAAAAGCCTATTAACACAAGTCACAAGTGCACTCCACCACCACACAAAGCGAAAATCCCCAACGTGCTTTTACTACGCCATTGCATGCATATCTCATGCTTTGTTTTCGTATTTTGAATTCTGATGAAATAATTTTTCTAGATAGATCTGACAGGAGGCAGGAAATAAAAAAACAAAGAACGTCATATTAAAAAGCAGTTTACATGACAAAAAAAAAAAACAAACAAAAAAAAAACTATAATGTTTTTGCCAAGCTCCTGCCGTGTGACACATAATTCTTAACTCTCTTACGACTACTACTTACCAACAAATGTACGAATCTATACTTCTTATTTTTACCGGCTTCTTGCTGACAACAATGACACTTTCAAAATATATATATACTTTTTTTTTAATCAATAAGCGGTTGCGTTTTTGAATTATTGTTTTAAAAATATTCAAAACAAACAAACCAAACAAAAACTCGATATTACTCGTAATTATTCCGTAAATTACACTGAATATTTTGATAAATATTTTTATGTGCTACCCGGTGGTAATGACAATCACCAATCACTTCTCTCAAAAACTGTTTGTTTCTACGTATTTAAGTTTGAATATGACGACAGTCTCTTCTCTTTTGCTTAAGGGATCTGCGGCGCAACATTTTTTGAATAATAAATTTTGTATTTAAAAATATTGCTAAGATACTATGTAGCGTAGCCGTTTGTAATTATTTGTGTTCTCGATGTGATTGCGATGAAACAAAAACAAAAAAATTATGGAGAATATAAAAATGGCGTTCGCGTAAACGTAAACACGACCGTACCTGATACATACAACTTTTGCACTGAGAAAAAGCCAAACAAAAAATACTATCTTCTGTGTTCTGTCTGAAGTACACAGACCTACACCCTACAGTCTACAGTGCTACAGAATAATGTAGGTAGGTTAAGCAGTAGACTTTAGCAGTTAGCAGGCAGTAGGTAGACTGTATATGTCGTGGACGCTTGCTCACTGGCTGAGGCAAAGGCTGACGCTAAGCGCTAAGTGCTGAGTTTGAGGCTGACTTTGAATTTAGTATTTTATTTAGTCATCCGTTGTGTTAAGGAATCACGACGAATCGCTAACAAAAACGATACGAAAGCCAATGAGAAAACAAACGGCAAATTCACGATAAAACGAAATGTGGAGAAATTGTGTTGCAGCTCAGAGGCACACAATATATACATACATAAAGATAGACATACACAGAAATAGACTATACTCGTAGATACATTGTCTGCAGCTCGTAGATACATTGTCTGCATCAGCTATATTCACAGTGCGCGAAGAGTTCGTTTTCGTTCTGTTGGCTTGATTTTTAGTTCAGAGAGCAGAAATCTGAAATTTGAAATCATCGCATGGTGAATAATCGGTCGTGCATTTTTGGTATGCAATGCAGTGTCTTTTATTTTTGAATCATGTACTCACTCATGGATAGGCTGCTCTCTGCTCTTGTAAAACTAGACATTCACTCAGGAAAATAAAGAAGAAAATATTATTTTGAATTGGAGTTTTGGTTACAAATAAAGAATATTTATTATAATTTTTTTTTAAATCTAAGACGATTGCAAAAAAAATATTCCTTTCTTGTAAACATACACCACACCTACGTGCATTTACTTAAATAAATGTTGACAAAGTTTTATACTTAATTCTCTTAAGGTCTTAGAAATAAAAATCAAAACTGTCTATATATGTTACTTCGAATTCTCACCCGATCTTTGGTGATTCAATGACGTTTGGTCAAAATTGGTTGAGCAGTTTACCCACGAATGTATTTTTAGCGCATTAGACCCCCTGAAAATATAGGGGTTTTTTAGCTGGAAGTTTCGATGGCCATCCTCATCATGAACCGTTTAACGCTGGAAACAACGCTTCCAAATTGTGGAGATTAATTTAAAAAAAAATCTGTTCAAGAATATCATAGAGCCCATCCTACATTTTAAAATCAACGAATCGGGTTAAATGGCTTCGTCGATAAGCAAAATAGCTGTATAATAGCGAAGACAATCCTCAAGTCAGTTTACACGCTGGTGATCGCGGCACCATCGGTCCTTATTTCATTCGAAATAAGGAAGGAGCTTCCGTTGCGGTGAATGGCAAGATGCGAGAATGGCGAGCGCTATCGAGTCATTGTGACTGATTTTTGGTTTCCAAAAATTAATCAGCTCAACATAAACGACGTTTTGTTGAAACAAGATGGCGCCATACAGCTCGCTTAATTATCAGTTTATTGCAAAATCAATTTGGTGAAAAATATATTTCTAGAAGTGGTCCTGTTAACTGACATCCTCGTTCATGCGACTTAACGCCTCTCGATTACTTTTAATGGGGCTATGTTAAGTCATTGGGGTATGCCAGCAACTCATGAGGCATTGGAAACCCATATTCAAGCCACCATTGAAGACATACGGCTAGATTTATTGGAAAAAGTAGTAAACAATTGGACTGATCGACTGGACCATGTAACTCGTAGATGCGGCGGACATACATTAATATGTCGGATATCACATTTAACAATAAATGCCATCAAATTATCTACCGGATTATAACAATAAAAATGAATTTCAACAATATTTCTGTACGGTATTATGTACTATTTAAATCTCTGAAGCTCTTAAAAAAACACCCTATACGATAAAGTTTACTTTATTTTTGATTTAATTAAACAACTGTTCTTGATTTGTATAGCACCCGAATTTTAAGTTGATGATCATAAAAATAAAATGCACGACTGAGTCGAACGTACTTGCGCTGTGGTTGCAATAGCACGATGTTAGCAAATTTGTCGACCATTAATAATTAGTTTTTGTTGTATAAAATAAGAAAAGAGTTGCACATACTTTGTTAAAGAGTGCTACCAGTCCCGCATTTTGAGAATTTTTATAAGATTTCTTAATTTATACCGTTATTTCTTTATTCTTTGACGTTTAATGCAATAAAGTTGTTTGTATTCAGATATACACATGTCAGAACGCAGTTATTCTTGAAATTCTACAAATTTAATTCAAATAAGAAATTTTGTAAAACAAAAAAATGTTGGCTAAAATTGAAAGACTCGATATATGGCAGCTAGCGTAAAGAAATCTTTAACATCTCGAGCGTAACTGCCATCCCCTAGATGCTATAAACAATATTCTGCATGAAGCCAATACTTGTCCGATAGAGCAAGTATAAAAATAACTTTATTTAATAACATCAGACAAAACAATATTTTAAACACACACTTAAATGTAAAATTCATGTAAGAAACATCAATTCTCGCCAAAATTCAATTGCTCGTATCACACAAGAACCTTTCTAGCCTTTTTGAAAGCCTCATTGCTTTAGATACTTATAAAGTTAAGAAGTTTAATGTTAAAAACCTCAAAAGTACATAAGTATTTCCCTCAGCAAATTTAGAATAAAGAGCAGAAGTCATTTATGAGACAGCTACCTGCAAAAAAAAACAAAGTAACAAAACTATTTCACTTACTGACGGATTATTTAAAACCATCCACAATGAAAAGAAAATACACGACTCGACCGCACAAGCTTGCTTTTATGAAAGATATTTGCTTTAATGCTCCTATTTATTTAAATTAATTTTTTTTTATAGAAAAATCTTAAATTTTTTTTAAATGGGTTATTGAAAAAAAAGTGCGTGCGTACAAAGTACACATTTCAGAAGTGAAACTTCTTTGGCGAACTAATTTTTATTTTTTTTGCACGGCATCAACTGACCAGAGCGCTCCTTAAATGTGGCTTTACATGAAGATGCGAGCCATGATCTGCAAAAATGAGGATGCAAAATATATAAATCATATTTGTGTGATAGAGAGGGAAGGCCAAAATGTAGACGTCTTCATGGATGCAGATTATAGGAAAATTATGGATGTAGCTTGAAAATTATAGTGAAGACGAACATGTTCATCTTCATCGTCTGCGCCAAGATTGTTGTTGTTGCTTTTTCGTCTGCACTATGCACATGAAAAGCCACTTTAAGGCCGTTTACCCGCCTAACACATTTAATATTATACACATCACATTTTTCATATCAACCTTAAAGCGCTCATTTAACCACACACCAAGTCACATCCTTGCTACCCTCCAATCTATGTAAAACCATCAACCGACTGACTGCCTACAATAGATATACGAAACACTTTTGTATGCTAAGACACACATAATACCCACCGTTTTATTTTAAACCATATTGTGCTATTATAAAACAAACATAACCTAACCTACAGCTCTCTCTCCCCATAGTATTATGCGGGATACGACGTTCGGTCTATTTCACTCTCTATCTCGATATTTCTCACTCTCTTGCTCCCTACTCTCGCTCCATGGCTATGTGCTAGTGCTTCATGCTATGTTCGCCCTTTCTCACTCTCTGTCAATCGGTCTCAATCGCTCTCTCCCTATTCTGGGACTGAAACATCCCACATTTCCGTAGCGCTAATTTCCTCTTCATCCGTAAAAATTTTACCCTCATGCGCCTAAAGAAGTTTCACTTCAAAAAACGAATTATTCAATAATATTTCATTGCTTAATATCTATCTAGGAAAAAAAAAACATTGAAAATAGTTCAACCTATTTATTTTTCTAAAAAAAAGGTTATTTTTGAAAAAAAAAATCGGAAAATTTTTTGAGTTTGTGAATTGGCAATTTATATGTACTACCCCGTGGCATAGTGGTTAGTGTGCCGGAAAATAATTCTAAGCTTATGAAAACTCCTCACATATGGTCCTTTTAACTGTTACAATCGCAGCATGCAAGGGGCCTCTGCGATCATCGCTGAATTTAAATATTAGCTTTTAGATATACATACATTTATTGGGCATACAGAAGACGCTACAGTCAACTGCCACCATGAGAGTATTAAAGATCCTGTATACAACTTCTGCAATTTCCAAACATCATTCAAATGCATCATAGCGTCGACAATAATATTTTGAAGTATTATAATATCATACATATACATATATATATTGTCCGGTTGCAAGTACTGCAGCACTTCAACTTCTCCGGCAGCATAGGCCTGCAACAAGATCTTTTCACCTGTCCCAGTTCGCCGCAACTAGCCTTAGATGTGATTGTATTCCTTGAGATTGAGGTTCTTTCACCACTGATGACCAACAAGGTGTTTTTGGTCTTCCGACGGCTCTGTTACTCTGACTCTGAGAATTCGAAAGATTGTTTTGATATATTGTCTTGAGATTTCCACAGTGTATGTCTGCATCGTGACAGTCAGCACATCGTCAATCGCTAGCAAGAATAGTATTGGTGACAAAACATCTCATTGTCTCAATCCTTAAATCAAAGGACCCGGAAAGTTGTCCATTGTGCAGAACGAAACACTTTGTCTTGTTGTAAGAATTTTTCATAACAGTGACAATTTCCTCAGAGATACCTCTCGCGATAGCCGATCTCCTGAGCAATTCACTTTTAACCCGATCGAACGTCTTCTAAAAATCTAGAAAAATGAGTTATAATTGTGACTGGTACTCCGAAGATTATTCAAGGATAATTCGCAAGGTGATGATGTCGTCGACGTACCATCAACCACTGCGAAAAACCTGCTTGGCGCCTGCTGCTCGTAGATTCGATCCATGACTTCTCCCTCTCGAGAATAAGTGTTCCATTTGTTGCAGTCCTTCAAGTTTCCTTTCTTTGGAAGCTCCATCCATACAGTCCCTTGAACAAGTTTCCGTCTCACAAACAGAAAAATTTTAAGGTGAATTTGAAATTGCATGTTTTATTTTATTAGATTTTTTGTGGAAAAGTTAATCTTTTCGTCGGCTAACATATTCTTGGAATACATTTATACTGGCCATCATTATTGAATAAGTTTACTCCAGCAATCCCATCGTGACATTTGACTGATTTCTCGAACTTTGTGTGTATGTGGGTATGTCCGGTATGGACACTTAAGCCGATCAACGGTTTTTTATGAAATATTCAGGCTTAATATATTCATATAGTTTTGTGTAGGTTTGGTGCCAATCGGGTGGAAGGAAAAAAAATCATCAATTTCTTTTTAAGGTTTCGGCAACCAAAAAGACTCAAAATATTGTTTATCCGGTAGCGTTAAGTTTAAATGACTAAATTTTATTTCACATTAAAATTTTTTTTTTGGGAGTAGTAACGTGAGCTGGGTACCGCTAATGTATAACATATCCCCTAAATACCTGCGCTCTCAAGCATGCGGCGTTGACGACGACAGACACATCACTACCTAATGATATTACTTTCATATTAATCTACTCAAGGTACAGGGTGGCCTAATGGTACAGAGTACAGTGAATGTAGTAGTTTGCTTGCTGGCCTAGAGTTGTGGGTTCGAGCCCTAGCCTGGACAGCAATTTTTCTATACCTAATCAACTACCAACAAAAATTCTTTCCTTTTTTTTCCATTCCATCTTACTAATGTCGTGCAATTGGCTTTCCAAAAGACATTACATCTTCCTGCTTCTGTAGCGACAGGAACATTTCTCTTAATTATTAGTGAACAAATAGAAGGCATCTTGTCCTTGGTTAATACCTTGTCAAGGAAATGTGTCGATCCGAAAAAGACTGAATTAGTCCTCTTAACTAACAAAAAAATATTACCAGTTTTTAATCTATACATTCAATAGAAGGGAATCCACAAATTCTATGAAATCACCCCAAATACCTTGTGTAGTTTTTGACAGAAAACTTAACTGGAATCTCAGCATCGAAGAAACGGCCAAGAAGGCAATGATAGCGAGAATTTTATGTGGGTCTGTTTCAAAATTCGGAAAAGCTACCAATAGTGAAAAAACAAGCAATTCATGATTTGACATACGTCCAGTAGTCTGGCAGGCGCCTTTGACAACAGTTTTCTTAATCAGCAATAGTTGGGTGGCCTACTCCGCGGGATCTAGGGATTTTAACTCCCCCCTTATTCGGGGGCAAATTGCTCACGCAACATCATTGCTCCGCTTGGGGTATGTCTAGTCGGATGGCAGGCGCCTGTGTCAAAAGTTTTCTGAATCAGTATCACTTTTCGGTGGCACTAGGGATTTTGATCATTCGGGAATCTTAATTTTCGGGATTTTTAACGGCTCCCATTCTATGCCTGATATAGAATATTTGGAGAGACCCGGGGCCTAGGCCCAAAATCATCATGTTGACACACTCTATTCCTAAAAAATTAGTTTAGCGGAGGAAGCCTTGGCGTCGTATGGTTCCTCACCATCTTTATAAATTAGGCCCCCAGAAGCAAAGTGAAGTTTTTTGTTACTGCCCTACTAACCAAATTTTGTAAACGAGCAGATCTGCTTATTAGCCGTTGCACTCGTACGTTTGTGGCAAATGCGGCCCACTTCGCATAGACGTCAAGTAAGAGTTACCAAGTCCCAATTACATACTCGTACTAGTATTTAAAAAAAAAAAAAAAAAGAAGCAGAGCAAAAGAAAAGCATCAAGTTCAAGTAATTACATACTTGCGCACATCTTCAAATTAGGTCAAAGCCAAAACCAGAACTTCTCGTTGTTGTCGTCATAAAGTTCAGCGCGAATGAAAGACAGAAGAGAAAATATCTAACACACAAGAGTAAGGCAGTAGTGCGGTAGGTAGGTAGGAAGGTAGGTGAGGTATAAGCTAAGACTTGAAGAAAAGATACAAGATTGGGGCTACACATTCCAACTCAACTACTTCTTGGTCTTGGTCTTGTCGTGGATTGGACTTGGACAATGTTGTATGCTACTTTTACAATCAAAGATTTCCCAAGTGCATTATTGTCTTCTGTTAGCAGTTAGCAGCGAAAGAGCACTTGCAGCTGAGAGGTGACTTGGTGTAAACGTTAACGTTAAAGCTAACGACAACGATCGCGATCGCGACCGCAACCTCAACCGCCGTCGTTCCACGACAAAAATGTTAAGAGTCTATAGAAAGAAGCACACAAAATCTTTGGAATAGAGTTCGATGCAATATGTTGTGTCTTGTGTCCTTACTCCAACGTTCAGCATGATCGTTGTTACCAATTATAACAGCAACTGCAGCACAGGAGAAAGAAGAAAAAGATTGACTGAGATGTTTTTAGGTCATTGTTTCAGCGTCCAATCGTTAACGTTAAAGTTGATATAACTTTCACCGGCGTGGGGTTTTTTTTTTTGTATCTCTTTGCCTTTTCTCTCTTTTTTTTTTACTTTAAACGACCGACCGTGTAATATAAAATATACGTTTAATAGTACTTTGATAGTATTTTCTTGCAAAGTTTTATTATTTGGGTTAGTACGGCAGATTTAAGAGTATGTATCTATCTATCGGCGCACTTAATTATATATCTAAATGTGTAGCTACGTTTCACTTGGTTGATTTCGAACGTACCAACTACAGTGGCAATCACCAGCTCAGAGGAAAAGTAAACTATGATTTAATCAAACATGTGCTGTGATAGTTAACTTTCATATGCGATCACTCGAAAAAAAAATAGAAAATGCTTTGCTTTTGGTTTTTTGTTTTCAAGCAACATGCATCGCCATACAAGAAGCTTTTTGAAAAGACCCGATATCAGTTTCAAACACACAATAATTGTGTTCGAGTTTTAAATGTACGATTTTTCAAACAGTTCACTTTTATTGAACACTCGGCAAAAATGCCGCCGCCATTCGCCATATCAAAAATTAACATGACAAGCATTTAATTCACTCGGTGAATTTTCGAAAAAAAAAAATACTTCATACAACAGCTCCGACCGAGGCCGGGGCTGGGGCCTGTGCCTTCACTCTTAACCATTCCTGTGTATGCGTTGATATTCTGCAGGAATGGAAGGGACCTACAATTTACGACCGAATCGAAACAGAGAAGCAAGCACATTTATCTTAGAGGATTTGTCACTTTCTCGCAAGGGCCAATATACTGGAAAGAAAGGTGGAGTCAGAGAACAAAACCAAAACCTTCGGCGTGGTTCGGCAGTCCGACACACTTACCACTATGTCAAGGGGTACTACGAGCACTGTTAACAAGTGAATAAAACACACATATCTCCTCCGTAAACTCGCAGTGTAAAATCAGCACGGTGGTGCGGTGACACGATGGGTGACATTGTAGCATTCAGTTACAAATGAGAATACATTTTAAAATATATGTTGATTTTGCTATAGAACTTTTTAAAAAATCAAAACCCAAATAAGAATAAGTAGACGACAAAATTATGAGGGACGTTCAGTTTTTATAAAAAATAAAGTGCAATACTGGGTCGGACAAACTTGCTCTAATGTGAGACAGTGGTCTTGGGGTTGGAGATTTTGGAAAAAAAAGCAGGGAAAAAACTAAGTAGGTATATGAAATTTTATTGATCACTTAAAAATCAATAATTAAAACGTTTTTTAGAAAAAATGAAGTAAGCCATATGATTTTGTTTATTGTTAAGAATTTTCAGAATTTTTTTTTCACAATCGTTTGACCAGTTTTTTCAAAAAACAGTTTTTTTTTTAAAACTTTTGGAAAATATATTCCAAATTTATTTTGAGTATGCCAACTTCTAGCACTTTGTAATTTTTATCAGAAAAATAAAATTAAAAAAAAAGATTGAACCGTTTTTGGAAAAAAAAATTAAATCTAAAAAAAAATCAAAAAAACTTTTTTTCAAAAATTTAAAAATTTATATTATTTCGACTTTTAAAAGGGCTTCTAGTTACAATAAATAAAATAAATAAAATTTTATAGAAATACGTCAGGTGGCTTACAAGAAAATCAGATTTTAAAATACCGGTCCTATGGGAGGCTCCGTTATAAGACTTTTCCTGAAAAATCTATTCCAACCAAAACATACAGTTTGCACAGAAAACACTATTCAGAAAGTTTTATCAAAATCGTAGGAGCAGCTTTTGAGAAAAATTAATTTTTCACTAAAAATCGTTTGGCAGGTACCGTTAGTTTTGGAGCTAGAATGCTAATTCCAAAACCCCTCTGTAGGACGTCATAATAATACTATGTACCAAGTTTGAAGCAAATCGGTCCAGTCGTTTTGGCTGTAGGTAACTATACAGACAGACAGACAGACAGACAGAATTGTCGGACCCACTTTTTTTGACTTCTCTATCATCGTAATGTCATGTTTGATTGTTAGAATTTTTTTTAACGAATTCATAACTTGCCTTATAGTACCTATAAAAATTGAATTTGGGGTATTTATTGGAATTTCGGTAAAACACGAGTTTACGACAAATTTAAGTTTTCGGATAGAAAATTTAAAAAAATTATTTACTATAGAGAATTGTCTTATGAAAACCGAAACATTTTTGCTTGCGTTTGAACCAATTTTCGAAGCATTTTTTCCACTCCTGTGCATTAATTTTGAATGTAAGCCACGAAAATAGGCGTGATTCAATTTGAAGACTTGAAGGAACAAAAAATTGCGTAATATCCTCTGGAGTGACGAAACAAAAATTTATTTGTTCTCATCAGATTCTGGGCGTAATGTCAGGTTGTTAAAAGGAAAGGACTATCACCCTTGCTTTACCCGGAAGACGATTAAACACGGAGGAGAAAATATTATGGTCTGGGGGTCTTTTTCCTGGTATGGTGTGAGTCCTATGTACTATATTCCGTATTAGGAACATCTTGACTAAATACGGTTATAGGGATATTTTGGAAGATGTCCTGCTCTCATTTGCAGAAGAAAACATGCCTCTCTGATGAAACTTTCAGCAGGATATAACGATCCGAAACATACGGCGAACTTTGGGAAAGATTGGTTTCAAGAGAAAGAAGTTTCAATTGTTTCATGGCCAAATCAATCCCCAGATCTCAACCCGATTGAAACTAAAAGGCTAATATTTTCCAAACTGGAACCGATTGTGGGTTGCTGTTCAGAGGGAATGGCGTTCTTTACCCCAAGAAACATGCCAAAAGCTTGTAGAGTCAAAGCCACGCTGACTTTAAAAAGTTTTGGATAACAATGGCGGATACTCGGGTTGTTAGAGAAAGGTTAACGAAAATTATAACATAATACAACAAAATTTACGTACAAACTATCATTATTGATGATTAAGGTAGATACACCTATTTTTTTGTCCAAGCGAAAATGTCTACACCGACGACGACGGTTTTATTGTATACAATTTATAATTCCTAAAAGCCCTAAATGTTAATATTTCATTAAGTATTGATAGTCTTATGAAAACTAATGTTAAAATAATATTTAAATAAACAAAACATATTAAAAAATTAAGTATATATGAAAAAAACAATAATTGCACCTATTTTTTGCAGCGCGGCTGGCTCTGATGTAAAACAATCTTGATGTCTAATTTTCGATTATTCCTTGCAGCATTTGGGGTCAATCAATTGCGACTCGCGCTGAGGGCATATTGCGGCGTCGGCGTCGTTGTTGTCTTGAAAAAACCACAGCTCCCCCACATCAAGGCGATTGAATTCAGGAACGAAGAAGTCATTGGTCATGTCATTATAACCAATAATTCCCCCAGCCCATGAAGCACGAGGACACAGCACCATACTCTCCAAATGCTGCAGTTTTGCTTATTGACATAGCCACCAAACAAAAAACGCCGTTTTGAGCTGGGTTCTAAAGGTAGAATTAGCCATGTCATGTCAAAACGGTTGGTGTCGCGTGAGAATATCATTGTTTTCTGGTTTTTTACAAATCTTAAAATCTGAGCTTAAGGCTTGATAAGCTTTAAAAGTGTGCCCATACGCAGTGCATGTGCACTTGCACATAAACATATCCTGGGATTTTTTTTTTAGATTTCTCTTTCGAGTTCCATTTGGTATATCATTTGGACAATCATAATCATCACTATTTTAATGCCTTTTATGATTCTATAATTTGAAATCAATTCAAAGGAATCCAAAATGGCTCGTATAAGCTATACATCAGAAAGTAGTCGAATGCATATACATAAATACATACATAAATAGTGGAGAAATGCAACATTATCGGTGCTCAGCTATATAACTTTGCAAACACAAGAATCACTTTGTTGCGCGTGCGCCTGCGCCATCGACTTCGCCTTCGTCGTCGTCCCAAAACGAAATAAAACACCTTTTCAAGCCAAATAGATTCTACACTCAAAAGTAAAAAGGTCTTGCAAGAAATAAATATCTACAAATAATTTCTTTTCTTTTTAAAGATACAAAATGTATTAAATATACAATTTGTATGTCTTTGTGCATACATAGTCAAAGCCATACTCCGTGATGTGCTCTTTGGCTAATAATTTAATGCATGGGCGCACGGCTGAAGGCACGATGATGTGTATAGGGTTCTATGTTGGCCTGGCCCCACTATACATTTGCTCTTGGAAAATTTTCTAGGTTAAATTATTCAATGTTAGATACATAATGTGATATTGTTGTTTTTTTTTCTATCAGGTTAGATAAAAAATAAAACGAAATTATAAATTAAGGTGAATGGGTGAATGACTTTTTTTCGTATTTAGGTTACTTCTTTTTTGCGTTTTTTTTTGTCTGGCTCCGTGTCATGTAAAATATTTTAAAAAGCTCTCAGTTGGATAAATGTGTGTATGAAGCGGAATAACCATCGAAGGTACTTGTAGATATTCTAAATTTCTACCATCAGGGTATTTTTATTTATTTCGGATTAAATTTAAGATTTGCGAAATACCAATTGTTTAAAAAAAAGTAGTTCAAATCCAAACTTGCAATTACTTCGTATAACAGTTTAGGTGAAGAGTTTGTGCTTGTAGAAGCTTTGTGTGGTTTGGATAAGTGCTTTCCAATGTGAATGATTTGATATATAAATTCTTTAAACTTCCGTAGTTAGAAGTTATGTAAGAAATCCCTGCAGTATCTAATCTGATTCCCGCCAAAATACCTACATACCCACTTAGGGATTTCTTAACACGGTTTAATTGTTATTTCCTAAAACATTAGTTTAAGTCAATCTCTGTAAGCTGTGACTATCTACGCCATGCATGCCTTTCCGGTCGGTGTCTGTTTGGGCGGTCAATTCACTTTTCTATATCAAGCCACAGCCTAAGCCGGATTTGGTTCAAAGTTCATAAATAGCAGTTTAGTTGTCTAGTTTTTTTATTTTGTTTTAGCCCAGCTCAAACTATGGATGGTACCTTTCAAGTAATTTTTTTTTTTATTTTGGATTTGCTCGAAAACGACTCTAGGCGATTTTGATTATACTCAAAATGTAACCTCTTTTTTTTTTGGCTTAAATGGTCATAACGAAAATAAGGTTAAAGCGCCTTTTTTAATGAACGTCAGTTCGTAACGGCTTGATATTGAAATCACTCAATCTTTGTTTGGTATAGTAACCGTAAGATTTCAATACGATTGCAATTTTTTCAGTTAATACTTTTTAAACGGTGCGCGGTGACGCTCATACCACGAGCCGTTTAGTTTTAGCCATTTTTGTTTCGTTTTTTTAATTTGAAACGCTGCGCTGTAAGGATTTTTTTAAACCAACATACTCGTAGAAGGCTTGGAAGAAAACTGAACTGCATTTTTAGTGTTTGGCTACAAATTATAATAACGGAAACCTGGTTTTAACGGTTTTATTAAACTGGCTATAAGTGAACAACGACAACGATATTAAGGAAATGGTATAGACTTACTAAGGTAAATATCAAGGTTAAAGATTTCTTTAAACTAGATCTCCGTGATGCACTTCGTGATGGAATATTCAAAGATATGGGACCTGGATCCAATGTCGATTTGTGAGTTATTAAAAAAATTTCTGGTAGTCTGTTGGGATAGTATGAACTGTCTAATAAGAAGGGCGAAACAAAGTTTAATTATGATTTCAAATTTATTGGGAAACACCGAGCAGCAACTCGTTATCACAAAATGATTAATTTGTTGAAGATTAAGCTTTCCTCCCTAACTTCTGAGCACAACGGATGAATGTCTTTAGTTTAAAAGTTGGACGTTTTCAAGGAAGTTCACGAAATCAAATCTGAGGGATTGTATGTCCCGCAAGCTCACCTCCTGCTAGCATAAAAATAAAGGGCACGAATGGGTCACACGAACTTGCTCTTATGTGTTAAAATGGTCTTGAGTGCTTGAGATTTTGGTAAAAAAGCGTTGAAAAAATCATATGAAATTTTATAAATCACTTAAAAATCAATACCTTAAACGTTTTTTGGAGAAAATTAAATAAACCATCAGGTTTCTTTTACTTTTTTGAATTGTTACAAAAAAAAATTTCAAAAAAGTTCGACCAGTTTTTTCAAAAAGCAGTTTCTTTTGAAAAACTTTTTGAAAATATATTCCAATTTGTTTTTGAGTATGCCAACTTCTAGCACTTTGTAGTTTTTATCAGAAAAATAAAATTTAAAAAATATAGATTAAACCGTTTTTGGAAAAAACAAAAATTGAAAACAAATTTTGAAACTTTTTTAAAAAACTCAAAAAAACTTTTTTTTGAAAAATTTAAGAATTTTTATTATTTCTTTTGTAAAAAGCCCTTTTACAAAAGAAATAATAAAAATTACATTAAAAATTTCATCGAAATCCGTCAAGCGGCTTACAAGAAAATCGGAATTAAAAAAACCGGTCCTATGGGAGGTACCGTTATAAGACTTTTCCTGAAAAATCTATGCCAGCCAAAACATAAAGCGTGCACATAAAACACTATTAATAATTATTATTAAAATCGTAGGAGCCGTTTTTGAGAAAAATTAATTTTTCACTAAAAATCGTATGGCAGGTACCGTTAGTTTTAAAGCTAGAATGCTAATTCCAAAAACCCCTCTGTAGGACGTCATAATAATGCTATGTACCAAGTTTGAAGCAAATCGGTCCAGCCGTTTAGGCTGTGGGTGCCGATACAGACGGACGGACAGACAGACAGACAGAATTGTAGGACCCACTTTCTTAGGCTTCTTTATTATCGTAATGTTATGTTTGATTGCCCAAAAAAAATTTTTTTTTTACAAATGCATAACTTGCCTTATAGTACCTATAATCTCAAGTAAAAATACATGTTCCCAAAAACACTACCTTAAAAAAAATACATTTTCGACGATAGCAATCCTCGCCTGGGTTACCTTTTTCAATGCGAGCTGAATTTGAACAAAATTTTTGCTGTTCTAATGTTTTTTAAGTAAACAAGAGCCGATTTGCGTTTTGAACGAGCAGTTCTGAATATATTTAACCAATACCTCACAGAAGTCCCTGTAAACTTCCAATTCTTGTGGATCAATTTTAGGTCCGCTGTTGTTTTCAATCTTCACAAATGATCTCCCTCCAGATATTGGTACCTTATTGGGAAGTAAAGCCACCGCAAATTCCCAGTCGCAAGCGCGACGCAATGGCCCACACACATTTTCTAGTTTCTGTTTCTAAAATGTGGTATGGAAACTAGGTCAGAAAATAATGATTTTTTGGGTAAGTTTCCATTTTGATTTCTCTCTCTTTTTCCGTACCTCTTTGTAGTCCAGTCGACAGGTCGGAAAAACTGGGTTTAGGTGGAAAAAGATCAAAAGTTAATGAAACTTGGGGATTTCGATCAGGGATATTTAACAAACATGTTTCCCAATTTTTTGACCTCGATGACCCTGTGCTAAAAGAGGGAGGGAGAAACTGCAACTCGACGTTGCTCCGGTTTTCCCTCAATAACTTTTTTCCTTACGTTTTACGGCAAAAGTGTACAAGACCTTTTTTTGTAGAACATTAAATGTCCTAAAATTTGGATGGTAAAAAAATTGTTGGCCGAATTCTTCATTTCTTGGCATTTTTTGGCGAATTTTGAAAAATTACCTGTTTTTTGAAGCGCCGTATCTCGGTAACAAACTGGCATACAAAGATGTTTGTGTTAACAAATTTTATTTTCTACAAAAAACAGCACTATGTTTTTGCCATAGGACGTAGGGAAAAAAAGTTATTGAGGGATAACCGGAGCAACGTCGATAAATTTGCAGTTTCCCCCCTCCCTCTTTTGGCACAGCTTCCACGCAGTCAAAAACTTAGCAAAATGTAAGTTTACTATCATTTTCTTACTTTTGACCTTTTCCCATCTAAAAGTACCTGTCGACTGGACCATTGGGAGAATTTTCAACGATATTAGCTTTTTTCCAAATGTAATTCAGTTTTTTTTTCAATATTTTCCGGCGTGTCTTAATAAAACTTTAGAGTCACGACAGGGTTTCGCGCGATTTTTTAAAATAAAACAACTACTTTTGATTGCAAAAGCGGGATAATAAGAAAATTAAAATAAATTAAGCAATGAGTGATTTTTTTAAATGCATTTTATTTTAACAATGAATATGACAATCTTCAATAAATTACAAGAAAAAAGTATAAAATAATGCTATACGATATTATTCAAAAGAGAACAAAAAAAAAAAACTTTAAACCATTAACAATTTTTGTTATTTTTTATAAGCAATGCGAAGCAAAATACCTGTTTTACTCATATTTTTTTCTATTTCTCATTATTTTTTGTACTGCGCGTGACTTTATAACATTAGTTTATTTTATAAAAAAACGGGATTAGAGGGATTTGTCGGGATTTTAAAAAGCGGGATTATAATAGATCGAGATTTTGAACAAGCGGGATTTTAGAAGAAGGGATTTTAAAAAAGCAGTATTTTAGCAGACGGGATTTTAATTTTTTTTTCGGGATTTTTGAAAAGCGGGATTCCGATACGCTCCCGTTTGTGTTTTTTGTTTTCCAAAGTTGACTTTTTTTATTTTATTTCGTTAAATACTAACGGTATAATTTTTTTTTAATTATAACAAAAAAAAGAAAGAAAGTAGACCGGAAGTGCTCCCAATAGATTTGAAAGCGTTAATTACATATTGGTATTGAATATCAGTTCTGAAAAGTTTTTGATTCTGTACTTGAAAAATGTCTTCCATGAGTATTTTAAATGGGAGCGGGTCATAATTCTGGTTGTCAAAATTCTGTTTGGTCAAAATTCTGTTTTTTTATAAAAATTCTGTATGGTCAAAATTCTGTTTGTCCAAAATTTTGCATTACTAAATTCTGTCAATGCAAAATTCTGTATTTCAAAATTCTGTAATTCAAAATTCTGTATGTGCAAAATTCTGTTTCCTGAGCAGTGAAATTCTGTCTAAGAAAAATAACCAGGGTTGTTGCAATTATGTATTTAATGACTCTCTGATTGAAACATTATTCATGCAGAGAACAAGAGATAAGAAGAGAGAACGATAAAAATATGTATAACAATATGATAACATATGATATATGATTTCAATCTAAGCGTGATGAATATAATATGGCTCCCTCTTTTGCAATATTAAAACTGTGTAGTACTATTTTATAATCCTGTCAGTAGGTACTAAAACTAAAACCGTTTTAACTGTATACCAATATTGTATATTCTTATTATGTTTAAATTATGTATTTTTTTACATAACAAATATTCTGTTTTTAAAAATTCTGTAAATATGTTGTAAACGAGAAATCGTTTTGATAATGTAAAAAAGTGCGCACTTTAAAAATTCTGTAAATATGTTGTAAACGAGAAATCGTTTTGATAATGTAAAAAAGTGCGCACTTTTTTACATTATCAAAACGATTTCTCGTTTACAACATATTAACAGAATTTTTAAAAAAAGAATTTTGAAAAACAGAATTTTGAAAGCAGAATTTTGAACGTACAGAATTTTGAAATGCAGAATTTTGTAATACAGAATTTTGGACATCCAGAATTTTGTACAAACAGAATTATGCAAAACAGAATTTTGGCATGCAGAATTTTGAAAGCAGAATTATGACCCATACCGAATTTCGACCCCAACCCATTTTAAATTAATCTTTTTCAGTACCGAAAAAAAGTCTATACTTAACCACAATATTAAGCTCTTTATAATCGTCATAATCATAAAAGAAAAGTTGTCTGGTCGTTCCGTATCCTTGGTCGCAGATGGTGCCGTGACATAAGGCCATGTGTCATAAGGCCATATTTCGAATTATGGCCTTATGACGCTTTTGTAAAGCGTCATAAGACCATATTCGAACATATGGCCTTATGACGCTTTACCAAAGTGTCATAAGGCCCTATACTTTTGTGACATAGGGGCATATTAAAAAAAACCAATTGAGAACAACAAGAACCTGTTCTTACCGTTGTAATATTAAAAAGGAATGATCATTTTTCAATGATCCGAAGAAACAAATTGCCCGTTTTTTATTGTTAAGTTTGATTTTGAGTGGAACGCGTTGTTTAGTGTGCAAAATGGAAAATTCAAGTGACGTGATATATAATTTTGAATTTTGTGAAGGTTAAAGAAGAGGCAGAAATATTCTTTATATTCCTGAAACCAAACATCTGTATCGTTTCAAATATAGTTCTAAAATAAGTAGACATTACATCTGCTACAATAAAACGTGTAATGCTAGTGCTATTGTTGACTTTCAAAACCAAACTCTTGTGCGCATACCAAAATCAAGTGCTCCACATAAGCATCCAAACAGTGAAGAACTTAGGAAAATAAAATGCACGACTGGGTCGCACGAACTTGCTCTTATGATAAGCAATTGCGTAGTGGCTGCATACATGGATATTAAAAAAAAAATTAAATAATTTCGAAAATTCTTTTATTTTTTAAATTAGTTTAAGAGTTTTCTCGGAAAAACTAAGTATGCAATAAAATTTCAAAGCTATACGTCAATCTAGGAAAAAAAAATATTGAAAATCGTTGGACCAGTTTTTTTTTAAAAAGGTTATTTTTGAAAAACTTTTTCAAAAAATATTTTGAAATTTATTTGAGTATGCAAATATATGGCAATCTGTAGTTTACATTTGAAAAATAATTTTAAAAAAAATCAATGTACCCGTTTCCAACATATTTCGAAAATCAAAATTTTTTTTGAAAAAATTATAAAAAATCAAAAAAAAAAGTTTTTGAAAATTTTGAAATGCCATATTAATAGAATTATGAATGAATTCCTGTGGCCAAAATTTGATTGAAATCGAATGTATAATTTACGAGAAAATTTGATTTGAAAATACTGGTTCTATGAGAGGTACCGTTATTAGACAAATTTTGAAAAAAAATTTCAAACCAAAAGATAGATTTTCTTGCCAAAATAGCATTCTGAAAGTTTTATCAAAATCGTTAGAGCCGTTTTTGAGAAAATCAATTTTTGTCTTCAAGATTGTATGGCAGGTGCCGTTATTTGTGGACCTAGAGCAAAAATAAAAAATGCGTTCCGAGGGACGGCCAAATAAATCCTAAATACCAAATTTGAAGCAAATCGGCCCACCCGTTCAGCCTCCAGAGGCGCGAACAGACATACAGACAGACAGACAGACAGACAGACGGACGGAATTTCCAGACCCACTTTTTTCGACTTCTCCATCATCGTAATGTCGTGTGTGATTGTTATCTCAAATTTTTTTTTCTGCACGAATCCATAACTTGCCTTATAGTACCTATAATCGCAAGTAAAAATGTAAATGCAAATTCTTTTAACTTTAATTATCATATTGACATGACTTTGATTTAAAAAAAATAATAGCTTAAAATTCGCGCGAATTTTAAGCTAAGCTAGTGAGCGTTTTTTGATCACAATAAATGTCAGGAAATAAAGCTTTGGATCAAACATTTTGCATCACAAGTATTAAGTCTTCGTACCTTTAGCAGACAGTTAGCAATGAGTTTTCAAAAATCTTTTGCCTGATATTTCAAGTACAGAAACAGAACTCTTACTAAAGCTTAGTAGACCTCAACGCCCAACTGTTCTTTATAGTTGGATGGGAGAATGAGCATTAGCACACATGAATTATGCAGGGGATGCCAAGATAGAGGAAGAGAAGACGAGTTATTTCACTTTCATCGTGAATTCTCTAGCCTAGCCCGCACTAGGAAAGCTGCCCTTGGAGAAGTCTCTATAACTTACCACAAAAAAAACATCCTGTTTGAATTACATTGCGCTTCATTTCCCCTCATTCCTTAACTCGCTCCCCTTCTTTTTATAGCTAGCTTTTATTAAAATGCATCATTGAAAATATTGGGCAAAATCGCATCGTCACCTCCAAGCGGTGCCTGCAGGATAGCCGAAAGGTGAACAAACGACGAGCGTTGGATCTATCGGATCCATAGGTAGTACCTGAGTTCTCTTCTCAGGAACAAGGAGGAGGAGGAAAGATACGCTCTGAAGATCCAACCACCACCAAGATCTATATGTCATGCAGAGGCCTCACAAGGCGGTCATGAAAGGGAAATTGCATTGTGATGAAAATCGCTAAAAATGCATCGGATGACCAAACCAAAAATGTTGACGACCCCCCCCCCCCCCCGCAAACGAAAAACGGACAACGATTTACACATATGCACGTGGAATGTGCATACGCTTAACAGACCGCGTAAGGCCGAAGAGCTAGCCGAGACCCTCGCCAATCTCAACGCTGACATAACAGCCCTCCAGGAGATGCGATGGGATGGACCGGGCCTGAGAATTACAGCGGACTGTAACTTCTACTATGGGAAATGCCACCTTGATTGGAGATCGCGCTTGTTTGGGTACGGATTCACTGTCAGAGGAAGACCTAGGCAAAACGTCTTGAGCTTTCGCGAAGTCAGCGAAAGAGTGACAACGATCCGCGTTAAGGCAAAATTCCACCACTTAAGTTTTATAAGCGCCCATGTCCCTGCAGAAGAGAAAGACGACGCATCCAAAGAATGTTTCTACGAACTCCTCGCCAAAACGTATGAGCAGTGCAAAAAACATGACATTAAAATCGTCTTGGGATACTTTAACGCTAAAATTGGGAAGGAGGACATCTTTGGTATGACTATGTTGAGCGAAGGCAAGATGAGAAACGCCTACTCAGGAGGAAGAAAAAAGAACACCAGCAACGCGAAGTCGAGGAGATGCAGAGATGTTTTTGCAGACAAGAGGTATGAAACTTCTACAAATGAGTGAAACAGTCTACGTAAGGTTTCACAAGCCGCCCTGGGCACTGCAATGATCAGGACGGAAGCACCATAGTGGAAACGCATTTGAAGTTAGCCATCTGGAGAGACTACTTTAACCGGTTGCTAAATGGCGATGACAGCCATGTACCCGCCCAAGATCAACTTGTTCCAGTTAATCTAGATGACGACCACGAACTACACCCGCCCAACCAAAATGAAATCAAAGTAGCCATCAAAGTAGATGAATAAAGCAGCTGGATGTGATGGCCTACAAGCGGAGCTTTTTAAACACGCTGGAGATTACCTGGTCAGGAGCATACACCAACTCGTCTGCAAAATATGGTCGGAGGAAAGTATGCCCGATGAGTGGAATCTCAGTACCATATGCCCGATTCTCAAAAAAGGAGGCCGCCTACTCTGTGCCAACAGAGGCATAAGTCTTTTAAACATCGCCTATTATATCCTGTGCAGTTTTTTTTTGTGAACGTCTCAAGCAGTTTGCTGATGATCTGATAGGTCCTTTCCTTACCAATGCGGCTTCAGACTTTTAAAATCTACCACCGACCAAATATTCACATTACGAGAAAGCCAAGAATATAACATCGACACCCACCACCTGTTCGTCGATTTTAAAGCCGCCTACGACAGTGTTAATAGAGTTGAACTGTATCGTGCTATGTCTAACTTTAGAATCCCTGCTGAACTGAAACGCCTTATCAGGATGACGTTGGAGAATGCTCGCTGTCTCGTCAAAGTTGGTAGAGACTCTACTGAAACCTTCATAGCCACCAGAAGACTAAGATAAGGCGGCGCACTGTCATGCAACTGTTTTAACATTGTGCTTGAAAATGTAATAAGGAGCACCCATGCCAGTACATTGTACATCAGGCACCATTTTCAATAAATCGGCGCAATTTGAAAAAACAGTGCGCTTAACCATCAATAATTTATTGCAAAATCAAACTTTATTTCCAGAAGTGGTCCTTCAAACTGGCCCCTTGTTCGTGGCAACTTAACGCCGCGCCGGCCGCTCGATTAAATTTTATATGGCTATGTTAGGTCATTGGTTTACGCCGAAAACCCGGTAACTTTTGAAGCATTGGAAGCCAATATTCAAGCTGCAATTGACGTCATACGGCCATATTTAATGGAAAAGTACTGAAAGATTAGACTGATTGAAGGGACTATGTTATTTGTAGCCACACGCGGCAGACATATACCGGAAATCATATTTAAAAAATAAAAGTCGTGGAGTTATCTACCCGATAATATTTATGTCCTGTTACTATTATTTTAAGTTCTCAAGCTCTTAAGAAACAACGGTTACAACAAATGGAGAGAATCTAGGTATGTATATCATACGAAGTAAATTGCCAAACCTTGATCGGTATTAGGTTGTTCAAAATGCAAGAGCGAGTAGGTTGGGTTGAGACGAGAAAAAAATTGTATGTGAGGGGGGTCTATTTCCCTTCGTTTAGCCGGGAGGGGCAATTTTCTAAAAACATGATTTAAATTTTTTCAAAATTTTGAGTTTGAAAGTTAATACAAGTCTCTCGATAATGTGAATCACCGATAAAGTGAATTACTCCAAAATGTGAATCGCCAAAACTTAACATTGTAATCTCTATAATGTGAACTTCCGAAATTTTGGAACTCTAAAATGTGAATTCCTTTGGAAATTTTGTATACCTACCTACACATACCTATATATATTTTTTTCTCTTGATAGTTTTGCATGCTGATATTCGTCGAAGCAAATTTCGAAGTTTTGCATAAGCAAGATGATTTTGTTGGGTAGTAATTAGGTACTCCATACACATACATAGGTAATGTGTTTTTTCTGAATAAATGTTGAAACTGTGCTTTACCCGTTATTTTGTTTGTAATAAATGGATACGACTTGTTTCAAGCATTTAATCACAACCGAAGAAAATGTTCCAGTAATGTGAAAACCTCTTAAATCCGAAAACGCTTTGTTTTAATTAGTTCACATTATCGAGGGACCACTGTATTTTGAAAACGGTTTACTAAAATAACTTTATTTAAAAACACATACCTATTTCGAACTTAAAAAAAAAATATGGCATGACATTGTAGGAGTTACCGTTGTTTTAATAATTTTTTTCCAATATAAGTCTTGTTTTTGAAAATTGCTCCTCTTGGCTAAACGGAGGGGAATGGACCCCCCACCCCTCCTAAACGATTTTTTCGTCAAGCCAACCTACTCGCTCTAGCTTTTTGTACAACCTTATACCGATCAACCTGTATGTGAGTACCAACTTAACATTATTTAAGGTGTTCTATAGTCAAAAGCAGAAGACTAAACATTTTTCCTTTCTGTTTTGTATGTTTGATTTGAAAACCTATCTAAGATGACTCCAGATGGCCATCACACAGAAGCACATGTCCTTGCGTTGTTCAATATTGTTGGAAAAAACTATTTTTGCGGTAAAAAAATTAAATTTTGAAAAGTATCATGATTTTAGGTAAAATATGACTTGAATTAAAACTGTTTATTCCTGTAAGGTCAAATTATAGAAAAAGTTATCAATAAAAATTGTAATGAAAGCAACCTGTTTTATATGCCTATAGCTGGCTAACTATACAAACATATGTGTTCCAAGAAAAAAAAACCTAGACATCAGAACATTCAGAACAAAAACAACCTTAAAATCCTCAAAGAAATCCAAAGCTAAAAATAATATTGTACGTTGTAGGTTCGTTGTCTCCACACAAAATAAAAAATAAAAATAAATTACGTCATCCCATTCACTTAAATCGTTGTATTGTGTTTAAATACAGAGAAATGAGGAGATAGAAAAAGAATTCACAAAATAATACATAATAACCAGCGAGCAGCAAGCGACAGCGGCAGCAGCAACGGCAGCGACTGCGACTGCGACTATCCACAACACAACAAACGGCTATCAAAAGTGACTCACTTCACTACCCTTTCCCACTAACGGAATGTTATAATATTAACGAACTCGCTCAAGGTTACGTAGTCGTGTTCTCTGAGAATGTTCTCTCCAATCAATTATTGCATTTGAGTTTTTTTAGATCACAAAGACAAAGCTGGCGAGCCCGAGCCGGAGCCCCGAGACAAAGATAAGTTCAACAGCTTCATTGTGGTGGCTGGTGACAGCGGCAGTGGCGGGCTAACAGAGGCATGGTATTTGCAGAGCTTTTTCTGTATTGTATAGTGGCAGGTGCAGAAAGTGGGTATGCGGGTAGGGTAGGGACATACATTTATTATTAAAGTTAGCTGACCTGTCCAGCGTTGCTTGGATATGATTTGGGGGTACTTGTGTTGATTAGAAATGAATTGAACTGTTCATTTTAAGATCTAACAAAAAATAATTGAAGAATTCTGGAGAGAACTTGGCACAGGCAGCCATTCGAAGGGGGGTACGGGCACGAGCAGAAAGTATCTTCTCAGATAACTATCATTTTATTACTTTTTGCAAAGATTTTCTGACAAAGCGATCTACTTTCTACTTCAACTGTGTTGCCATTGCCATCACCGATTGCTCCAAATTAAGAACAAAGCATCTCCTTTTGTAAAAAAAGCAATTTAACCTTCAGAAGATAAGCGCAGTAACAAATACGCTTACTGTATTAAAACAAATCAATTAATTTTATTTTATATTTTGATAGATAAGTTTATCGGGCAAATAAAATGCGCGGCTGGGTTATTATTCATAAGTAGGTAGGTAATTGCTCAAATTTAAATTCTTCTTTGAAATGTAAGCAACAACTTTTTTTGGCATTCATTAAGTCAGTCAGGCGATATATTTGTACCCTGATCATCAGAAAGGAAAGCGTAGAAAGTGAAATTTTTCAGCAAAACATACATTTTTATATGGGTTCTGGACTGCTTAGAGTTGAAATTACCGCGGTCCAAGAATGAATGTTGTAGTTTGTAGACATCAATTATTTTCAGGAGGATACAAATCAGGACCGAGTTTTTGCTTGAACGGCACTGAGGACTGAGTGGGCTTTTCTTATTGGTCGGTCATATTACATAGTATAAAAAAGTCGCAAGTTGAAATTATGACACGACATGTGTAATCTGTATAAGGAATGCTTACTTTACAATATATTTTCTGGCGACCACACAGGTACATTATGGCAATAAAGTTTTTATTACGATTCTCTTTCTTTGGAAAATTGTTGTTTCCTAGTACCTACCACACACAAAACTTTTAGCATCTAGCATCTGTCATCTGATTTCTGTCATCTGCCATGCTGTATCCTCTGTTGTCGTTCATATTTAATCTTTTCTCTGTCAGGTGTCATCTGTTATCTGTCATGTGTCACCTTTCATCTGTCAACTGTCGTCTGTCACCAGTCATCTGTATTTTATAATTTGCCATGTAATCTTCGCCTTTTTGAAGAATTAAAGTTAAAGCATAATTCGCTTATATTTCATATACTTCATATTTTATCTGTCAACTGTCGATTGTCATCGTTCATATTTCATCTGTCTCGTGTTATGTGTCATCTGTCATGTATCATCTTTTATCGTTCTCACTTTTTATCTGTCAACTGTCATCTGTCAAGAGTCATCTGTCTTTTATTATTTGCCATGTAATCTTCGCTTTTTTGAAGAATTAAAGTTAAATCACACTTTGTATTTAGACATAAAAACGAAATAAATTAAATATTCGGAAGCTACAATATTATTTATTCGAATTAGAAAAAAAACTTTAAGCATTTACTTAGCATAGCGTTCTCATTCCTAACACCTGACTATTAAAATTACCTTGGTTTATCGTTGCACAAGATGTGCATTAATCCACTGTAACCGGACAATAAATTGTTATGTATAAATATTCGTATATACATATTATTATGAATCTTATGTACTTAGGTGCAACCAAATCGGTAATTAGTAATATTTTATAATATCCGCATTAATCATTCTGTGTGTACCTATAAAATAATTAATACTATACCATCATGTTTACTAATTTTCTAGTTTCAAGATCAAATATAATAATAATGCATAACTTGCCCTGTTGGAATCAGCTACGGCTACTTGCTTAATTTACCTTAAATTACGAGTATTATTAAACATCGCATTTATCACACATATTATCAAGAAGAAAAAATTGCTACGTCATATTACTTGAATTTTATTGTTCGTTGAACCCAATTTGAATTTCGGTTCACTTTACTCATTATAACAACAAAAACAACAAAGAAAATATATGCCAAATAAAAATTTATTTTTGGCCCACGCCACGTTGAGGAGAGCGGCCGGCGCAGCGGCAAGGCAGCCGGCATTGCGTTTTAGTTTTTTGAAAAACAAATAACATCACCATATTTTGGTCAGTAGGTTGTTTCTTCTTTGTGAATTAGTGTTATGGGACCGGTGGGAATAATCCAAATGCATGGGATATTTTTGTGGGAAAATAATATATAAATATATAGTCAATTGAATGACGACAGTAATAAATGAAGTTCTACCAAAAGCTTGATTTTTATTAAAATTTAGAACTACTACAAGTCTTATGCTCAAATTCGATACTAATACGTTCCGGCGTTAAACGAATCATTTTGAATTACATATTTCAATAACGCGCCGATTGTTGTATTCCAAGTCGTCAATGGTTTCTGGCTTATCGGTGTAGACTAGCGACTTCGGATACTCTCACAAAATAGTCTAGCGCTCAGCAAACGTGTCCTCAAACAAATCAACTGAGGCAAGCGCTGCACAGGTGATTCAATTCAGGAACAAAAAAAGTTATTGATCATGGCTTTTTAACGGTCTCCATTGACTGTTACCCAATGGTCAGCATCGTTTTTCAAAAACCAATGCCACTGATTCCATCAGCTCATAAAGCACACCGAAATGTTGGTTTCTCTCAACAATGGTTTGAGTATTATCTACACTCCAAATGCGGCAGGTTGCTTAAGGGCGTAGCCATTTAACCTTAAATGAGTTTCATCGTTTAACATAGGACGTAGTGCACAACGCATTTCACGATCAGAATCAAAATTTTCATTATAAATCTGCATAATTTGCATGCGCTGTTCAGGCGTCAGTCGATTCATGATGAAATAGCAAACCAAACAAATAATTAGCGTGTTTTATAAAATTAATTTTAAAATGATTGATGAGGTAGGTACACTTTTAACCTGAAGCCGCACATACTCCTGCCCGAACCATTGTCACAGTTGTCCCACATCTAACTGCACAATTTAAGCGTCCCATATTGTGATATCGCACTGAATTAGTGCAACAGATTGGGTTGTATTCTGAAGTCGTCGGACACCGAAATAGACAGTCATAGTATGCTGGAGAAGGGGTTTTCACTAGAGCAGCTGTAGTAGTTGGAGTGCTGCCACTGGTACTGTTGGGAGCTGCTTCAGTGGATGTAGGGTTTCGTGCATTGTTTGGTTGGAATCCAATGTTCCAGATTTGAGGTTGCCCAACAACCGACCTTTACCACAAGAAGGGAAGCACAGAACAAAAATATTTTAAAAGATTAATCACATAGCAGATAGCAAAATGGATGTCAATCAGTGCTATACCTCTAAAAAAACCCCGTATATAAATGGTAGACACTTCAGTTAGGGCTTCATTTCTACATTAAATGCTAACATTCTTTCAGATATTCTATGTCTATGCTTGTTCAGTTTTTCTTGCGCATACTAATTTCCAAATCTAAATAGTTTTTCTTGAAACAGCACACTAGGTGAAATGACATAAGGCCGTTTTTCGAAATATGGCCTTAAGACGCATTTCAAAGTTTCATAAGACCATATTGAAAAGCAAAGCTGTTTGGTTTTCTCAAATAAAATACCGCCCATGTATAGAGGCTTTAACTAAAGAAGACAGCAGAGTTTTCGCAGCATTAAATTCCATTCTACAATTATGTCAACATCAGATTTTAATGAGCTTTTCATACTCGAAGAACAGGGTTGTGAATCTGGAAGTGTAGTTGAGAAGTTGAGGCAGGGTACTGTTTTCACCACACCAACGCAATTTAGTAGGATCATTGATAAAGATAAGAAAGAAAGTCGGAGACAGAACAAAGCCTTTTAGCACTTCTGCTTTTATTTGATGAACATTAGACTGAAAACCTTTAACCACAAGTCCAATGCGCCGGTCAGAAAGGAAATTTCAAATCTATCGAACAAGGATTCGTCGATTGCCTAGTTAGCTATTCTAACCTTTAACTGAAATATCAATTGGGTACTGAAAAAAACCAATGAAAACCACTCTTATTTTCAACTGTTCTTAGAAAGTTTTATGACTGTATTGTACTTCTAAAACTTATAAAATGCATTTTTGTTTTTGAATTCTTCATACAATTTCATTTAGAATTCTGTATTTGTGTAATTTCTACCATAGTATAAATAAAGTCAAGGTTAATATGTTTATTGAAGCGTGGAAGAAACTTGCGCTCGCCCATTAATTCCATACATTGAAACTTAATATTACCGTTTAAATATCTTTTTTTCTAAATGATATACATTGTTATGTCCATAGAAAAACTTGTTCCTGAATATCAAAACTTTAATTTCTGACTTATTTTGTCAATGGCCGCGAGCGCCCAAAACTGCCCATACTCCTTTATTTAAACTCTTTTTCAAATGGTAGTACTTTTTCTAAAAATAAAGTCCAAAACAAAGTTTCTATTATAAGTACTACAAACGCAATTAACGTCATCACCAAATTAAGCCTTTTCTTAAATCCGCAAAAAATTATACAAACATTGGAATTGGAAAATTGGCCCTATAAAGTATGGCCTACGAATTAAGGGTCACTTTTTATAAATTTTGCTGCTATTACCCTAAGTCCACTCGGAAAAATAATATTCAACTGGGTTTAAAAAGCTGAATGTAAATTTTAATAATAGGAAACTAAAGGATTTACTTGTAAAGCTTTAAGGAAATTGTTGAAAATATACCCCCAATATCACTTGTTGGAGTAGAGTCAAAGTGACTTGTTGCGTCTCATCGTCGTCGCTCTCTCTGGTTGTTGTTCGTTGTTGTCTCAACTCTCAACAGCTCAACTTAGTCATTGCTTTTGTCCGACTGCATTGTGTCTGTAAAAGCTCTTCAAAGTTCGAATTAACACATACCCAAGAACAACACATTCTTTAAATTCAATTCAAACATGTTCGTTGAAAGAAGCTTAAATATGAAGAGAAGATGAGTAAAATAAAGCATCAGAGAGAGAGAGAGAGCTAAAAGCAATATTATAAATCGCCTTCGCCACATATAATAAATATATATATAATATAACTCCGACACGATACACGACCTTCAAATTGCTCAACCGAAATCTCAAGTTCTGGTTCAGAGTCAGACGTTGTTCAGTTCATTGCGTGCAAATTGAGGTTGATGACCCGCGCAGCAGAAATTCAAGAAAATTTATGTCATAAAATAGCTTTTGATTGTGTGTTGTTGCAATTTAACTTGTCTCATTTTTTTCACATGAATTTCTCTTTTAGACTTCATTTTTGTGATACAAATAAAGGTAATGTTTGTGTGAGTTTTAATTAAGGTTAACAATAATTGGGGTGCAGCCATTTTGGGAGGACAGTTCTTCTTTTTAGACATTTATCCTTCCACCCGCCTATAATTACAAATGCCCTCCTTATTAAAAAGGCTGCATTGCGGATTAGATGCAAGAGTGAAGCTCTACAATGGTAGTACCTACCTACGTATTCAAATCCGCCAGATATTTGAACGTTCATTCCATCCAATGATTGACTAGAAATATCATCGCCATTCACAAAAGTGAGGTATCGCAGAAAATAATTCCAATCAGACATTTTTTTACCCTATTCCATAGAATGGGTATATTGTACCTTACGCCCACTTTTAAAGGCGTGATTTTGATAAAATACCTTTGTTCAGGTAAGATCTTTTAAAAACTACTCGATTCAGCTATAGTTTTACACATATGCCTAAATACTGACTAATAATCAGAGCTGAGTTAGTGCTTCAAATTTTTAAGACACGCCCACTTTTAAGGGGCGATTCCGTCAAAATTTGTATAATGCATTAATTTTTTAGCGTTTTTTAACTATCGGTCGCAGTGTTGAATTAAACAGATGAACACTTAGATTTATATTCCTTGGTTACGTAATAGAGTGTGGTCCAAGAATAATTGTTAAAAACATGCATAATCGCTATTTCCATTCCAAATCTAATTTTTAAAAATTTAAGTTTTGTCTTGTTTTGTTCAAATCAATCTGAAAGAATAAAATTGAATGTCACTGAGCTTATACCAATTGCCTTGACAATAAAACGTTTTAACTTCGGGCGTGGCGCACGCCTTTTTTTATTGCGCCAGCACTAATTGAACATCACACCGCACAAAATTCATGATATTGAATTTTTTTTCTGTCTGCTAAAGAAGAATTTTGTTTCTGAAACTAAAACATCGGCTGGCTACGAGAGGCAGACGCATACACATACAAAAATATAGGCAATAGGGTATCCAACAGTTCGTTGCAAACGTACTGTAGCTCTCGCTTAAGTTTTTCTTTAAGTTTGACAGTTACGTTTTACGTATCTGATGAAGTTTTTATCTAATTCACTGTATTAAATAAAGTGCACGACTGGGTTGCACGAACGTGCTATAATGTGTGACAATGGTCTTGGGGATTGAGATTTTGGAAAAAAGCAGGGAAAAAATCATGAATTTATGAATCACTTAAAAATCACTGGTTCATGCGTTTTTTGGGAAAAACGAAGCTATCTGATTTCTTTTTCTGTTTTGAATTTAAAGGGCAAACATTTTCAAAATCTTTGGACCAGTTTTTTTAAACCCTTTTCCAAAACATATTCCAATTAATTTTTTTAATAAGTATGTAATTAAAACAAAAATTACCTTTTTTAAACCTCAAAAATACTTTTTTTTGAAAAATTTAAGAATCGATATTTTTTCATTTAAAACAGAGATTTCACATTAATTTTTTTATCGAAATCCTTCCAGTGGTTTACGAGAAAATCTTAATTGAAAAAAGAAAACGGTCTTATGGGAGGTACGTTATAAGAATTTTCCTGAAAAATCTATTTCAACAAAATCATGAAGTTAACACAAAATACACCATTTAAAAAGTTTTATCGAAATCGTAGGAGCCGTTTTTATAAAAATAATTTTTCGTTAAAAATCATATGGCAGTTACTGTGAGTTTTAGAGCTAGAATGCTAATGCCAAAAATCCGACTGTATGACGTCATAATAATACTATGTACCAAGTTTGAAGCAAATCAGTCCAGCCGTTAAGGCCGTAGGTATAACTATATACAGACAGACAGAATTGTCCGAACTACTTTTTTCAACTTCTCCACTATATCGTAATGTTCTTCTTTGTTTGTTAGAATTTTTTTACGAATGGTAAAATAAAATAATTTCACCATTTAGAGGTTTTTAATTAGATCAAGAGTGTAGTTCAGGGGTACTTCCTATATAACGAGGAATTGGCCAACAAATCTCCACAAGAGTAAGGCCACGACCACACCACAGTTCGCACATTAGTTTGCGATTTTTTTGCACATCGTATGAGCACTCTTGACAAAATCGTTTGTGACAGTTTGGAGCCATTTGCAAGCGTTTGCGAGCAAATCAGTATTATCAGCTGTCAGCAGTCAAACACCGAGCCGCCGCCGCCGGCCGCCTCCAGAGTAAGTACTATAAATTTTTTATAAAATGACTTAAGAAATTTCAAAAATCACAAACCGAATATAGCAAACAAAATATTTCACAAATATTTGCAAACCAGCTTATAATTGGAGAAAGGTTATACATATACATACATAGGTATGCGGATTTTGTTGCACAACGTGTGAACAACTCGCATATGGACCACAACATTTGAGATCAGATCCTCAAACACACGATTTGTAAGCACCGTGATTGCAAATGCATTTGTGACTTTCGGCACAAAATGTGCATACCGTATAAACACCCCTACACGCCACACAGTGGGGTATTCTATATCCTAAACATGGCATTAACCTCTAGAGAAGTAATAACTCGAAACAAATAGGGCCAAATATTAAGTTGTACTCCTAAAATAGTACTAAAGATAATTGATGGTGGGATTGAGGAGTTATAGGCTTTATAGGGAAGCTGCTTGTATGTATGTAATATAAGGTTTGGTTTAAATGCTTGGCCTGGTTAATATCGCTTAGCACCCAAGCATTTAAACGAGATGATCGGTATATGGTGCATCAAAAAGCTTGACCGAGTAGGTTGAGTTAAGACAAGAACAAAATCGTATGGGACACCATTCTCTTCCGTTAAGCCTTGCGGGTCAATTTTCTAAAAAAAAAAAAATCACTTAAATTATAAAAAAGGGTTAATTGAAAAATGCCATTAATTTAGGATTTTGTGTTGCCGGGATATAGGTTAATGTTATTGTTGTTGTTTTGTTGTGCCTCCGAAAATCCCGAGGAAAAAAAAAAAAGGTTGTTTTATTATTTTTTTTTTTTTGATCAATATATTTCGGCACTAAGTGCCATCATCAGGATCTAGAATTTAAAACAATAGAACATACAATTTATATAAAAATAATTAAATTATACAATATAAAAGTACCTAAGATGAAATATCACAAAAGAGTTTTCTTAGACAATTTTGACAGTGACTTTGGCATCTGTCAATGAATGCCTTAAGCTACAAAGCTACAAACAAAAATTAGCAAGTTAAGGATATGTTAGCACTGGCTATAGATAATAATGTGCGATGTTGGCGTGATGGTGTTTACACGATGTGCGCAGTGCTATGAGTTGTCTTTGTTCTGTCATTGGCGTGTGTGAAGTTAATAAGATTGAAGTATGTGTTTGTGTAATCTTTTTTGTCCGTTTTAAAATTACATACATTATCTCCAAATTTAACTATTTGGTTAACCTCGTGAACCTGTAGTTTGAATTTGTTGCGTTCAAATTTTAAAATTTTGGCATTATCAAAATTAAAAGAGTGGCCAGTTTGGTGTTTGTGATTGGCTAGTGCTGCAACGTTTTTCAAATTAGCGGTGCCAGAGTCTACCTTTTTACATTCGTTTGAGTGTTGTTCAAGTCTTTTGTTTAATTTTTGGATTGTTTCACCAATGTAATTTTTTGGACAGTCATTACAAGGAACACTGTAGACGACACCTGAGTTTTGAGTCAAAGGAAGTTTATGTTTCATGTTTGCAAAGAAATTGGAAACTTTATTCACTGGTTTCATAGTTGTTTTGATTTCCGGAACGAAATATTCACAAGATTTGACTAGAGATTCAGTCAGACCTGGAACATAAGAGATGGCCGAATAGATTTTATTTTTGGCCGTTTCAGCAGATGGTTGGATAATAGTTTCATCTCTTGATAAGGTAAAGGTATGCCATGCTATCCAAAAATCTCTTCTTTTATAATATTGTTAAATAAAGTTATTTTAAACGGATTTTGAAAAATATTATTTCAAACTCAAAATTGCAAAACAATTATTTTTCAAAAATGTACGTAATTAAGCTCTACTTTTGTTGCAAAAATTTAATGCTCTTGTTAGTTTTTAGTCCAACACTGAAAATCGTTAGGCCCTAGGATTTTTGTTGCTAAGCTATTCAAAAATAACCGAACCTACTTCTTCATATAGTGGTTGCCTGGAAAAAAATTATTCGATATAATTATTCGATAACGGTTGTATTTTCCCAAGTTTAACTTAAAAAAATATGTACGATTTTTACTCGGTTATACTTTTTTATAAAATTGAAAATTAATAATACATTGAGAAAATTGTAAATAACAAAAATGCAAAAAAAAAATCCCTCTAATGTCAAAATGGAGGTCTACAAAAAATTGAATATTATAAAAAGGGGCAAATTGGGGCAACACTTTTTATTGCATCTTAAAAAGCAAATATATATAGCTACAATAAAAATAAAATAGTAGACTCGGTACTATTAGGGAACATTAACCAATCTTCCATGAAAAATAAGTTGAAAAGAAAGAAAATAGGAACTACGGTAGTGGATTAAAAAATAAATGATGTTTATACAATAAAATCCATAAAATAAAATGACTTTACTTATTTTTATTTGATGAATAACTAATTATATTTTCAGAGTCCATTTGGTTTCCTTTAATTTGATTTTAAAGGAAGCAAAAACTTTTATAATTTTTTTTCACCATTTTTTTTTCTAATACGAGTAGCTATGATATTTGTGTTCAATTCGGCATTGTTTGATTTCTCAAATTTGCAAAAAAAAAAAAAATGGGTTTATGCCATGTTTTGGAGTAGAATACCTCACTGTGTGCCAGTTTGTGAGCATTGATGTGAGTATAGAATTTGCGATATGTCTGAGATTTCTTATGTGAGGTCAGAGAAGCCAAAGCTTGCGACTTTTCATATGCCGTCTGCTCGTAACTTAAGACTATTTGAAGAAAGGACTGTCTTCTCATCCTTCAGTGTACTAGCCCACACAAAGGACAGAAGAATGGTGAAGAGTCACTCGGCCGTGCTTCCCGGCGCTGTTCTTATGACAGTATTTTTTTATTATTGAGCGTAAAAGCCTGTCAGTGTTACGAGGTTCATAAATCATCAGCAAGCAGGCAAATAATCAGAGCAGTGATCAGGCGAACGATTAGGCGGAAAATAAGGCGGACGATCAGGTTCCGGATCGGTCTAAAAATAAGTGTATGTTTTTATTGCAGTATTAGTATGCGACTTATACAGGGTCGCAGGTTAATTCATAACAGGAGCAATGAGACAGCAATGTAGGTCATCGTGCATTTGACCCTATTACACGGTATCTGGAAAGTAATTCACAGTAACTCTATACTGGAACTGGACAACTGGCCTGATGTTGGTGTCGAAGGCAACAAAAACACCCTTAATGGACAAGAACCAACAAGGCGACACAAAAAAATTCCATCGACTAGAAAGAAATTCCTATGCTAAGATAGTGAAGAGGACTAAATAAGATCGGACAATATATTGGGCAAATGTGCGCCACAATTAGAAGATAGAAAAGTGCAGGTTACTTTCTTTAAAAATATCTCAACACTTTCGTTTATTAAAATTACAAGGCTAGACGAAGCGCTGTAGAATGTGCATTCTCATTCAGCGCTAAAAAGATAAGACAATTAGGGCCAGTTGTGCAGTCGTGCTTCATCCTCGGATCAAAATTTAAAAAAACTATTTACCTCGGTTCGTGTTTGCATAATTCATGTTTAGACGGTGGTTCAGGAGCTAACCCACCGATTTCGGTGGACCCGCGGATCAAGAATTAAAAAACGAGGTTCAGTGCTGAACAACTGGTAGGTACTTAGACAATTGTTTCCAAATTAAATCATTAATGCTACTTTCATTGTCACTATAATAAGCAGCCACAGAATCTCATAAAACTAAAAATTAAATCAGAATAGTAAAGGCGGCCAAACTTTCTAGGGAAATATGTTTCTTTGCATTGCATTTCACAACAACAACAAAAGCAAGTGGGTGTGTCACTCGCGACGTACGTTAAGTCGCCTGTCACGCGTCGTCGTCTGGGAAAAACAAGACAAGCCTTGCCACTTTACAAAGACAAAGCTTTTGAACTAAAAAATTTCAAATTTCTATCGAACTGATTTGACCTGACCTGGCGGCCTTCATGTCCCTACCCAATCATGTTCAATGTCAATGTTCTTCAAACACATACATTGAATTCAATAAATATTTCGTAATGGAGTTGTGGTGGGGCTAGGGCTGGGGGTAAAATAAGACATAAGACGCTTTAAGCTTATCCACAAAAATTGGATAAATGAGCGAGCGAGCTATTGCAAATTTTTTGGTATGAATGTATGTCCTTGCAACTTGCAACATCTTGCTCTTTGTATGGCGTCAGCCCAAAATAATTGAAATCCGAATTCAGAAAAGCAACGCATATTATACTATACACACACGCACACACCCAAAACGAAAAAGGCCTTGAGACAGTCAGTATGGACGATAAAGAGTTATTGCCCTATAATATAGAACAAGAACACTACGACGACGGACTTAAAGTATGGTATGGTTGTTTTGTTGTGCTTATTTTTGTTCCCGTCATTGTATTGTGTGTTGTCGCATCGGGGGTGCAGTGGTAGGGGGCAGGGCTGCGGCCTGCGGCTGGGCAGAGGCATGTTGCTGCATGGACACGGGCAGACATTTATCCTGGAATTATTGAGAATGACTGAGTGTGAGACTATTTTGTTGGCAGGAAGTTTTTTTTTTGTTGTAATGTGCGATATTATGTATGTAGGTAGGTATAACGAGTATAAGGGTATGTTATGGATTTGCGAAAAATATTTAACTTTAATATTTGGGGAGGGGTGGACTCCCAGAAGAAAAAGTTATAAGGCTTTTTATGACACCGAGATCATTTTGTATTGAATGTAGCAGTTTACAGATGAATAGGTAGGTACATCAATTGTTACCTAAATCACACAAGTAGAAGACTTAAGACTAGTAAAATGGACTTCTTGACAAACATTGAAGTTTTATTTGAAAATTGCACTTTGGAATTAATACAAATGAAACGCTTAGAATTTCGTTGAAGGCCAATGAATTTATTTTTATTTAATTGACGACGCGACAGTAAACTTCACTTGAAGTGGATTTACTTCATTTTGGCATAATTCTCTGTTCTCAGACCACAATACCAAATCAAATGCAAAAGAAAAATGCACAAGAAATGCCTGACAGCAAACGTCACTTCAACATATGATTCGTTACCCCAACACGGCGCCCAGCAAAACACCTAGATCGACTTCAGGCTGATTTCAGAGCAACCGACCTAGGTTACAATAAACAGAAAATTTTCGCGTGAGCGCGAGTTGTGGTTTTCAAAAAAAATCTGTGGGTGTGACCTAAGGCTCAATTCAGGGCTCAACAGACAAAGCTATTACTGTTAAATGTAATCTTTTGATTTTGCGGGTTGTGACAAATACCACACCACCAAGAAAAACCCTGGTTTTTGCGACAAATCTTTGGGTTGGCAATTAACTGGCTGCGCGCAATGGTGTAGCAGCAGCAGTAGCAATGTCAAAGTTAAATTTACGTAAATCGTATTGCACGGCTACAATGTGAAGCAGCAGCTGAAGCATAGAGAGCAGCTGAAGTACAAGTCGACTCGACTTGAACCTCACGTACGTGCTGCGCTGCAAAACAACAACAAACCAAAATTGCAGACATGATTTCTGTTTGAGTTCAGTGATACACGTTGAATTCGTGTATGCTGCTTTATGAGCTACTTTTTTTGACATTGCTACGTGCTACTGCTACTGCTGCTGCTACACCATTGTGCTCAGCCAGTAAAACCTGAATCGACTTTGGGTAAAGTTCAAAGAACAAAACTATTGTTATTGTACAATTTTACATTTTGAATGGGAATCGCACTCAGAACGTTCTGTCATATATAATTGCTATTTATGTTGTTACATGTTATCTGAAACATTCATGTTAATCAAAAAATGTATCGTGAAATTTCCATGCCATGATTTTATATAATTTTCGACGTTCATTAATATACATTGTAAATGAAGCCTCATCTCAAGTTAGAGTGTTTCCCTGGTTTTCCGAATCCAATCTTGATGGTCGTATGTCGCTACAAAACGAATTTTATGACGATTGTCCAAAATCAGTTGTCGTGCCAGAAAAATTCGATTCTGTGCGTGAACTGATGTCAGGTCTTCACAAAACAATCTATACCTCATGAATATTTGGCCGCGGCCCTCAAAAAATTTGAGGATAATGTTCGACTGTTTTTCAGAATAGTTGATCAATGGAGAGAGGTTCATCACCAGTTCTTTGCCAGAAATGTTATCCATAAAAATAAGGGAAACCAATCACGGACAGAAGTCGATCCATTTTCCAGCACACCACGATAGTGCATAGCTCTAAGACATCGGCTGAAACAAGTGTAGTTTTTGAGCATTCCATCATCGACTAGAATGGTGAATGATGGCTTCTTATTCCAGTAGATCAAACACAAAATACAAGCCCAATTTATTTCGACAGCTGAAGAAGCGGTTGCTACATTCAAAGAAAACGGTATTCTTCCTTTTGATCCTAATCTGCTTCATTTTCCTTGCTGCCATCTAAAACTGGATCGCAAGTACCTACACAATGACGAATTTCCGAAGTCTGCAGCTTGACAACTGTGGTGGTGTTCTGAGATAGTTTTATAAAGAAAGCATAATCCTGAAGGGTTGTTACAGCTGTAACGTATCATTTAAGATGTATAATAGATGTTATGAACGAGATGTGTTATGTAACTGTCTATAAGTTCCGAAAAGAAGGGATGTCCGACTTTTATTGACAAGTCGCCACATTATACTACGAAATAACGTTTTAGAGAGTCACAATATCTTCTCCGAAACGTAACTGCTCGATAAATGTCAACGTAGAAAAACTCGCCCTCTTCATGTGACATTTCAAAAATAGATTTTTAAAAAAATTTATAAAAATGTTGTGGGCAATGTTAAACTAAACCACACATTCGATAAAAGTCCTTGCGTGATTTTTGAGAAAAGAAAACCCCATGTTTTTATTTTAACAACCTACATTGGGCAAGATTCAACGGACAACTTTAATGTCATTGAGATGCGAGATAAAATATACGCCTAATGTGACCCTTATATTTACCTCGTCATCTAAAATATATATTTGTGTATGGTATGGGCTTTAGACGAAAGGGCCGATAACATTTAACCCATATAAATCAATATAACATTTTTTTTTCGTCAATAGACTGATATTGCTCGTATTTGCTTGGTATCACTTTCACTTTGAATGCACCAAACAAAAAGGGTTAAACTTAAAAATTTCATAATTCTTTCTTCGAAAAACAAATGTCAACATTTGATTTTGAAGTACGTAGTTAGAAGGTATGGCTATAATGACAAGGTAGACGGTAAAAAAACAGTTCCTAGGAAAACAAACGAGTATTTCCTTATTTCTAAAATGATTCAAATCGTAATATTTTGTGGGAAATGTTAGGCCAGCAGAATATTAAAATTCTCCGAAGTCCCTTTTTTAGGCATAATTTCTTTGAGAGCTAAAAGGGGAGGGGATATTGGAATTGATATTTATTTTTTAATAAAAATGGTGATATGGTGTTTTTAAAATATGATTTTTTGTTTTATGACAGACTTACAGATCTGTAATTTCCGAATGCAAATAAAAGATTATTTCATTTTGTCCGACGTTTCATTGGCTTAAAATAAAAACAAACGAAGCTGGCAATACCCTTACATACTGCAGCATTCCCTTCATACCTGGACTCACACAAAGCAAGAATTTCTGCAATATATGGACCAGCAAATAGACGACAACAAGATGAAGTCTGCATACATAGCCAACTACACCCTGAGGAACCTGTTTTCCAATACGAAAACGAAAACAAAATTAGAACAACAACACAACGTAGTTTATCAAATTGGATGTAAAGGTGATGGAGCACAAAACTGTGATCTTGTGTACATCGGGAAAACGAAAAGGGCGCTAGGAGTGAGGATGGCTGAACATCAGGCTAACATAAGAAAACATGTGACAACAATGGGCTTATCGCAATACTCGTCTTGCTAGGAACGCTCACCAGTTTACACTTGAGCCCAATTTCGGACGCACCGTGAAATATAGGGATTCTCTCTTTAGCCGTACAACAGGAATGTGGAATGAATTGCCTGGCACAATTTTTCCTTGCCATTTTGATCTTCAAACATTCAAGATCAATGTTCATCGACAACTCCTTTCCCTTCCTCCCTAATTTCCTATCGCTCGCGCTGTGACTAATCATTAAAAGGGCTATAACAAACCCCTTGAGCGCGTGTGCCGCTAAAAAAAAACATGAAGTTGTCATTAAACTTATCCCCGAACTTTGCTTTTCAATAAACTCTATTATCAACAAAGACATCGCCTCAACATTAAAACACAAACAAATCAGATGCATTCCTTCAACCATCGTCAATGTAATTAGAACGGCAAGAAAGAAAGACATTCTTATAGAATTTTTTAAGCAAATTAAACAAGCTTCCCCGCCGTGGAACATCGAATCAACATCAATTCTACTCAAACTATCCAAGTACCAGAAAAACAACACAAACAGCGTAGTATTCTGCAAGACTTATCTGGAAATTACAACAAACCTTAAATCTCAGGAATGGAATACTATTATTATAGATAATTGAAAATCTGAAACCAATACCCCTTTCGCTGTTTTGAGACTGTAACTTTGTCAAATAATAGACTTCTGCCAGACTTCGTATCAGTCTTCACTGCTGAAGCGGTCGCTATATAAGAAGCCACCAAATTTGCGTGATAAAACTGTCATTTGCTCTGACAGTACCTACCACGCGCAGTAACCAACCCAAATTTATAATCCAATTCAATATAATTTTAAAAAAGGTCGATAGCGGCCAGCGGCCAAACTCATAAACTCAAACTTGCTTGCTAACTTAAAGTTGCTGGTTCAAGCCTGAGCTTAAACTGGATGTCACACAGGACATAAATAACATGTTTGTTTTGGCCAAAAAAAGTTAAAAAAAAAGCCAAAATCGTAGATGATTTTATTTAATGAGCACTTAATTCTAGAAGCAGATTTTGGCACAAAAAAAAAGTTCAAAGAAGTGGCCAAAATCGTGGATGAAGTTAGCAGAACACGAAAATTGACTTTTTTAAAATTTCATTTTTTGAATTCAGGTTTTCAAAATTTTGTTGAGATAATGCATCATTTAATTCGTATTCAATGAGCACTTACCTAATACTAGAAGCAGGTTTTGAAAAAAAAAATAATTAAAAAAATTTACCTATTGAAAACGAAAAATTTTTAATTTTTTTTTTTCAATTTTGTTTTTGTAGAGCATTTAATTAGCATTTAATTCAAGGACCAATTTCGTATTGTTAAATTAGTCTACTTTAAAGATACTGTTCTTCTTCTTGTGAAGTTAGCAATACATTAATTTTTACGAAAACCGTTAAGCATTAAATTTTTTCTTTATCATTTAACAAGAGTCTAATAATGCAATCAAACAAATTTTGGTTCTGCTGACTTTGTTCTGCTAACTTCATAGACATCGATCAAAGGACTTCTAGAAGTTGAGTTGGGTCTGGCTATTAATGAAGATGAAACAATGTATATGCCGACCTCGGATTCAATAATCACTGTAGGCTTGCACAAATCGTCACGATGAACAAATATGACTTTGAAGTAGTCAAAGACAGTGTCTAGCACCAGCCTGAGTATTCAATTCCAATCCTGAGGGCCGACGCAGTAATCGTGGAACCCCATTTAAGGTGGCGCGATCAAGTGGGGTACAACCGCAACCAACTTGGTGTGCACAACTAGACCGACCATCTGGCTGGGTATGTTGGTTGAGGACGTGGTAGATAGATAGATAGGTATGTTTTATTAGCTCAATATAGGCTTTTTGGTACAATTAACAATAATTATATAATCTAAATTTGATTCAAAGATTACAAATTTAAGGCAACTTATTCAATAATGCAGACTTACAAAGTCTACTAGATATTTTTTAAATAGGTACATTAAAGTTCGATTAACATTTAACATGGTTTGGTAATTGATTGAAAATCTTAAAACCTTTGTATACAAGAGTTTTGCACTTTGGCTGTTAAATAATTTGGCAGTTTTAAGTCATTCATATTTCTTAGCATATAAGGCTAAACTTCACTAACATATTGAATATATTTTGTTAAATAGCAAGGTAATAAATTGTTTTTTATTTTGAAAACAAATATTTACATATTCATGATAATTCTCTGTTTAACAGACAACCGTTTAAGGGCACTTAGCATAAAACAGATCGATGAAAAACATTTGTTGCAGTTATCATTGATATATCCTTCCGCCATCTTAACATCTATATATGCCTATGCAACCAATCCTACAAAAAAAGTCAGTTTCAGACAGCTTATCAGTTATCGAAGCAGTCAAAAACCCCAATCATGATAGTGAAATAATCACAAAGATCAGAGACTACCTAATCAAAAACCACAACACCATGAAACTAATGTGGGTACCCAGTCACAAGGGTATTAGTGGAAACGAAGAAGCTGATAAAGCTGCTGCTGTAGCCTATCGTACATCTACCTACACTTTTCAAGCTGACACTCGTCTTGATCTCCTTCGATTCATCAACCAAAAACTCAAGTCCAAAACCAGAGCAGAATGGAGCAAATATCAACATTATTACGCCAACATCAACCGGGATAAATCAAAACCCATATTTCCAACGACAACATCTAAACCAAAGAACTCATGTTACATAAGAATGCGTTTGGGCCATACAATCATTTCACAACAACACCTCCTCCGCAAAGAAACTCCACCCATATGTCCTACTTGCAACGCTCAAATAGACATCAATCATATCCTAAACACCAACTTTTGTTCATCTGTACCATTGCAACGACAGCAAGCAACAGCCATCTATGATGCCTTAAAAACCCCTAGTCATAACAACATTATTAAAGTTTATTCATTTATAAAAAAGCAATAATTAGATATCTAAACAGTAAGTTCCTTATCCTTCTCAATTTTATTTATAACTTCTCCTCACTCAACTTCTCCAGCTTTTTATATTTTAGTTCATATTTTTCTCAACTAAGAGCCGAAAGCCTCAGCTGCTTGTGCTCGACTTGTATTAGCATTGTAATTTTAATTATATGTTAATAAAAATTATAATAATAATAATAATAATATCTTTCCTAATTCTTTTTAAAAAACCTATCTTCTTGGAAACTTTTTTACAAATGAAGTCAACAGCCTTTCAAAAACAGATTTATCATCTATTACAATGCCAGGGTATTTAATTTCATTTACTGGTTCTATTGTTCCATTTTCTATTATAAGAATGCGATTAAAATTGAAACTTGTCTTCTTTGTCACAGTCATACTTTTAGTTTTTCTCGAATTTACTTAAAATCTATTTTGACATAACCATATGTATATATTGTTGAGATTTTGTTGTACTTTATTAAGGCACTCCTCAATATCTTCACCAGCATAATACAGTATAGGGCATCATCAGCAAACAGTGCTTTTTGGCAATATTTTAAAACACGTACAATATCGTTGTAATATTATAAATTTTTTTCGGAAGCTTACCGCGTAATTATTAGAAATATTTATTTATTTCTTCTTCTTCTCGGGAAGAAGAAATAAATAAATATTTCATATAATTACGCGGTAAGCTTCCGAAAGATTTTTATAATATTACAATGATTAATGTCCGCGAGAAGAAAAGTTTAAAATTTCATACGTACAATATCATTTATAAAATAAACATTAATGTGCCCAGTACAGATCCTTGTGCAACTCCCAGATTAATTTGACATTCTGAGTTCCGTTTTCAAGGTACGTCTTTAACCACGACAGTTCACAATTTCGTATACCGTATTCGTTCAAGTTTTCAGGAAGGATTGAGCGATCTATTGTTTCAAAAGCTAGTTTCATATCAAGACAAACACTTTACACATATTTTCGGTATGAAAAACATTCTTTCCATTTCGTTATAACAAAGTTCAAAGCACTTTTACAGGAATGGGCCTTCCGAAAACCAGATGTGTCTCTATTATTAGGTTAGTATTTTCAAACAAATGATCAATTTGTTTAAAGGCAATCTTCTCTAATATTTTTTCATATAAAGACATACTATTAACGGGTCTAAATTCATCTGATTGTATTAGATACTTTTTGTACAGGAATAACAGTAGATTCTCTCCAAGATTCCGGGAATACACCCTCAAAAAAGATTTATTAATTATTGACTTTAAAGCTGGACCTATCATCTCAAAATGTTCTTAATGTATTTTTGGAGACAAAGAAGTTGAATCTCTTTTGTTTTTCATTTTTAAAAGCACAGACCAGATCTCATTCAATGAGAAACTATTGAATTTAAAAACGCATTCTAGTTCTGGGATTAGATTTACAAAAATAACCTTTGGAATTGTGTTACTAATTTCTATTACACTATCTACAAGAAAGTCATTTTGCAATAGTTTTACTATCAGTGATTCGTTATTAAATTCTACATAATCAATCTTAGAATCTTCTTTTTTTGAGAAATATTCTTTTAAGTTACATCACATTTCCTTTTGATTTGATGTATTTTGTAAAAAATCTATGTAACCATGTAATTTTTCCAGTCTTATTCAGAATTCGATAGATTTGCTTTAGATCGATTTTTAAGTTTGGTGTTTTTCAAATTCTACAAATACAATTGTTAAACCACGTATTTTCATTAGAAAGATTGCACTCTATAGTAAACTTATCCACTATATATTACTTAGCTCAACAACGATCACGTTTGAGGCCAACCCGCCTACAATGGACTGTTTGCGACACCTTAAGTAAGTAATAGCACTTTCCATTGGTTTCACTCGGGGAACCACTCATTCTGAAAACCAATGGAACAAGCAAAATCGCGTCTGTTTAATATTAACACAATGTAGTATTCGTATGAATCAGTTTCACAAATTATGCCAATGTCAAAGTGGTGTGTGTCGCCCGATTCGTGGTGTAAAGGGATTTTTACTAGTTCCCCGTATTAAATACCACTCACTAAACTTCGTTGCTGACCTTCGAAGCCTTTATCACCAGATTTGGATTCAAAAATATGTCACATTTATTGGAATTACCAAAATTTTCGACATTGCTGCATGCGAATAGACATTTTCCCAATGAATATTCTATGGGTGACATTTGAGTTATATTTGTATTTGTGCTTCTTGAGTGGATTCTGACTTCAAATCCAGAAGCAAAATTCTCTTCTCAGAATCGTCAGAAGTGTCATTTTCTTACCAATGGAACGGTTTCAGAAGACTTCCGGATGCTTCTGGACGCTTCTTTTCCTCCAATGGAAAGTGCTATAAGTGTTTTTGTTTTTCCAAATATCTTGCTTTAGCCTCAGTAAAATTATTTTTAGTGTGTTAAAATTAAATAAATTTAAATCCCACAAAACCAACCCGACCCAAGAAAACACTAATGATGTGAGTGTATGGACCTCCGTTGCAAATATTCAAAGCCAAGAAAGCAATAGAAGCCCACTTTCTTTTTGATATTTTTAGTTCACTTCAATATTCGAGATAAGCAACGTCAAAAATTAGAGACTGAATATTCCGTCACAGTTTCATGATCATGAGCACGGACCAATAAGATACAGACCGCCAACTCACTGTATGGTTTCTCTTTTTGCCTACAAGCTAAAAATCAGCTGATATGCCATTTATTTTGAGAGTGTGAAGCTCTCCCTTGCTTTTAAAACCCATTAAGCAAACACACCTAAAAGATAAATGGCATACGCAGGTATAGTTGCCATTACAAAATACACAGAGAGAGATGTACACGTATTCACAGACAGGAAAAAATATTTCGAGGGTGTTTCAGGCAAGAGGAGTACGAGTTGGCGGTCTGTATATTGGTCTGTGATCATGAGCCTGCATAATATGATTGAAAAGGTTATAAGCTGATTTTGATGCAAATTGTGCATATGATGTGGGAGCACCTTGATCCCAAATGCATTTGCGACTTTTGGCACAGAATTTGCATATCATGCAAACAACCCTATAAGCAGGTTTGCGAAAACTGGTGTGGGTATGAAAGATGCGATACATTTGCAAATTTTGTATCGCGTAAGAGTCAGAAACGCTTGCCATTTGTTGCCGAGCGCTCGTATCTTATTTTTAAATGACTTAGTTCTTGAAGTTGCGAGATACAAACATAAATTGAAATTTGTTAAACATCCGCAAAAAAAAAAAATTTTTCAGACGGCCATCTGCATTTCCGTCTGAGTGGCATGTTTCTACAATGTCCTCTTCTTATTAGAGTGAAATGACAAAAACCTAAGAGCAAAATTATAGTTGAATATTATTTGATTTTATTGACAACGTTAGCTTTGTTTGATCAACTTTACACAGGGTTGCCCTAGGTTTCCTTGACAATTCCAAGAGTTGTCAAAAAAACCTGTTTTTTCCCGTTTTCAAAAAACGCATTAAGACTGCTGATTTTATATTTTTCACAATGCACAAAATCAAAAGTTTCCATTTTAATTTATTTCTTCGATTTGTATTTACTTTCATCAAAATAAATACATTCACTTGCATTTCTTTTACTTTTTTTCGAAAAAAGATATGAAAAATCAAATACAGAAGAAAAATACACAAGAAATGCTTGACAGCAAAACTCACTTCAACAGCTGATTCGTTACCTCAACTCGCCCCAGCTAAATACCAAGATCGACTTCAGGGTGACTTCAGGGCGAAGCCAGGTTTCAAAAAACAGAGAATTTTGTTATTTTGTATTGAGGGCAAGTTGAGGTAATTCAAAAAACTAGGCTCAACAAACAAAGCTATTATAAAATGCTCAATGTCATCTTCTTCTAATTTCTACTTCTCAAAAATAAACACTCAAATTCATTGAAATTGATTTAATTTTTTTGCAAAACAACACATTACTTACTCAGTATTTCATAAGAACAAACTTTACTTTAAGCTAGTCAACAGAACGGTTTTCAAAAATGTTCACCTTTTGATTTTTTACCCCGATTAAAAGTTGAGTGTCTTATATTAAATTCCATGCAACCAAAAAACCACTTTCGATTTGATATCGAGCACTGTTTGTTTTCCATGAAGCCAAAACAGCAATCTAGATTTGATCTCGGATTTGGTCTTGATAGATTTTTGCGAATCTCGGTTCAGAGCCAGATTTATAGCACTTTCCATTGGTTTCACTCGGGGACCGCTCATTCTGCAAACCAATGGAACAAGCCAAATTGCTTCTACTCAATTTTGACACAATGCCATCATTGATAATTAAAATGTCTATACGCACGTACCAGTTTGATAACTTTTGCCAATGTCCGATTCATGCGCAGTCCGATTCGCAAAACAAAGGAATTCTTACTTGTTCCTCGTATTGAATACCTTTATCATCAGATTTGGAGACATTAATAAAACATTCGGCAACGTTGCATGCGAATAGACACTTTGAAAATAAATTAACGAAAGAATAACACAGGTGCTTTTTTCTTTCTATCATCTCTCAGTACACGCTTTTCGTGTTAATGTAAACGTATGAAATCGATCGCAAACTGTTTCATTTTGGTACGCCAACAAAGCTATTTACACACTGTAATAAAATTTGTATTCCTAAACGTCAGTTGGTTTTCTTATTGCGGTGTTGTGAAAAGAATCACACTTACTTGCAAAATAATATTTGTTTATAATTTAGCAGCAACTATTAATTTATATATCAATATCATCCGATGATGGTGAATTCAATCAAAGATTTTGTGGAAGACGTTTTAGCGTATCATATCCAGACGAAGATGTGGGTGATTATTTCGTTTATAATATTACAAACCAGCACACACACAATAACAAAAACAAAATAAATTTCTTTTTGTTTTCCATGCAACCAGAAAAATCCGGTAATCTAGATCAAATCTGAGAGCAAATCTGAAAATTTCGTGAAATTCACCATTAGGCTGTGTGTCAATTGCGTTAAAATGCTGGCTAATTTTGATTCCCTGGCTAAATTTTGACGTTTACATAAATGGACACAATTTTGCTGTGTGAATTGGATTAAAAAAGATATTTTTCATCTACTTTTCGTCCTTATTTCCCACCATCAAAAGAAAAATTTGTGTCATGATGAAGTATTTTATTTTTTTTTATACAAAAGACAGCTTAGAAAAATACCAACATAAACATTAGGTAACTCACATTAGTTATATTTTAACATATTTTTATTTGATTTTTTATTTTATAAAACAACAATTCCAAAACTCTTAAAATATTTCCCATCAAAGATAATTTATTTATTAGTCTGTGAACACTTGTTTTTGTAAAAGTGATTTGAGAAAAATAATAATTTCAAAACAATCAATTCGGTTTTGCAAAATGAACAATAATTTGAGGAAGTATTGTATTATAATTCTTTTAATTCTTTTAATTATCAACGTTGTATCACAAGTAATTCGATTAAATGGAAAAAGAGACATCGGGAAGTATGAGTAAAGCTACCATTAGACGGTCCTTGTAAATGGTCCTTGCAAGGACAGTCTGACGTCACAGAAAATGTGTCTTTGTGCTGTCAGTAAATGAAATGGACATTCTTCACCGTGTCTTTGCTAGTAAGAATGTCCATTACACGAATGAAACAAATTTGGCATTCTTGTCCCAAAGTACAATGTCCACCAAAGTGGACATTGTTACTTTTGCAATTCGGTGTCCTTGCAAGGACAAGCATAACAATGTCCATTACACGACATGACCATTTTGGCAGTTGGTAGTGAATGAAACCGCGCTGAAGAATGCAATTTTTTGCAATGACCATTACACGACATTTATAAATAGGTCCTTGTTAAAAGTAAATTTGACGTTTCGGGACATTTATAAGTTGAGTGACTATCGTATTGTGTTTTTTTTCTCTAGAAAATATTCACGAGAGGTATGTGTGTGAAGTTTTTTGATAAAATAATTTCAATTAAATATAATATAATAAAATTATAGTTATAACAGGTAGGTATGTCGTACTACAATCGAATAAGTTGCAGATGGCGATTCTCGCAGCACATATATTGGAGAGCAGCGACGACGACGACGACGACAACAACCAAGGGCCAACACGAAGAGTTCGTTCTGTGTGGTCCAAAAGGAAGTTCAGAGTGGGAACAGAGCAAATGCACGCAAGGTTGTCAAAATCTGATGTCACTTTGGCAGCTCATTGAAATTTAACAACAAATCCACCCTGAAAAGTGGGCATTCCAAGCAACAATGTCCCGGCAGAAATTCGTGCTGTTGCATTGTTGGGACATGGTCTTTGCAAGGACCAGATGTCAAAAAAATGTGTCCTTGTGTCCCATCAACAATGGAAGGACCATTACACGGTCCTTGTAAATTGTCTTTGCAAGGACACATGACATTGTGACATTGTGGTGGACATTGTGGTTGTCCTTGCAAGGACAGCATTTTATAATGTCCATTACAAGACATGTCGATTTTAGGACAGATAAATACGTCATAATGACGTCAGACTGTCCTTGCAAGGACACTTACAAGGACCGTCTAATGGTAGCTTAAGCGAAAGTAAATAAAGCAGGTTCATACTTATCTCTATCTCTCTTACATCTTCATAAGCAAGGAAGACGTCAACATTTAGCCCACTGGCTTAAATTTAACCTGCTTTGCTAGCAGGCTAAATAATATCCCAATTTAACCTGTCAAAATTTAGCCATGCTATCAAATTTACCCAGCAACGCAATGGACACACAGCCTTAGTGTGCAATATTTAAAGTTAAAAACAATTAAGAGCCAAATTGTTTACAAAGGAGACTTGTAACAATAACTGCTGAAACACGCAAATATAATTTCAGAAACGTAGTTAGACCAGAACTACGTTAGAACAGCAAAACACAGCGAATTTGAGTTGAAATCTTCCATCAGCTGTGAAATTTATAATTTCAAAATAACTGAACAATTTCTCGGATAATTGCAATATTAAAGCTTTGTATGTCAGCTTAATAAAAGCACTATTTTCAGTTATGTTTGAAAAGACTTTGGTCTTATTATTACATTCAAATAATTTCAAATTCCAAATCTTTTTATTAAGATGGTTGCAAAGTTAGTTTCAAATGTTGTTTTCATAAACCATATTACTGAATGGGAAGAAGTAAAACATCAAACTTGATAACGAATGGGAATGGAGTTGATATTGATACTTCTTATACTATTTGTAGCATTATGATGCTACAATATTCTTGGAGTTTGAATTTAAAAAAAAAAAAACAAAAATGGTGTTACACATTTTCACAATGTAAGAAAAAAGGAATGATAAAAAGTTAACTATTAGCTTTGTTCGTTGAGCCCTGAAGATATAATCGCAACAATGAGATAGTTTTCTGTTTTTCCAAAACCTAGGGTTGTCCTGAAGTCTTTCTAGGTATTTAAGCTGGTGCGAGTTGACATTTTCGCCTTTATCACCAACGTAAGGGAGTTTTTTTTCTTCAGATGGTTTTTATCGTTAAAGCAATTTCCAGTAGAGGAAAAGAAGCGCTCAGAAGTCTTCGGAAACCATTCCATTCGTAAACAAATGACTCTTCTAAGAATCGGTTCTCGATTTGAAGCTCGAATCCACTCAAGAAGAAAAAATGCAAAAAAATCTCTAATATTACTCAAATATTCCGCAGAATATTCCTTGCGGAGTGCCTATTCGCTTGCAAAAATGCCGAAATTTCTGATCTGATCATTAAGGCATTCAAGCATAACAACGAAATCCAGAGAGGGGTATTGTAAATGAGGAACGAGTAGAAATTTCTTCGTTGGGCGATTGATATTTAGCTTTGATTGTTGAGCCCTGAAGTCACCCTGGGGTCGCCACAACTCGTTTTTTGAAATACCTCAACTCGCCCACAAGAGACAATTCTCTGTTTTTTGAAACCTGGGGTCGTCCTGAAGTCGATCTTGGTATTTAGCTGCGGCGAGTTGAGGTAACGAATCAGCTGTTGAAGTGACTTTTGCTGTCAAGCATTTCCTGTGTATTTTTCTTCTCTATTTGATTTTTCATATATCTTTTTTTTTCCGGAAAAAAGTAAAAGAAATGCAAGTGAATGCATTTATTTTGATGAAAGTGAATACAAATCGAACAAATAAAGCAAAATGGAAACTTTTGATTTTGTGCGTTGTGAAAAATATACAATCATCAGCCTTATTGCGTTTTTTGAGAAGGGGAAAACCAAGTTTTTTTGACAACGCTTGGGGTTGACCCTGGGTAAAGGTCAACAAACAATGCTATTTATTGATGCGTGTGAATAGACATTATTTTAAAATTGAGCAGAATGAATTTAGCTTGTTCAATTGGTTTTCAGAATGAATGGTTACCCGAGTAAGCGCAAATGCTTGCGCATGGCCACAAACTTTCTAAATAATTGGTTTCATTTGTACAGTGGATCTAGTGCTAAGTTGCTAACCTAGAGTTGTGGGTTCGAGCCCCAGTCTTGATAGCTATTTTCCTTTATTTCCCTAGTCGGAACTGGGTAGCCATCCGGATTTTCGGGCGATTAAATTTCCGGAATGCCAATGGCAGTTATGCCAACAAGCCATAAGAAGTGCTGAGCCAGAGGTATTGGGATTATCACAGCCTCCCCCTAGAAACCCCTGGTTCGGCTCCGAATCGTGCATTCAGAGAGATCAAGCGTCCTGAACATCGAGCGAAGGAAGGATGAGAAACGCGTGTCCAGAAGGAAGTACAAAAAACACGAACAACGAGAAGTCGAGGAGATGCAGATATGATTTTGCAGAAAAGAGTTGCGAAATATCTATTAAAGAAGGAAACAGTCAACACCAAAAAATTTAACATCGATACCTACCCACTACCTATTCGACAATTTTAAAGCAGCTTAAGTGTGTTAATAGAGTTGAACTATATCGTGCCATTTCCATCTTTAGAGTCCCTGCTGAGCTGCTACATTTTATCAGGATGACGTTGTAAAATCCTCGCTGTTCCGTCAAAGTTAGTTAGGACTCAACTGAAACCTTCGAAACTATCATAGGGCTAAGACAAGATGACGCACTGTGATCCAGGTATTTTAACATTGTGCTTGAAAATGAAACTTATGCCAGCACATCGGGCACCATCTTTAATAAATCGACATAATTACTTGGGTTCGCGGACGAAATTGATGTGATACGAAGAACAAAACGAGCAGTAACCAGTGCCTTCACCTACCCAATTAGTTAGAAAAATTAGTAGAATTCAACGACTAATGATGGCTGGGCCATGTAGGGCGAATGGACATCAACGGTCAACGCTCCAGCTCGTAGTCTTCAACGCCAAACTAGAAGGGTAGGCCTCATCTTCAATGGAGCGACCAGGTGGAGGAAGACCTCCGACAAAATGGAGTTCAAAATTGAAGACGGCATGCTAGAGATCGAGCCGGCTGGCTGGAGGGACTAGAAGCATTACGCTCTAGTTGAGTAGGACAATTTGCATTTAAAAGACGCTAAGCCTAAAAAGCATACAGCTAAAATAATTATTATTAATGTTTAAGAGTGTTCACACGAGATGAATGTTGCAACGTGGCACGTGGGCGTACCTTAATATGCACTCAGGATGTGACTGTCTTCTAACTTTTTTATTACAAAATGTGGTTAAATGGTCTTGTGGAGTTTCAGTTTTTTGAGGCATATTTTCCAATTCAACTTTGGAATGATTGTTTTTTGTTAATTTTTGAAAATGTTTTTGTCAATAAACCGAACAGTTGAGTGGCTTCCAAGGGCTGTATGTATATGAGAGTGCCTCAATAGAAATTATGGATTCCCATGCAAATCTAGTGGGCGCTTCGCTTAAAAGGAGCAGAGCAGAAAACAGCTTTCAAGTTGATTTTGAGGTTGAGACAAGGTGTTTTGTGTTCATGTTGGTTAAATTATTTGAAGAATTGCTAATATTTAAGTTACTAAAGAATACAACCACAAAAAAAAACTAAAAACTTAACTTAAATATTATATAAACCTAGAACTATTAAAGGAGATTACTTTACTCAATCCAAATTTCGTCTTGGGCTGCCAACCCTCCGGAGATCACACTTAAAAATTATTTTATATGAAAAAAAAACAAGGAACTTAACACAAATTTTGAAAACAAAATCTTTTGTTCTGATAAAACGGTACAAATTTACGACTGTTTATACACTATCGCGTCGCGTCGTGAAATAAAACTAATAATATTATTAATGGTAGCACATTCAATAAAACGATTAAAAGACATTCGGACTGAAAATTCTCTTCAATTTGATATTTAAACTCCATTTTTACCAAATAACAAAAACTTAAATCTTTTAAATTACACTTCAAAGCCAGCAGCGGACAACGAACAAATATGTTGCTATGCCAACTAGAAAAGGAATGGCTGAGTTCAGCACTTCGATTGCAAGTGGTTGACACTTGAGGGAGGATTAACAGGGTTGGTATGCGCGGCCAGTACGAAACAAATGTTCAGTCATGGACCTAATAAGTATTTTTTTTGTTACTTATTAGGTCCATGTGTTCAGTAATGCCTGATTCACAACCTCGCGTCACGACGAGACGAGAGCGTCACGAGCACAGACCACCCTGCAAACGTAGAAGTACAGAAATAACCAGTGGAATATGTACGTAAAAGAAGTACTTCCTTTCCACTGAAAAAGGATAGGCGATCGGGAAAAAATTCAGTTATATACCTACTGAATATAAGAATATATGAAGGCACTATCTCTTTCTAAAAAAGCAAAATATCAAAAAAGTACTGCACTTCCCCGCCAATAAAAGTACTTCCAAAGCACATCCAAAGTACTTCTGGGGATGCACCTACTTCAATGGATGTACATCTGAAGTACTTTTTTGAGGCGCATATTCCACCAGTTATATTCGTACTTCCAAAGATGCACGCGCTGTGAATGTAGAACTACGAACCGAAATAGACATGAAGTCAAAAAAAAACAAATTGGGAAAAATGCATTTTTATGATAATAATTTTATTATTAAATATATTATATTATTATTTACATTTGTATTATTAAAAATATATTTATTATTAAAAACAAACAAAAATATCACAAGAAAATAAACTAACTTACATAAAAAAAGATTCGCCATATTCTCAAATTATACACAACAAACTCAACTCAACTTAAAAACTGTTGATGATTATGTTTTGAATCGAAGATCACTCTGACAAAAGGACAAACGACAACAAGAAAAAAAAGAGACAACATTTTGCATTACATCCTGGATTTCTCCTTCGCACAGTTCAAAAGGGAATCGTTAATTGTTTTTTCAGGAGAAACCAAACTACTTCCTTTGATGTACATATTTCATCGATTGTTACCGTACTCTCTTGTTTGCGGGGGTATACTCTACGGCGCAGGGGAAGTAGTAAATAAAAAAACCCACACATTTGAAGGATATATTTTTAGTTGTAGTAGTGTTTTCTAGAAAACTACTGCGGTTTGGTTTGCAGGTCATATACAGACCAGAGATTAAAACGAGTCGAGTACTGTTCACGATCAACGAATACTTGCTCGAAAAAAGCGAGTTTGAACAAACAGAGTCAACCTATCAAACTATGCTTACAAGTATTTTTGTTCATGAGTATGATGACCCGTGAATAACAACACATTTCAAACGAATAAGATCGAGTATACCTTCCAACCGAGTATGAACGAGTTTGAACAAAACGAATAAAGTGCTCATGATCAAAATGTTCACGATCAATGTACTCATGATCAAAATGTATACGATCAGTGCGATCGATCGCGATCGTTCGACTACTCGCTGCGTAAAATGTGTATTCGGGGTTGGTATTTCAAAGATTCTGTTTCTTGTGTTATTGGGGTTGGTTTTTGTATTTAAGATACTTTTACCATTAGGGGCAGATCGGTGTTGGTTGATTTTGCTTCATGATTCAATATACTTAGTTTGCGTATGCAAATAAGGCATTATTACAAGGAAAAAGTGCAGTAAACAATGTTATTAGTCACAATGATTTTTATTTTTATTAACTTGAAAAAAAACAGTAAATTAAATAAGTAATTAAAACCACTGACCTACTAAAATTACTAACAAAGAAAAGAGTACCTGTTTCGGGGGAATTTTAACCTGCGCCTTCAATAAAAGACAAAATTGACTTCACTTAAATACATACACCAACCGCGAATGTTGACCATCTTTTGTTTTATAATTACATCATTTGCCTACCTACCCTGCAAACCAAACCACAGTAGTTTTCTAGAAAACACTACTACAACTAAAAATATATCCTTCGAATGTGTGGGTTTTTTTATTTACTACTTCCCCTGCGCCGTAGAGTATACCCCTGCAAACAAGAAAGTACGGTAACAATCGATGAAATATGTACATCAAAGGAAGTAGTTTGGTTTCTCCTGAAAAAACAATTAACGATTCCCTTTTGAACTGTGCGAAGGAGAAATCCAGGATGTAATGCAAAATGTTGTCTCTTTTTTTTTCTTGTTGTCGTTTGTCTTTTTGTCAGAGTGATCTTCGATTCAAAACATAATCATCAACAGTTTTTAAGTTGAGTTGAGTTTGTTGTGTATAATTTGAGAATATGGCGAATCCTTATTTTATGTAAGTTATTTTATTTTCTTGTGATATTTTTGTTTGTTTTTAATAATAAATATATTTTTAATAATACAAATGTAAATAATAATATAATATATTTAATAATAAAATTATTATCATAAAAATGCATTTTTCCCAATTTGTTTTTTTTTGACTTCATGTCTATTTCGGTTCGTAGTTCTACATTCACAGCGCGTTCATCTTTGGAAGTACGAATATAACTGGTGGAATATGCGCTTCAAAAAAGTACTTCAGATGTACATCCATTGAAGTAGGTGCATCCCCAGAAGTACTTTGGATGTGCTTTGGAAGTACTTTTATTGGCGGGGAAGTGCAGTACTTTTTTGATATTTTGCTTTTTTAGAAAGAGATAGGTAGTGCCTTCATATATTCTTATATACAGTAGGTATATAACTGAATTTTTTCCCGATCGCCTATCCTTTTTCAGTGGAAAGGAAGTACTTCTTTTGCGTACATATTCCACTGGTTATTTCTGTACTTCTACGTTTGCAGGGTAGCCACCTACCTATTCATAAATCTTTCCAAAATAAGAAACCCTTTTTCTTCTGCTCTATTTTCTGCGAATACAAAACATTACCCTTAAAATACAACGGATATAGATAATGAAACAGGTAGCGCCAGCAGTTTCCTTTGTTCACGCATTGCTTTGTGAGTACTCGCTTTGTTCACGATCAGAACGATCAAAACGATCAAAACGATCAGTAGGTCTTTTTTCGAGTACCCGAAACTGGTTACAACTGTTTGTGAATCATTTTGTTCGTGGGTATGAAAGTCAGAAGATACTCATGAGTTCGATCAGTTCGTTTGTCTTTATTCGTGATTGTTTTTATTCATGGCCAAAATGACTTATGAGCATGGAAGCAAAACGATCGGGTATGAGCGATCAAATAGAAAAAATCGCAGTGTTCGAACTTATTCGAACATACTCATTTTAATCTCTGATACAGACTGCCAACTCGTACTCCTCTTGCCTGAAACACCCACGAAATATTTTTTCCAGTCTGTGAACAGAGAGAAGATACTAATAGAGAGATGCAACTTCGACGATGGCTCTCTTTTAGCCTACAAGCTGCGATTCTGCCAGCAACTTGCATCTGTATTAAACTCCATATAAAAAAAATGTGAGGACAACACAGATGCAAGTTGCTGTCCATAGACCTTTAAATAAGAGAGAAAGAGACACTTATTTTTTTTTTGATTTTGTTTGTTCTGGACAAGGATAAAACATGTATATACCGATAGGAATTCAACTTGTTATAAAAAATGTAAACAAAAATCTGTGCGGGGACGGAGGCGAGGAAAGTTGTCTCTCTCTATAGTATCTTCTCTCTGCTGTGAATACGTGTACATCTCTCTCTGTGCATTTTGTAATGGCGACTATACCTGCGTATGCCATTTATTTTTTAGGTGTGTTTGCTTAATGGGTTTTAAAGCAAGGGAGAGCGTCACACTCTCAAAATAAATGGCATATCAGCTGATTTTTAGCTTGGTGGCAAAAAGAGAGACCATATGGTGAGTTGGCGGTCTGTATCTTCTTGGTCCGTGGTCGTTGACGTTGTCAAAAAACTTCAAACGTATGAAAGTGTATGAATCAATACACAATTTATCGATTCTCGTCGCGATATAACGCGTTGCATTTCCAAAAAGTTGGAAAAATATCGACCGAGACGGCGTGACACTTGTTAGACAATGGAGTCATGCTAATAGGGTGCCCCCTTTAAGTGAATAGTGTAATAAAATCAAATTATGGGGTTTTTTCACACGTGTATTTATTTGTTGCTGGCAATAAAACCTTAAATCTTCCTTTAATTGTGCAATATATTGGAGAAAAATTTATGGAATATTGTATTTTACTGAAAATGCATTAAGTAAAATTCATTTTGTTAGTTTATCTAAATTTCTAGGAAATGTACCTAGAAATTTAGTTGGAATTTTGCAGTAGCGCCATCCGCTTTCTGTGGCGAAGTTTTCTCGTTTTGTATTTTTGTTTTACTTCTTATCTGTCAATAGTAAATGTCCTAACATATTAGCATTATAAAAGCAATATGAGAATACAATAAAAGTGTAAGTTTATGAAAATGAACAAGTGTTGTCACAAAATAAAAGGAAATCATCATTCCACGCAGATAGCCTTAAAAAATTATAAATAACAAATTAGCTATGGACTTACTACCGTGATCATAGCTATGTAAACTGTTTCTTATTGGGACGGACGCATTCCACTTTTAATGTAATGTCTCAGGTAGGTTGAAGGAAAAACTAAAGAGAGCAACAGGCCTCGGCGTAAGTCTATTGGTTTTAACCGCCCTTACTGCGATTATTCCCAAAGGCATTCGGTCATTGTACTCATCGGATAGGGTTCCTGATCAAGATTTCCACCAAAGCAATTCATTGCCAGGTTAGAACCTGAAATACATCTTTTGGTCTTGTTGCACCTACTATCGATTGAAAACTTATCGCACCCATTATCTTCTTCTATTCGCTTTTGCCTTTTTTTTATTTTTTAAAGGCTATGATACCCACAATAGTTAACAAGAATGTTTTTCTCACTTGCAATTTCTATCTCACAACCGCTTTCTTCTCTAACTCAAAACGCAATGAAACCACATGTGAAAAAAAACTAGTTGTCAAAAAAACTCGCATCATTGTGAATTAGCGAACGATTTTTCAGAACGAGAAAAAGTGACAGCGATAACGTGACGCTCTCGTCTCGTCGTGACGCGAGGTTGTGAATCAGGCATAAAATTTACCATTTTTTGGCTGCTCCGTTCATTGTTACTGGAAACAATCTCTGCTACAAAACGAGGAAAAGTATGTGGACTTCCAGTCAATCATAGCGTCAAATAAGACAATGAATATTCCCACGACTATAACATTTTCCACAGATGCTGAGGTCATATTATAATATTATCAAATACAATTTATAGCGAGTTTCATTCAAGAAACTATTTGTTCTTTCTGTCAAAAGATTTGATCTTTTTCAGTTTTGCAAGTTTCATTGCAAAAAAATTGGAATTCTAGATCAATTCTCAACACAAAAGATTACACCTCTGATGGGTTGGGAGATCCGATCTGCATACTTTTCTGTCAAACGTCAAATGAGAAATAACTTGTTATTTTTTGTCGTTTGTTGTGAAATTGTACCAGTCCGTGATAAATAAAACAAAAATAAACAAATAATGAACGAAAAGTTTAATAAGTACTTTAATTATCCAATTTTTTATCAATTAACAATCATCCAATGTAAGCAATTCCAATGACAAAAGATAAAAACCAAATGACAAAAAGTCAAATTGCCATGGATACCCAAAACAAGTTTCACTGAAAAGAGCGATTCTCGATTTTGAGAACAAATCTTCCAAATTTGAATAAAACTTGCTATTAAGTAAAATAAATAGATCAGCGATGACATAAAATAGAACAGCAAAGAGTACCCCTGTTACCGGACACAACCCCAATTTATTGAAATTAAAAGACGGCTGTGTGGTGAAATTGTTTTCTTACAACATCTGTCTGAACACAGAATTTGAGTCACACACCAATGAGATACAGACCGCCAGACCATTCTATGGTCTCTCTTTTTGTCTACAAGCTGAAAATAGCGAATGTGCCATTTTTTCTGAGAGTGCAATGCCATTTGTCACGACTTACGTGACTGAAAAACAAAACGCTTTTTTAAGTGAAAACAATTGTCAAAGTTTATTTAATTTTCTCGCTTTAGTTACAAAATTATTTTGCATACTAAAAAACTTCGCCTTTTCTCTGGCGGCAGTTGCGTATCAAAAGAAGAAAAGGATAAATTTCAAATATACAAATTGAAATGTTGTGGCCTCTCATAGTCTCCTCGGATTACCAACGAAATCAGTTTGTCTCCTAATTGTCCTTGGCGGCGACACCATTGTATATACATTTTCATAGTAATTTCATGGAACATGTTTTTTTTAGTTCTGAACTTCGCCAATGACGGCGCTAGTTGTATTATCTACTTTACATCAAATGTCTTCTATTGTTGTTTTTGCTTTCCATGGCAGTCTAGACAAAACCCACTCCTAACTCAGAAATCAAGTGTTTGAGAAATTCATCCATAGATGGCGCACCAAACGTTCCTCTTATTGGGAGTACTATAGATTATAAATACCATGGACCTAGTAAGAATGGACTTGTTGGTTTTCGTGTCTATACAATATCTGTGAAAATCGTGTCGCCAACGACACTACCGCTGTTTGCTCAATATGTGAAATATTTCCCTACAAGAAAATTGTTTTCATTGTTTGACGGATACATTTTTTTTCAATTTAGTTAAACGTGTTTTAAATTATTTCACTGAAAGTATTGCAGGAATTACCCATCATAGTTGTATTAATTGATCAAATTTACAAAAACGCAGTTCACCAAGAGGTTGCAGATTTTGTGCCATTAATAATGACAACTATAACATTGCAACCATCATTAGTACAAAGGCAATTATTTGGATTTAATTGCACAGACAGAGATGTTCAGTGTACACGTATTCACAGACCCGAACAAATATTTCGTGGGTGTTTCTGGTAAGAGGAGTGCGAGATGGCGGTCTGTATTGGTCTCAGATTACAGCCATACACATACAGACCGCCAACTCATACTCCTCTTGCCTAAAACACCATCAAAATATTTTATTCACACCACCACCCTATTCGAGTACCTCTGCCTATGTATTTTAAAAAGAAAGGAGTAAAAACATAAAGAGTTGGCGGTCTATATCTCTATGTCTGTGCACTGAGTGCATTATGATTTTGGATTATATAATTACATATATATATTTAATTATAATTATAAGAAAATTATTTTAACATGAGATATCGAAGTATAACAGCCTAACACTATAACTTACCTGAAATAAATATTAAATCTTAACTACCACGGTATTTGAATTGCGTGTTTATAAATAAGTTATAATAATAATAAATATTAACAGAGAAAAAACACATAGGAAAATAGGAGTTTATTTACTGCTTTGCCCACATTTGCTGTCAGACTCACGGAACACGGACCAATAAGATACAGACCGCCAACTCACTGTGACTGTATGGTCTCTCTTTTTTGCCTACAAGCTGAAAATCAACTGATATGCCATTTATTTTGAGAGTGTTCTCCCTTGCTTTTTAAACCCATTTTAGCAAACACACCAAAAAAAAATAAATGGCATACGAAGGTATGGATGCCATCACAAAAGGCACAGACAGAGATGTACATGTACACGTATTCACAAACACCGAAAAATAATTCGAGGGTGTTCCTGGCAAGAGGAGTACGAGTTGGCGGTCTGTATTGGTCTGTGGGTCTGACCCTCGAAATATTTGTTCGTGTCTGTGAAGACGTGTACATCTCTTTTTGTGCATTTTGCTTCCGTTTAAAAAGCAAAGGAGAGCGCCACACTCTCAAAGTAAATGGCATATCAGCTGATTTTCAGCTTGTAGGCAAAAAGAGAGACCATACAGTGAGTTGGCGTTCTTTATCTTATTGGTCCGTGGTCACTGGAAAGTCGCTGCTCGCGGGTAGATCTTGAAATGAATAAAATCGAGTAACCTAATTACAATGGCGATTTGATAGTTGTCACCAACAAAATGGTAGCCAAAATCTACCCAAGCCAATTGAAAAACCATATAAACCTATGTAATATAAGTTCAGAAATAGCAAAATATTTTTGTTTAGTTTATGGTGAATTCCACATTTTCAGATTCGCTCTCAGATTAGATCTAGATTTCACGATTTTTCTCTTTGCATGGAAAACAAAATGAGATTGATTTTTTTTGTCTCATTAACAGCTGAAATGATAGTCCACTTCTTCTTCTGATTGATATTCAAGAACATCTTTGACGGAGTGCCTATCGCTTTACTCTAACAAATTTCCAGTTTTGAAAAATTCTCCATCATCGGATTCGGATGATATTCAAATATAATTAATAATTGTTGCTCCATTTAAAAAACATTTCAAAATATTATTTTGCAAATAAATGTGCTTTTCACAAAACCACAATTAGAAAAACAAATTTCCAACTGATGGCGTTTAGGAATGTCAATTTTGTGTTTGTGTGAAAGTATGTGTAAATCTGACTCTGAATCGAGATTCGCAAAGTGTTCTAGATTCAATCTGAGATCGAATCTAGATTGCTTTTTTGGCTTCATGGAAAATTAAAGGTGTTCGAGATCAAATCTAGAGTGGTTTTTTGGTTTCATGGAATTCAATATTTATTAGACAAACTATTTTTTTTTTAATTTGGCGATCAACGGTTTTTGCATTATGCAAATAAATGTGGAGTTGTCTCTATGTATTTGACTCAGTAATTCGTATTTTATTTAACTTCGAATATCCACAAATAAAACCAAAACTCTTTGTTTGTATAGTATATTTTTAACTGACTAATACATACAATTAATATATATTTTTAATAATACATGCTAAATTCATGATGTATCTATCAACACATGATACATAAATAAGGTTAAATAGAAAGGATTTCTCTTGTTTCAGTTTTTTTTTATATATTTTAAAGATAAATAGCCTTTTACTTCATTATTTCCGTTTTGAACCAATGACAGTATTTAAATTTTATGAAGAAATAAACATTTAAAATGTCTCAATAAATATGTAGATATTAACAGCAAACATATATATATATATATATATATATATAAATTTATCTATATATATGTATCTATTAGCATTATTAGTTAAATATTTAAAAAAAAAGTTTGACATTTACGTTTCTTTTTCTATTCCCTTCTGACTTTACGTAGAAAATAAAATAGATATATATATAAATATATTTCTTTTATTTATGTTGTTTTTTTTTTTAATTAAAATGTGTTTTCTCTTCGTTCAAGAATTCGTCAATTACATTCTTTACTGGCTCAATAACAATCGATGGTAGATCGTGATGCTTTTCGTTTTTACTGGCTTTATTATTATTCAAGCTCATTTCTTGTCCAACAACTGATAATGGTCCACCATCTTCAAATTTATCATGTGGCTTTTGAACAGAATCGGTTTCTGTTGCATATATTGTTGTGGTTTTTGTAGAAATAACCGGTGCTTCGACGAAGGGTTCGCCCTCTACAAGTGTGGTTTCAACATGTAATGGTATCGGAAATGATTCTCGATGTTGTTGCTCTTGCAATTCAGCAGCTCTGGCTGCAGATGAGAGAATCGAATTATCTAAATATTCCATCAATTGTTCTTTTTGAGATTGGATATCTTCAGCTGATACATTTGACATTGTTTTAATGGCTCTCCAATCGCTACAAAGAGTACAAAAAAAATAGTATTTATTTTTTAATAGTTTTCTTTTTAAATCTTGAACAGCTTTTAGAAAATAAAATTAAAATTAAATTTGATAAGTTAACTCTGTCAGAAAGGCCAACGTTTTCAATATCAGTGTTTGAAGGATGCAGTTGAAAGCAGAGGGATATACGCATACAATGAGATTATCACTTGGGAGTTTTTAGCATTGTCTTGTTCTGCCGCTTAAGAGCACTGCTTAGGCGGTAAATGAACAAGAAAGTCACCAAAAGCAAGACCGATTAAAACCAATTTTCAATCGGTTTTTGTTGTATTCTTTTTATTAAGTTCTCTCGTTTCCTTATTATTTTCAATTATGACAATTCTCGGCATGTTCTTAAATTTTTTCCATCCCTTACTTCTTCACTTACAATCAAAAATGTATTAATTAATTGTTTTGATGTTAAGCGGCTAACCAGCTAAACCCTTTGATGATTGTACTATAGGTTCTATATACAATGGAATAGAAATACAACTGTCAAATTGTGTATGAAAAACTTTTCATAACAGGTCGCAACCTTTATGCTTTGAGTACACTGACGTCACACATGCCAGCTACTGGCAAGCAAGTTATTACATGTATTAATTGTCAGATACCTGTCTGTATTCCAGTTGGCTGGAAGCTTGTCTGTGTGAATTTAAAACGTGAGCGTCGTGCAAGTGTCTTGCCTTGCCAGTAGCTGGCATGTGTGGCATCCGGGTTAGAAAGCTTAAGACATTGCATGAATACTGGAACACTTGAAATTTGAAAATCAATAGATTTTTAACTTTGCCGAAACCAAGAAATTGATTCAGGATGAAAAGAAGTAGAGCATTGGTCAGCTTCCAAATGCCGAAACACTATTTTATGTTTCGGGATTTCGAATTCGTGTTTTGTGATGTCTTGACTTTGGAAAAAAAAGTTAAATAAAAAAGAATCTTACAGCTTGTTATATTTGTTTATAAAATAATTAACAAATACTTACTCATCATGATTTCCAACGATTTCTACTACAGATTGTTCAATGCCTTGATAAAACTCAGGTTCTGTGTGAAAAAAAAAACAAAAAAAAAAGGTTAGCTCTTGCTGTAAACATAAGTTTTTTGTTGTTGTAAAAATCAAGATTTGAATTAAGAAAACAAATAAGAAAATGTTAAAATGAAGAAGGTAAATTAAGTGTGTTTACCCAATAAAACTTCATATAATTGAAATAATCGTAAAAAAAACACTCAGCTAAGCACAGCACAACGAGAACAGCAATCAGAAGGGGCTTAAGCAAAAATATAATTTATAATATTGATGCAATAATAAGCTGGGCATATTAAAACTCAGCTTTGACTTAAACTAATAACACTAAAGTTTAACATTTAGAATAACTGTAGTGGTGTATTATTGTTTTTAACAATTTGTTAAGCTATTCCTTCTATTAGAAATTGTTCAAATATATACGTACTAGATGTGTTTGTAACTTACTAAGAGCAAAACTTAAGCTTCAAGTTACCTCATAAATTTATTTAAATAAGACATGATACTTTTCAGTCTAATGTCTTTTGTCATACCAATTTCCGACTCATATTTAGTTATGTTTCAAACTTAACGGACAGGAAACATAAAGCTTTCCGCCTGGTGCGGTCTTACCTTAAAAATAGATACATACCGATACCGATGCACATCACAGACACACAATACAGATCAATGATCGGCGTTTGGTTCTCATTTTTTGCCAAAAATCTTTAAAATGGCTGATGTTCATTTTATTATGAGCACGGACAAATAAGATACAGACCACCAACTCACTGTATGGTTTCTCTTTTTGCCTACAAGCTAAAAATCAGCTGATATGCCATTTATTTTGAGAGTGAGACGCTCTCCCTTACTTTTAAAGCCCATTTAGCAAACACACCTACAAAATAAATGGCATACGCAGGTATATTTGCCATTACAAAATGCACAGAGAGAGATCACGTATTCACAGACAGGAAAAAATATTTCGAGGGTGTTTCAGGCAAGAGAAGAGGAGTACGAGTTGGCGGTCTGTATATTGGTCCGTTATTATGATTATATAGATACAGACCGCCAACTCGTACTCCTCTTGCCTGAAACACCCTTAAAATATTTTATTAAACACTATGGGCCGTATTCATAGATGATGTTTAAGTTGTTGCTAAGCTAAGCTGGAGTTTACCTGATGAAGTTTCCATAAGCTAAACTCCAGTTTAGCTAGCAACAACTTAAACATCATCTATGAATACGGCCCTATATATTTATATCTCTGCCTGTGCATTTTATTTTTTCGTCTATTAGTTTCCCATTTAAAATGCACGGGAGAGCTTAAGAGAGAGCTTCATCATACTCAAAATAAAATGCACGCCAAGCTTGTAGGCCACGGACCAAGAAGATACAGACTGCCAACTCACCATATGGTCTCTCTTTTTGCCACCAAGCTAAAAATCAGCTGATATGCCATTTATTTTGAGAGTGTGACGCTCTCCCTTGCTTTAAAACCCATTTAGCAAACACACCTAAAAAAATAAATGGCATACGCACGGATGGTTGCCACCACAAAATGCACAGTAAGAGATGTACACGTATTCACGGACAGGAAAAAATATTTTGAGGGTGTTTCAGGCAAGAGGAGTACGAGTTGGCGGTCTGTATATGGTCTGTGTTGTAGGCAAAGAGAGAAAATATAAAGAGTTGGCGGTCTGTATATATGTAATACGTTCGTTTAATGGATTTTATTGACTATTGTCAACAATATTCAATTTTAGGCGTTCTTAAATTCCGAAATTTCAACAATGTGTAACATTCTCGACGTTCTTTTATGCACAATAAAGTAACATTCACATTTACAAATTGAACTTGATTCTTTAGGTTGCGAGAGATTTTAATTTGTTTTGGTATATTTTTATACATATAATTTCAAATACAAACAAATTAAAACGGAATATATACCGGTTCGATCAGAAAAAGGTAAAATGTTTGTGCAAAACAGTTCGATTTTGTGCCTTAATAGGTCGAATGGTAAAAAAGTGATTTGTTTATATTTTAATGTGAATTCTCGATGCATTTTTTTTAAAGAAAAGTGTATTCACTGAATTCATTTGTTATAAAATTTAACATTAAATCTCAACATTTGTCGTTTTTAAATGAAATTGTTACAATCCTAACAATCTCTAACATGACACTTCAACACTTATTTTTGGCATACCTACAATCCTACAAACGAACGCACCACTACTGTATGTCTGTGATGATAACGCTCTTCCGTGCATCAAAAAATCCTGGGTATTTCGATTTTCGAATTAGAACTGCTGATTTTGTATTAGGCTATGACTAGGATTTACCCTTATTGAAATATGTTAATGCATTACTTTGCATCAGTCGAAGAAATGAAAAATCAAATACAGAAGAAATACACAATAGCTTTGTTCACGTACAAAAATGAAACAGTTTGCGTTCAATTTCATACGTTTACATTACTTAACACAAAAAGCTTTCGTGTATTGAGAGATGAACGAAAAATAACAGCTGTTTTATTCTTCCGTTAATTTATTCCAAAAATTTTACCCAGTGGAATTTCATCTGGTAAGAACTTGCACTCTGTCATAAGCGAATGACGTAAACATATGTTGTTGCAGATGACCCTTACCGCGAAGAGCTAAGCAATCAAACAACTAGAAATGTTTGAGAGCCAACGTTTTTCAACGCTGATGCGCTTCCTCAACTCGCACTAGCAGTAGTGTCTAGATCGACTAATGGTGGAGAATTAAGAAGACCACATTGTCCATCCACCATACAAATTATATAAAAAAAAAAACAAAAACTAAAAGAAAAAAATTATGAATGATATATTTTTTATTTTCTCAAAAAGTGGAAGAGATTAAAGCATCCGGTTTTCAGTTTTCAACTGACAATTGATAGGAGCATTGAATTTTGATAAAAAATAGTAAATATGTAATTACGTAAAACTTAAAAAAAATTAGTTTAAAAGTTAATTTTTTATTTACTTAGGTAGGTATAAGGTATAGCATGGTATTGTAGGAGTCACCGTTATTTCTAAATAATTTTAACCAATGTAAGTAATTTTCTTATAAAATTGCCCCTCCCGCCTAAACGGGGGGGGGGGGGGTAGACCCCTCCCAAACAATTTTTTTCTTGCTTTGACCCAACCTACACGCTCTAGATTTTGAAGCACCTAGGGTGAATCACCATTTTTATAAACAAACATATTGTTTAAACAATATAATTAATTATTTCCCCCACCTGAAATGTTTCTGTTTTGAACAATATATGTATGTAAATAAACAAAAATTATCAAAATCGGAGCTGTTTCTGTTGACTCCACTATAAGATAGAGCAAATGCTCGATTAGGAATGGCCGCTACACGTAAAGGTAGTTCCACACTATCCCACAGTGTAGTACGACATGTCAAAAAAAAGTGTGAAGGAATGTGTGATGGTTTTACATTCAATCCAAAAAAAATTTCAGATCTAAACACATGTCAAATCGTATGAGATCTGCGCTGTCATATTCTGTTTCCACACTATTATACATCTGTTTCATCACACATTTTTGACATGTCGTATTACACTGTGGGATAGTGTGGAACTACCTTAAAGAGGAAAGGCTCATTGAAAACGCATTTTTTCTATTGGAAAGGATAGAGATGAATAATCTTTCTTTTCTTAAATTGAAAAAAACTTCCCAAACATTTATGCAATCATTAAAGCGTTTAAGAATGTAAAGCTGATACTAAAGCAAGCGGACTTCGGTTTTTGAATTTTCAATTAATCTTCGTGTAGCACAGAAAATTGTTTTTTTTTTTATTATTTCAATGCTTCTGTTTAAACTTTGAAATTAATATATTTATACAATTTTATATTATTTTCTTTAAAGCTCATGCAAGTAACAAACAATATTAAATAAGTAAAATTGTGAATAGAAATGAGAAAGTAACTAAGCTCTGATGTCTTTACATGCTATAAAATTGGCAGAAGTATAGTAATTAAACAACATTAAAATCGATTGAAAGTCGAAGACCATGCACGTTATTTTGGCATGGGTATAAAAGATTGCCAAGCTAAATATTTATTTCTCAATTTATTCCACGCGCTCTTTCCTGCTTGGTTAACTCGTAGAGTGTGTTTAATGTAGCCACTAATCGATGCATTAACTAGAATTGTGATTCTTATCTGAACGACTTGATCAATGTCCTGAAGCAGAGTCCGAAAATGTCAAACCTATATGCATTAACATTGTATTACTCACCTTAATTTTTCCTTCAGTTTTGATAACCCGACTATATTTCGTTAAGTTAACTGAGCCTACATTTAACCGAAGAAAACATTTCCGTTCGTTCTGTCAGCTACAATGACCGAAAATGTACAAAATAGCAGCGTGCCTTCAATTTGAGAATTAAAGTTTTTGGCAGACTCATGCTAGAAGATGTGTCCATGGTTTATTGCAATGCAAAATCTAAGCATCGATGTACGAGTAATACTACCCTTCGATTGGCTCTACTGAAACCTTATCAACGATGTTTTTGTTTGGCAATCTTTCAACCCCTTAAATGAGCTAGATATGCTCCTTTGATATTTAGTATATTGGGCATTGGAGGTAAAACGTTTGGGGCTAGGATGATAAGGGACACTGTTTGAAGCAAAACGCAAGGAAACTTGACAGGTTTGGTTATGGTATTGTAGATATATTTTTTGTCATCATGATAATTGTTCGAATTGGAACTGTACATACATTTTTGAAAATGTTGCAGTTTCTTTGCGTTTAAGTTCTAATATGTCCCCTTACACCCTTAGGCCAATAAATTTTTAGTTTTGTTGTTACAACATATTTTTAATTTTTTTTTAAATTTACTTGTGGACATAGAACAATTCAATAAAAAACTATTTTCTACGTATTTATTGTTATTTTCAACAAAACTGAACATTTCTAAATATTTGTCTTTAAATTCTACCTGTATGCTCTTCGTCCTCGCTTAGTTCAATACCAGGCTCATGCAACGCGATATCGGAATCGGATGATGAGCCAACTGTTTTAATGTTGTTTTCCAATGACTTGGTACTACTGGTCTTTGATTTCGTTAAAGGATTGTTATATGGCGATTCATTGCCGCCAGTACTTGCCCCAGCGGTGGTATTACTGCTGGTGATATTTGTGACAACCCCAACTGCAACGGCTGATGCGTGAGCAGCAATGTCTGCAGAAAACTTATCAAACTTTTCAACTGTTGCTTCTATTGGGGCCTCAAGTGCTCCAATTTCAGCTCCTTTAACCTCCAGCCCAGGAGAAGAATGTGTGGTGTCATTCTTGAGCTGTTGCGTTTCAACGAATTTTAGAACATCTTCCTGGGCACCATTAGAATCATTTATATTTGAAGGTTTCTCATTGAAATTAAGTTGGTCGTTCAAAGCACCTGATGTTTGGGTCTGTACTTTTGTTACTGTAGTCACTGAAGTACTCGTTAATACAGGCCATTGTGGCAAAACTTCAATCAGTTGGTCGTCGCTGTCGTTAATAATATCTTCAGATCCAACAATCTCTGAAGTTGAAGAAATTATCTCAGCATCGTGAGACAAGCTGGGTGCGTTATCGGACTCAACAACATCATCCAAATTGGAACTTGATATTTCCATGTTGACTTCCACAGGTGAAAATTGACCAACTGAATCAAGGTCAGCAGGAACCTGCGGAACCTGGTATCTATGGTGGATATTCGTTGCAAGGTCAGCATCGGGGCCATCATAAGGAATTTGATCAATATCGGAATTTTGTTCCACCTCGGCGTCGTTATCTTTTTGTTCGGAGAATAAATCATCATTTTTCTTGCTCTTAAAATGATGGTCGTCGTCACTACTATGCACGGAGCTGTTTTCATCTGGTTTCACCCAACTTTGTTGATATTGTTGTTGATAGTGAGGATCAAATTGTTTTTGCTGACTGATAACGGTTATAACTTTCGATTGGGTGACTTTTTTAGGTACAGGTGATTCTAGATCTTTAAAAATTGTAACTTAGTACTTAATGCTTTTCATTCATCTTTTTGACTGCTTTTAATTTTATTGTGTGACAAAACTTTAACTATATTTATATAAAAGTTAATACATAATATACAAAAAAGAAAAACATGGTGTTATTGAAAAAATAACAGATAATCGAACACAAACAAGTTTAAAACACTAAATTAAATTTTTTTTGTGGCACATTCTATCTAAACTGATGAACGAAAATTGCCATCAGGTGAGTATGAAATACCAAATCCATACGAATAACCAGAGAATACATACTTGACGGTATATAGAATGATCTGCTCTTTTCGTCACATCACTAAAATGTGACACACCAAGCCAAAGAAATACAAGTAGATACTCTTGCAATATTCAAAAAAAAAAAACTACTTCAACAAACGTTATATTAATATTTGCACTCCTTTTTTGTGCTTAGATATATTTAATATTATTCATTAAACACATATAGTATATTAAATTCATAAATTGCGAATATGGTGAGCTCAGACGTTTGGTTACTATTGCAACTTCAAATCTAACATTTCGCTTGTCAATAAGAGCAGTTTTCAAGAGAAAACACTCGAACTTTCGGACAGATCTGAAGAGAAGAACCTCTTTTTGGAGGCCATTTGTAACAGACGTCTTCAAGAAAATGCAAAATGAACGAAATTGTCTAAGGTGAGTTAGACAGATCGAAAAGAAAGTTTTCTTTTTCCAGCACAATATGTCAGTTCATGGGCCAGCAGTCGTGATCTACAAATTTCTGGATTCAGAATGAATCGATAATGCAGACTTAGTAGAAACTTGAGTCAAAATATAAGAAAAGAACGGAATCCAAAGTGCGACAATTATTTATTTTGAAAGAGAGAACACTCTTCACAGAAATTTTTTATTTTTTTTTTATAATGCACTCGCACTCAAGGGGAAATGAAATTATGAATACCCTTATAATGATTTAACATGTGCGAGCAAGGAGAGAAGGAATAGAAAGATAGGAAAGAAAGGTGGTACCGTTGTTTTGAGATTTGTAGGTGATAATTATCTCAAGGAAATTCCACGGGTGGCATCCAGTTAAAACTTGGGAAATAAATTGAACTCACCGCTCTCAGGTTAAGCAACCAAGCACTATATCCACTGTACCATTGCCACCCGCAAAGAAGATATTGTGCAAAGCGTATTTGTAAACAAGTATTTTAAGTTCTTGCTGCCACCATTGACGAAGAAGGGTGCTATTTTGAAATCCTGCGTGGCACTAGCATTTTGTAGGATTACAGTACTCAATTTAACTCTCAAAACAAATTTTTATTGAAAAAAATTCATAGATTTTTCAACTTCTCCAAACATCAATTTAAAAAGAAATTGACTGCGAAGCCGTTCATTCCTAGGCTGTAAGAATGAATGCGTTCAGCCCCTACCGAGGAAATTTTTTAAGTATCTTTCAAAAAATCAAAACAATTGTAGGAGCCGAAAAGACAACATCCAAGTTAATGCCAACGGATACAGGTCACACCTAGACTATTCTCCTAAGTTTTGGAGCTGGTTTTAAAATATACATATGTCTTTACAGCTTGAGCTGCATGCTAGGATTGTCGAAGAAAGTTCATCGACATACCGAAATTCAAAATGGAAGTCACCTAAGCTTAGTTTTGTGAAAGTGATGTTGTTTGTAGTTTCCACAACAATTTAAATTTAGGCAGGATTTATGAATTTTAAAAAATTGTGTAAAAAACATGATCACATTTATGCGATTGAATTAAAACTTGTTCAACCCCTCAAACTCCAATACAACCTGAAACTGGATTATTTATAAAATATACTTTGGTTTTTGTTTATATCGTGTTTCAATTGCATAAAAGATACAAAATAAAAAAAAAATAAAAAAAACTCACCTTCGATATGATTTGCAATATAACTTTCGTGTTTCTCGTTACACTCAGCGTCCTTATCAGATTTCTCTTCGAATTTTCTAGCAACATCTACAGATTTTTCTTCGATTTGAAGTGATTCTGTGGATGCAGGCAGAGGAACAACTGCCATGTCCGAATCTAAGATATTGTTAAACTTCTGAGTCTGCTGCGGTTGAACTAAAGATGTGTCACATGACGCTGAAGCCAAATCATCTTTCAGTGAATCAAAACCAGATTGATCGAGCTGCATTTTAGCTACTGCCTTTTCCATATAGTCTGTCACTAGTTCGAGATTGAAAATGCACTTTTCTACAATATCACTGCGATTGATTTTGTGAAGGGCTTGCTCGAGAGTATTTCCATTTGCATTGTTTCCAGCTTGTCGCAGCCATAATCTTAACATGACCATTGCTTGTTTTGATGCTTGCTTGCCAGTATATTCGGACTTGATAAGTTCAATATCATTTTCTGGGACATGTAATTCTTTGGCTAAACTGACCCAATCGTCTTCGAGAAGATTGCATATGTCTGATAAACGGATATCGGCTTTATGAATTTCGTCAGCTTGACGATATCCAAAGTTAAGCATGTCCCGGTAATTAAGACTGTGATCGAGGCTCTTTTGTGATCCATTGTGGTTATCTGTTATAATTTCGTGTCCCGTTAGCGTAACGTTTAAAGTGCAGAGGGGTGTTTGTGGCGCTTCGCCTTTGCATATTTTGGGTTCGCTCATGAAACTAATACGCCCAAATGGATCTTCTTGATCTTTCACACGGACAAGAAATGAGAGGCGATTTTCACGGAATGCATGGAACTTCATATTTAATTGTTCGCCTGATTTTAATACTGGCAACAAATTTCCGGCAAATTCAAGATAGATATCCTGATCTTCGGGTATTTCAACATCACGACTCTTTGCTACTTCAGTAAAATATTCTTGTTGCTCGAGAGTTTTGTCCTCTTTGTCGTCAGTCATGCAGAAAACACTGAGCTTTGCTTCTGTATTACTTATTCGTTTAGCAAAAACTACAAACTTGACCATGAATGGGACCTGCGCCATGTAGGAATACAATTCTGTTGCCATTCGACTAGCCTCGGACACATTCCGACAATCCATTAGCCAGAAACGTGCCGATACAGTTGTAGTAAATGACACGCTGTCTTTAACAAATGCTAAGGGAGTTGAACCAGTCACGTCCTCCCAAACAGCACGGTTTTGACCACCTGTGATGGAGCAAAGCAAACGCAAGGTTGGTGCGTTGCCTGAGTATTGATTAACCATACCCTGAGTGTATGCTTTTGGCGCCGGAATACTAAGTGTGATCGCCTTATGGAATTTTCGACGACGCGGTTCAACGGTGACTACTGGCGAGACAGCCACACCTTGACCGAGTAATTTGCAGCAGCCATTCAAATCGACTGGCTGAGCCTGCAGGCCGACACGTATTTTTTTTGTGAGCGCATTTGGCGGGAATATTGCCTGCACTTGAGGCACAGCCGTCGATGACACAGTGCCACCGTCGGGTCCGATTGCATGCACTTCCTGCCGAATGCGCGACACAACCGCAAAGAAATGAGGGAAGTTGCGTGTAACAATGCGTACAATACGAGACGTGTGTAGGTCCTCCAAGTGGCTGAGTTCGTTCGATTCGAATGTCTCATTGAGGACGTCGCGAACGGCTTCCTCGCTATCGTAGAGTGTGTGTTCACGCCAGGTTTCCCCGTTGTCGGATCGAAGAATTATAATTTCACGTTCTTTGTCACGCAAGGAGCCAAAATGTGGTACTTCCAGAATAACGGAGCTAAATTTTATAATTAAAAAAAATTATAAAATAATATTTGATTGTGTTAAAAAATATAACAAATAAAACTAAATTTCATACCCTAAAAATTTCGCTTCGACTGGCGAGAGCTCCATAACACGACTAACCAATGCCTCACCTTCCATTAGAGGTGGTGGATTGGGAACACGCTGCGGCTTTACATACCGACATGTAATTCTTGTTGGTTGAGCACATGACTTGGGTGGTACAATCACCCTTACGCCACTATGACGACAGCCGCGCATTGATCCCCCACGAGCATCAACCAGGAATGAAACTAAGAAACTTTGGAGAAAACAAATTGTATAAGCCACAGAAACGTAAGGAAGTTATTTTCTATGATTTGCAATGTTAGAAAAGTAGCTATATGGGTAAGTGCGTGGGAAATGCATGTTTTTTTTAGGATTTCTTAGGAAAAAGAGATGAGATAAGGTCGAGTATATTTGCTTTTTTTTAAGCATCTGCTACGTAGAAAAATAGTTCTTAGTTTACATATTTTTATTTAATGTCTAAAACTTCGTTTGAGATTCACTGAATTCATTAATTCATTCATGCTTATCAATAAAGTCACCTGCTTTCACTGAATGTACTCATCGCAAAAAACTGCTACATTTGTTGCATTTTTTTTTTATTATTTTGTAACTTTTAAACTCAATTTTTTTATGAAAAATTTCGACAGTTTTATAAAAATTGTATCAGCCACTATTTTGATTGTTTTGCTCATAACTTTTTTTTAAAAGGCTTGACAACCAACATTTGGTCCATCGAGCTGGATTCGAAAATAATTTATAAAACTAGTAAAGTTAACGATTGGAAAGTGCAGTAGAACAAAATCAGAAATTCGTATTATATACTTAAATATAAGTCAAGGTCGTTAATATTTTTTTAATTCGTTTTAACTTACCCAAGATGTACTGGTGGTTTGATGATTGTAACATTGTCAATTGATTTGATTTGGTAGGCAGCTGATGTTGGAGACATATTTTGATTGACATATTTTGCGGTCGCATTTTCAGTGAAAGCTGGAATAATAAAAATAATAATGAAATGTACTGCTAACATGTTATTTATAAAAAAATAAGAATATTTAAATTGTGGGAATGAAAAGCTATATTAGAAGAATAATAGTTGAATAAGTGTATATTATATTGTTCATCCTTGAAATCCTGGTCGCTAGTTCTTTTTGGCAGTTGAATTGAATATCCGAACATCTTCTAAGATATTAATTGGTTGAACATTATGGGAAAAGGATTTGGTTTTATATACAATTTTCAATGCCATCAAATAAATGAAAATTTAGTTTCATCCGATCACCCACCCCGCACAAGATAATATTGTGTTTTTGTTTTGTAAAAAAAAAATCTGAAGTTATATTTTTTGTAATAATTAAATGGGTAGTACCTACTTAAAAAAAATTATAAGGAAAAGATGCGGAATTATTATTATTATTATTATAGTTTATTAATAAAACAAAATTATGAGCCTAGCTGCGCAGACTATTGGTTAATTGGATAATTTAAAATCAAATGATAATGTTTGTTATGCCTATAAAATCATTGATAAGATCAATATTTTTACAATTGGTTTGTTGAAGTATTTCATAGATTGATTTGTTTTTTAATAGGTTTTTCATAATAGGAGCATACGAAGCAATTTTCTAAAATATGGAATAATATCAACCAATAGATGAAAAACGTGCTTAAATAAAGTCTCTTTTTAAGAAAACAGTATCTGATTTCAAAAAGCAAAAAACAACAGACCCATTTAACTTGTAAAGGTTTTTCCAATGAGAGGTGTTATTTTGAATAGCCTTCTATTTCAGTAGTTGCCACTTTTGAAGCCGTAGTTTTTTGACATTTGACAAGTAGAAACTACGCTATTAAAATTGAACGGTTCACGCTTCAACAACGCTTTGAAATTATTAAAAATCACTATAAAAATGGTCAAAATTTGGCAGGTACGGTTCGTAAAACTTAAACATTTTTTGTTCGTCGTCAGAAATTGGTGGACAAATTTGAGCTGTTGGGACAAGTTAGCAATGTGAAGAATAAAACTACACATCGCTCAAGAACAACTGAGAATTATGCTGCTGTAGCCCAAAGTGTTGAAGAAAACTCAGGTTTGTCCATTCCTCGTCGTTCTTTGGAATTGGGCATTCCCCAAACGTCGTTACACTGTATTTTGCATAAAAACTTAGGTCTTAAGGCTTATAAAGTCCAGTTAACACAAGAACTCAAGCCTGCCGATCACCAACAATTTCGTGTCTTTGCTGATTGGGTCCTTGAAATGCACGAAAATGATCCGGAATTTCATCGAAATATCATTAAAATTGACGCATCTGGGACTCGGAAAACCCATCCTCAACGAATAACTGTTTGGTGCGGTTTATGGTCCGGCGGGGTCATTGGACCATACTTTTCGAAAATGAGGCTGGAGCAACAGCTACGGTGAATGGATTGCGCTATCGAGAGATGATTATTAATTTTGTATGGCCGGAATTGGATGGTATGGATCCGGACAACGTTTACTTTCAACAAGACGGAGCTACGTGCCACATACATAAGCAACGAAACCATCGATCTTTTACGGGAAAAGTTTTCGGACCGTGTTATCTCTCGAAGGGGTGATCACAATTGGCCACCGAGATCTTGTGATTTAACACCTTGCGACTTCTTCCTTTGAGCCCAGCGTCGATTCAAAGATGGAATTCGTTAAGCTATTAAGCGCATACAGCAGCCACTTTGCGATTTGGGGATGGAACATTTAATGAAAAGGATATTGTTGTGTAAGCATAGCCGTGGCGGCCATTTGGCTGATACTGTTTTCCATTATTAATAACACTAGAATCGGCCAGTGGCCAAAATTCGGCCAACACCAAGAAGTGGTTTTTTTTTAATTGTTCAATTTTTAATTTTTTTAATTTTTATAAAGTTTAAAAAAAAAAACATTAAAATGCCCAAAACTGGGGGAAAAAAATCACAGCGAATATATACGAAAAAATGGTAAAAAAAAAACACCAAGGCATTTTCAGCTGCATTTTCCAAAAAAAAAATTACAAAAAAAAATATTCCCAGCACACCTACTCATATCATCTCAATCGGTTGGGTAACCACATCGCAATTGGTACCACAAACAAACTGCTTGCCTATTTATTATTGGGATATTACATCCTATTAAATCCGCTTTTCATCCACTCAATAAAAAACTAATTAAACTAATTCAGACCGAACAATACATGAGGTTTTCGAGAAGCCAACTCAAAACTTAGATCAAAAACAAAACATATTTCGTAAACCATTAGATTTTAATAAGTCGATTTAAAAAGAGCAAGCTAAAACAAATACCTGCTTCGAAACTGGCAACAATGATGGATGCAAATACAATCCGAAAAAGACCCAGGCTGTCATCGTTTTTGTCATCGAAATCCGATATGTGAGCGACAAAAAAATTCCCAAAAAACATGCTGATGGGTTTCAATCAAAATCAATAAATTGCTCAATTAATTTGTTCAGTGAATCCTTTTCAAACACAAAAGTACTACAGTTTTTATTTCCAGAAACTGGAAGAACGAAAATCAATTTGGGGAGTACGGGTATTACAGATGAAATGAAGAGTATGTCTTGTCAAAACCTATCAAAAGTAAGACAAAAACGTGTAAATGTTCGTTGTGGAGGCTTTTTTGTTTGATATGAAAAGGCCATTTCAAACGTTAGGAGTTATTAGATATTATGAAGAAAATCCTAATTGTTTGATTTTTTTCATTGATGTGAGGTGTTATAACAGGTATACCATGAACTAAGGCCATACGAATTTAGGCCATAATGGCGTAAATTCACATCTAAGTACGAATTAGTGCCATAATCAGGATATGGCCTCAATTCAACTTAAAAGGAGAACTTAAGCCGTATGGCGTTAGTTCATTTTGAAAAATGGACGTTAGGTGGGTGAGGAGATGGACAAGGAGGCAGACGAGAAGGCAGACGAGGCAGACGAGGCAGACGAGGAGGCAGACGAGGAGGAGGCCGCCTGCTCGTCTGCCTCCTCGTCTGTCTCCTCGTCTGCCTCCTCGTCTGCCTCCTCGTCTGCCTCTTGTTAAAGTCTTTTAGATTATTTGCAGTAATTAAGTCTTTTGATTGCATTGAATGTAATGCAGTCATTTGGCTGCTTTGGAGTCTTTTAACTGCTTGAAGTCATTTAACTGCTTGAAGTCTTTTAACTGCTTGAATTCTTTTTTACTGCTTGGATTCTTTTAACTGCTTGAATTCTTTTTTACTGCTTGAAGTCTGAAGACTACTTCATATAAATGTGTTGTACAGAAGGTGTGATAAAAGACTAAAACATGATAACTTCAATGACTTCAAGCAGTTAAAAGACTCCAAGCAGTAAAAAAGAATTCAAGCAGTTAAAAGACTTCATGCAGTTAAGACTCCTAGCAGTAAAAAAGATTTCAAGCAGTTAAAAGACCACAAAGCAGCCAAACGATTGCATTACTTTCAATGCAATCAAAAGACTTAATGACTGCAAAGAATGTAAAAGACTTTTACAAGACTTCCAAGAATGCAAGCAGTCAAAAAGTAATGTATTCTTTTGACTTCAAGTCTTTTAACTGCTCTAAACGATTTTATTACTTAAGACATCAAAATTAACTGGGAATTTTTCTTTGAAGTTAAGTACTTGCATGAAGTCAAAATATTCAAAAAGTTAGTCATTTTACTGCAATACGAAAATGATTGCATTCTTTTACAGCTCTGGTGCTACTGCACCCACAGAGCAAGTATATGCTTTCTATTTGGCAGAATTCTGATAATCATTGCGCAGAAATATTGTTCGTATTGGTCTCGTTCAGCTTTGAAGGTATTTTTTTATTTTATTTTTTTTTTTTTTTTTTTTTAGTTTGAGCCCGCACACAAGGGGTTTTTAATACCCTTAATATGAGTCAACACAGTGCGAGCTTGTTTGGTTTTGTGCTGCTTTTTGTTTTATTACTTACTCTATTTTCTTAGTTAGAATTTTTTTTGTGAAACCCAACAGAATTTGTCTTTTTTTAATAGCCAGAATTTTGAGAAGCAGAATTTTGAAACCAGAACTTTGACCCGCTCCCTCTTGAAAGACAACATTTGTATCTCCACAGCCCAAACTGATCCTTACTTAACTTTTGAAGCGCGGGCGGTGGCTTGTAGCAAAAGGTTATTGTAGGGAATGACACTTTCATCAAAGTTCAGATAATTATCACTAAATTAGAGGAATACTTAAAATGCGAAAACTAAAAACAGTTTATATAAATGACATATTCCACTGGCTTCGTAAATTTTCAACGCTCCCCTACTCAACACTATCAGCCTCTTAAAGTGATCTGATTCATTGTATCTTGTATGGTAATGGTAAAGGTCACCACAAAATCACGAAGAATATTGGCAGCATTGATGTATGTTGGAAAGATCTTTAAAAAAAAAAAAATGGACAATAGTCGTAGTCTGGCGAAAACCATATGCTTTTATTGGTACTCATTTCAACTGCTATTGAACTGCAATGCAAACAACAAAAGCCTTTCATTTCAATTTCAACCATACGCGGCACGCATTTATTCATTTATATTAATTGATTACACAGAGTGATAACCTAATTGTATCAAGATCGGAACAGGCAGACTTTATAATAAAGTGGATGTATCCATCCAATTATATGTATTCCCATTGTGATAAGTTGAATGAGTTGTCGGAGAAATCGAATGTCGGGACTCGGGACTATGATATGGATTGTTTGGTGAAAATGATATTTGGATTTGCCTTGTTTTTTTTTTTTTTTTTTTTTTTTAGTAGGGATTTTATGCAATTACTAAGCTGGAGAGTGTCATTACTGACTCTGTTGGTTTTTATTGTGCCTCAAGCGAGCAAATTTGAATTTTTTCGGCTGTTTTTTTTTCTTATCTTTATGCGAAGTTTCGATGGTTTTTGTATATGGTTTGACAGTTGATATAATGTCAAACTGTGTTGACATTTCTGTACAGTAAGGTTTGGTAATTCATTCATTTGGAATCTCTTAACGCTTGAAAAGCACTTCCGAATTGTTGAAATTGGCTTTGAAAAAAATAAATCTGTTTGCGATGTTCATAAAGCACTTTGTCCATTTTACGGTCAACATAATCGGACTGATGATGAAGCTCGTTTCTAATTAAATGGCTTCGTACATAAGGAAAGTTGCCGTAAATGAAGCGAAGACAATCCTCAAGCCATTAACAAATCACCATTACATTCATTAAGATTGACTGTTTGGTGCGGTTAACACTCTGGGGCGTCATCGGTGCTAATTTTTTTCGAAATGAGGAAGGAGCTGACTAATTTTTCGTTTTCAAAAATTAATCAGCTTAACATCCACGACATTTGGTTCCTAGAAAACGGCGCAGCGCAATTTGACATACAGCGCTCTTAACCATCAATTTATTGCAAGATCTATTTGATAAAAACTTTAATTTAACTGGATTCCTTGTTCGTGGGACTTATCGCCTCTCGAAAACTTTTAATGGGGCTTTGGTAAATCATTGGTTTATGCCGACAAGCATTGGAAGCCAATATTCAAGCCACCATTGACGCCGGCCATACGGCCCGACTTTTTGGAAAAAATTGTCAAAAATTGAACTGATCGAAAGGAATATGTAACTCTCATTTAAAAAAAAAATCCATGAAATTAGAGATTATAGTGATAAAAAATTCCTTCCAACAGAATTATTGTCTTGTATTATTATTATTGATAGAAGAAGAAACAATTATCATAGTTTCAAAACTAAATATTGTTCTTTCTATTTTTTTTTTTTTTTTTTATAATGCACACGCGCTCAAGGGGTTTGTTATAGCCCTTTTAATGATAAGTCACAGCGCGAGCGATAGGAAGTTAGGAAGGAAGGGAAAGGAGGTGTCGATGAACATTGATCTTGAATGTTTGCAGATCAAAATGGCAAGGAAAAATTGTGCCAGGCAATTCATTCCACATTCGTGTTGTACGGCTAAAGAAAGAATCCCTATATTTCACGGTACGTCCGAAATTGGGCTCAAGTGTAAACTGATGAGCGTTCCTAGCAAGACGAGTATTACGGGGGAAATGTTTAAGGGGTGGAACGCAGCTGGCTACCTCGAGTGAGCATTTTTTGTAAAAGAACCTGTAAAATAAGGAAAGACATGAGACATTTCGACGATGTTCGAGTGACGGAAATGTTTCCATAATGTTTCTCTCTCCTATCAATTTTAACGCTTTTTTCTGAACTCTGTCGAGCAGGTGGAGAAAAGTTTGAGAAGCACCTGCCCAGAGATGGGAGTTATACTCGAGTTTATGGCGTATAAACGCTTTGTAAATTGTAGCCAGATCAGAAGGGGTGAAAAACTTCTTGCATCTATTAAGAAAGCCTAAGCATCTTGCAGCATTCTTGGCAATCTCAAGTATATGATCATTCCAACGAACATTGTCACTGATACACATACCGAGTACTGATAGCTTTTCGGCCTCCTCGATGCAAGTACCATTCATGTTTTTTGATGGCGGAAACGCTGATTTTTTTTTTGTTAAAGCGATTGAAATCTAGAATAAAGTCTTACTATGAACCCTATACTGTTTTGAAAGAAAAAAAAGGACAAGACAAGAACCACCTATGATCCAAAAAAAAATTTGTTGTTACCTTGAATTTGTTCAAATACATATTTAAGAGATTTTATTTTGTTTTATAAATACGTCAGCAAATCATGTTATAATTTTAAATACATGACATCATGGAATGACCATCAAACAAAAAATTGATAAATATTTGAATTTCGAAAATCATACTCACTTTTACGATTACTTCCGTAAGTTTGACCATCATCGGTCGTGTCATAGTTGTGCTGATCATCGTTTTCATTAATTATGGTTTTTAAATCGTCTGTAGCCATGTATTTGTATTGATGTTGGTCCAAGTGATCCTCGCCGCCTTCGTCTTCAGAATCGGACATAAAAGCTTCGTGCATAGACTCCGGTGCGACCACTTTGTATTTTTCTTCCAAGACTCCAGTCACAGTATTTGTAATACTTTTCTCGGTAACAATTTTTAAGGTCTCAACAGCAGTCACATAACCAAGTTTATTTGCAATATTCAATGCCGTTTGTCCATGCTTTTTTAATTAAAGATAAATATACGAGGGGCGGATAACAAATACACAATTTTTTCTTTATTTAATATAAAAACTATTTTTATTTTGATACAAATGCGCTATTATAGGCAGAAAATTCAAAAATTCGTTTATATTATTGAGAATCTGAGCAAATAAATTTCACTTATCGATGATGAGATATACTTTTATTTTTTTTTTTTATAAAAATGACATTTCAATGCAATCCAATCAAATCACAGGGAAACAGTACACCGAAGGAGGGTAATTTGATTCAACCAATTCCTCTAAACTTCAAAAAAGATTTTCAAATTCGGGAAAAATTTCTAAAAACACAACCGATCGAACGCTGCGCCACAGTTGTGCCTGTTTTATTTTTAATGATGTGTACTCTCTATTATTTTTAGATCGAGCGTTTGCTGTATTTTTCCTTTTTCATTTAAATGTTAAATTTATTTCTTTTGCCTTTTTGGATGATTTTCGGTTTCGAAACGCGGAACGAAAAACTGATTAATTCCAACAAAGTTAGTCGAGTATTTAAAAAAAAAATATATACATATATATAATTTAATCGCAATTAAATTACTAAACTGAAGATAGTTGGAGCAAAGTTCTGATAGAGACAGTCGGCGCACGGAGGGCGGCGTATAGTAGGTACTTGTATTTAAAAGCATTCCAATCTTAATGAACGAATTCCATAATCTACATAAATGTTTCTATAGCTTTCGACTTTCGAGCGATATGATGTATTGTTTAGATTGAGCAAGCATGGAATGTGTTGTTTCATTAGAAACATGTGAGATGCGACGACCGCCGCGCCGCTACGGCGGAGGTACCGATGCGATGCTGTGTTGCGGCACAATTCAGTTGTTACACTGAAAATAATTTTCCAGCATTGGAAATTTGTTTCATGTTGAAATCAAACAAAATTTCAATCAAAAATAGAAAGGTTTTCTTTGTATAACATTGCAACTATTTGTTTTCATATTTGTGTTGTCACAGTCAAAATTACCATCGAATCGAAAATAATTAAATATCTGCAAAACAGAGTTTTTGAAGTCTCTTGGATAGAATAACTTCTTTTTTTTCCTCTAAAACTAAGCCCTGTGCTACGTGCTCTGTTTTAAAAGAGTGCGATAATTCCTATTATCGAAGAACTGGTAAGACACTGAGGGTGAAATGGTAAGTAACATCGCTGTCAATCAATGTTCATCTGAACAACAAAATTGTCCAATAATTTAATAAATTGAGGATTTACAACAGTCAACAAAAATCGTTTCAAAGTTGGCAATATTCAGTTACTTGCCGAAGTATTCATTATTTCGCTAGAGCCTGTGAACTGCCCTTACCTCACCTTACATCCATATCAAATCACAGGTGGAGCAATTTGACTATTTACATCATAACTAGGAAGATACATATCGCCTAGGTCTAGGTGGCGGTTTATAATTCTTGGATGATTCCTAGGCTAAACACCCAAACTCGGCCGACCCCTTTGACGGATTATGTTCGTCTTCACCCCTTCGACAATCCAATTACAAATGGAAATAAAGCCGCTTCGACCTTATTGCTTACGACCTTATTGCACGGTACCCTTCAGGACTGCTTGAAATTCGAACTTTCCTTGCTTATTCCTTTTTACTTGCGATTATAGGTACTATAAGGCAAGTTATGCATTCGTAAAAAAAACATTTTTTTTTTGACAATCAAACATAACATTACGATGATAGAGAAGTCGAAAAAAGTGGGTCCGACAATTCTGTCTGTCTATCTGTCTGTCTGTCCGTCTGTCTGTATCGGCACCTACAGCCTAAACGGCTGGACCGATTTGCTTCAAACTTGGTAGATAGTATTATTATGACGTCCTACAGAGGGGTTTTTGGAATTAGCATTCTAGCTTTAAAACTAACGGTACCTGCCATACGATTTTTAGTGAAAAATTAATTTTTCTCGAAAACGGCTCCTACGATTTTGATAAAACTTTCTGAATAATGTTTTCTGTGCAAACTTTATGTTTTGGTGGGAATAGATTTTTCAGGAAAAGTCTTATAACGGTACCTCCCATAGGACCGGTTTTTTTTAAATCCGATTTTCTCGTAACCCACTTGACGAATTTCGATGAAATTTTTAATTTGGAAGCCCTTTTATAAACGAAGTAATAGAAAATTTTAAATTTTTCAAAAAAAGTTTTTTTGAATTTTTTAAAAAAGTTTAAATTTTTTTTTATTTTTTGTTTTTTCCAAAAACGATCCAATCAATTTTTTTTCAATTTTATTTTTCTGATAAAAACTACAAAGTTCTAGAAGTTGGCATACTCAAAAAAAAATTTGGAATATGTTTTCAAAAAGTTTTTCAAAAAAAACCGTTTTTTGAAAAAACTGGTCGAACGATTTTGAAAAAAGATTTCTTTAAAATTTAAAAGAACAAAAGAAATCTGATGGCTTACTTCATTTTCTCCAAAAAACGTTTTAACTATTGATTTTTGCAATACCTTTTTCCGAAAATCTCAATCCCCAACACCATTTTAGCACATTAGAGCAAGTTCGTACGATCCAGTCGTGCACTTTATTTTTTTTGTCACCCGATTCGAACAAAACCGAACTGACTCTGTGTACGTGTGGATAAGTTTTTGTATCCTTAACTCGTAATGAATTTGCAAATAACGTTATAATTGTCTTCGATGATAATTCTGATAGTCGAAGGGAAACAACGAAACAACTATCTGGGACTTCGGAGAAGTAGTTTTCCAAAAAATTACGTTTTTTACTTAACAACTACGAACATTTCCATCAAACCAAATAAACAAATTTTGTTTCATTATTATGCTCAAGAAATTAATACTACGGTACGAATGCGTATACCATGATCTTAAAATTAGCAATAGACTAGACAACTCAGTATCCATCATGGACCTTCTCGTTCTTTTCATAGGTTAAAAGGGAAAAACACATAACATACGGTGATCTCCACGCTCCACGGACACTACAGTAACCAGCAAATTGAAATTGTCACGACTTAAATAAAGTTAAATTATAGAATAAAAAAAAAAGATTCTGCGCTGAACCACTATTTTACTACTGGCCATGGCCCTAAGAATATATTATGAGGCTTCGAAATTTTTTTAACTTATATTTGAACAAGTATGATGTCATAGCCACGTCACACACGGGAGACCCAAGGTTCGGGTTTAAGGAAAAGCTTCTTCGTTTTTTTTTTGCTTTAGTTTTAAAAACGCTGTAAGGTTTTGGGCACTAAACTCTGTTCAAGTGATTCGTTTAGTACAGGGAAGATAGGACGTTTGCCTTTCAGTCTGGCTATATTGGCTTGCATACATCGGTCTCAAGTTAAGGCTCTCACAGGGTTTCCGTACTTTGCATAATAAATTGCCGCAAATCGAGTAAATTGTACATTAGGGCTACCATCCGCTGATTTAAAACAAAAAATCAAAAAATTTTCATCTTTTTCCACACCACCAATCGGCTTATTCAGAAATGATAAAAAAATAAAAACATAAGCGAGAGCTTATGCAACGAACTGTTGGATATCCTATTCCCTATATTTTTGTATATGTATGCGTTCGCCTCCCGCAGCCAACCGATGTTCCAGCTTCAGGAACAACATTCTTCTTCAGCAGACAGCTGGCACAATAACAAAAGGCATGTGCCACGCCCAAAATTAAGACTTTTTATTGCCAAGGCAAGTAGTATGAGCTCAGTGACATTTAATTTTATTCTTGCAGATTGATTTGAACAAAACAAAAACAAACAAAACAACTTAAATTTTTAAAAATTCGATTTTGAATGGAAATAACAATTATGGGTGTTTTTAACAATTCTTGAACCACACTCTGCTACGTTACCAAGGAATTTAAATCTGAGTTTTTATCTTTTTACTTTAAAACTGCGACCGATAATTCAAAAGCCCTAAAAAATTAATGCATTATACGACTTTTGACGAAAACGCCCCTTAAAAGTGAGCGTGTCTTAAAAATTTGAAGCACTAACTGAGCTTCGATCATTAGTCAGTATTTAGGCATATGTGTAAAACTACAGCTGAATCCAGTAGTTATTAAACGATCCTACCTGAACAAAAGTATTTCATCAAAATCACGCCTTTAAAAGTGGGCCTATTGAAAAAATGTACACAAGAAAATGTAGAGATATATTTTTCATAAAAAGAACGGAAGGGAAAAAGGTTTAAATTGAATATTAGTAGTACTTTAAACTTTTAAAACTACGTTTTTCGTTCTTTCATGAAAAGTAAGCTAAAGCCACGCCCAAAATTCAAAAATTTCTTTTCATACACAAACGTTTTAGTTTCTACTAGGAGACGCAAAATTTTGGCTTGCTTATTCATTATAAATACCGTTTATTTGCAAAAACTATTTTTTTATAGTTTCTAGTGAAAAGTGGGCGTCAGCCTCACCTAAAATCAATTTTTTTGATTTCATACACAAAATGTTTATGTACAAGAAGTAATACACACAAAATTGCATGTTTTTCGCATTAATAAAAAATTGTTATTTTATAAAAACTAGATTGATGGTTTTGTATGAAAAATGGGCGTCTGCCACGCCCAAACTAAAATTTTTTTATTTAGTTTTAAGAAGGTTTACCTAAAGCTAACGTGTGCAAAATTTTAGCGTTATGCTTTTATCGTAACTGTACAAAAAACATTATTTAATTATACCAAATTGAGGTTGTTCATAAAAAATGGCGATTCTGGACGTGTTTGTGGGCGGATTTTACCGGTTCAAAAACTTAGCCTTACTCTTGAACCAAAGATTATATATACCAAATTTCAGCTTTCTAGCTACAAAATTGCGACCTCTAGAGAGTATACATACGGACGGACGGACATGGCTAAATCGACTAGGCTTTTGACTCTGAGTCAGAAATCAGAATATATAAACTTCTATACCTAACGGTATTATTTTTTTATGTTACAAACTCCACACCAAATACAATATACCCATTCTATGGAATAGGGTTTAAACAAATGACAACACCACCCTTCAATCAAAAGTTGAAAAAAATACAAAATCCAAATTTCAACATAGAAATGCAGTAGCGAGATCCCGTTTTTTAAATCATGGCAACACCTTTTAGATGTGCTATCGCTATGTGCTTGCTTTGTCTTTGTGCGAAGAAGATGAGGGTTGTTTTTGTTATACTAAGCAAAACTAAACAAAAATCAGTCTGCTTCTCCTTGTTGCAGTCAAATTGAAAGGTTATGGGTGCGGACAAATTTATAGAAAATCACACCACCAATTCTTTTGTAGTTCATCAGTGGTTTGGGTTTAATTTCAGAGGCAGGCATCATTGGTAGATAAAAAGCTCCCTCATAAGGCATTTGCTGAACTATTTTCTTGAACACTTGCATGATTCTATAATAAATAAACATTTCGCATCCAAGGATTTGTTCGCTCTGGATATCGAATAAATTAGCATTCGCTCAAAAGAAGGCATGTGTCGGTTGGTGCCAAGAGAAGTTTAATAAGTCCAATCTCGGTGCTTTAAAAAACGTCTGTAAAATCCAGAGAGTCACCTAATCTTCGATCAGTGCACGTTAGCACGAAACTTTACATCAATGAAGGTCTTTCGAGATAAAGTAAATCCAAGAAAATCTGTTCGCACACTAAGCACTTCGGAGCTAATGGTGGCATGCTTTTTATGGGTTATAATTAGACATATCGCCTTTTAGACAGTATAGCAAAGAAATAGAGTTAATTCCAAATCGAGCATTATAATTTGGTGGCGAAAAGTGCTCAGAAAAATATGGAAAGCAAATTACAGAAGAAGAATGATGCTCTGAATCTGGATAATCAAAAACTCACCTTAGAAGGGAAATTCAGTTATCGTAAGTAGATACTAACAGCAGTGATTTTGCAGCGTATCATTTTAAGATAACACTAGCACCGACGTTAGTATGTTATTTCGGCTAAATCTAAGATTGCTGCGCTCATGAAAACAATGGTATAAGCTTGAGTTTGCAAGTTCTTCTATTTGATGACAATTCGATGGGTAGATATAACTTTGAAGTAGTCAAGGACTTCGTCTATTCCAGAAACATGCACCCTTACAGAATTGGATGAAAAGGGACTAGGATGCTTTCAGAGAAAAAATCTTCGGGTGCCATTAGGTCCTGCTTGTTTCAAAGGAGTGTGAAGGATAACATTCAACCACGAACTGTACAGACTTTTAAGCGACATTTAAATGGCGATGGCTCGTTCATATGTTACGTATGGATGGATTCCGCACCAGCCTGACGCGCCGAGTCTACAACACGAACCCTAATGTACAACACAGCAATCGAAGGCCAACCTAAGTACGACTTTACTGCTGGAACACAATGGAGCCGGAGTCGGATCCGCGAACGCAGCCGTATCGCATGTCAAAATATTGAATACACACGAATTCAATGTTGTGAACACAACGAGACGTATCCGCAAACGCAGCCGCAAACGGCGACGGACGAGTTGGCCAACTTTTAATAAATACGTGCGTATTTTTGACATTCCATACAAAAAAAAGAACAACGTGCTAATAAAATCCTTTTAGAAATTAGGTCAGGGTACAAATGTATAAAAAAGACTATGCATGATGCGATATATGTTTTATCATCTATTATATGCATATACAGTAAAATCTCGAAAACATGAACGGTTCTAAAACATGAACAATTCGGAAAGATGAACGCTTTTCCCGTGTGACAATCTACTATAGAGCAGTTTAAAAAAAAAAATCTAAATAAGTTTTTACTTCTCATCAACGACTTTTGTATGAATTTATGTTGTTTTAATTTTTTTTTAAATAAAATGATTTGTTAACAAATGGATGCAATATTTGTATGTATAGCTTTATGTTTTTCCTAAACTAATGCTCGATGCTTGGAAAGATGAACAATTCGAAAAGATGAACGGGGTCTGTTTTATATCTGTTCATCTTTTCGAGATTCTACTGTATATGTGTTCTTCAGTGGAAATTGTAAAAAAAAGGTAAAGTACGTACGACTCCATTGTGGGCACTTCTAATTAGGTACGTACGGCATGCGATACGGTTGCGGCTGCGGTTCCGGTTGCGTTTTTCTATTGTGTTCCAGCAGTTAACCAACATGGCGATGGTGTGAGTAGCTGTAGGCAACTAGCTAGGTACCGGACTGGCTATCGGGTATGTTCAACAAACCAAAATATTGCTTTTAGCAACATTTTACAAGGCCTTTATCTCGCAAGGACGCAAGGTATAAATAACAATTAAAAATAATAGCTTTCATTATTTGCTCACATTCATCAATAATAATAAGAATTTGTGCCTAATTGTATAACGCAAAATATTAAGCTTACATTTGTGAGTGCGTTTGGATTTGCTTTATGCGTCAGTAGTAAATTTATAACCAACGTGTGTCCTTGTTGGGCAGCTTGATGAAGCGGTGTGTATCCTACATTTGTACTTAACTCAATATTTGCGTCATTTTCGAGCAAAAATTTTACCATAGTTATTTGACCAAAGTGCGCCGCAACGTGCAGCGGTGAGTAGCCAGCTTTGGTTCGTTCCGATATCTGTGCATTATTATCGAGCAAGATTTGAGCAACTTTAACTTTGTCTTCTTGAGCGCACAAGTGCATCGGTGTCAGGCCATTTCTAGCTGACAAGTTTGCTGAGGCACCATGCTCGAGCAACAAATTCACCATATCCACATGTCCTTCTTGGGCAGCCAAATGAAGTGGAGCAAATCCAGACTTGCTTTTAGCATTTGGATCGGCACCATATTGAAGCAAATTAGTAGCTATGTCCATTTGATTCTTCCTAGCAGCAATGTGAAGAGCTGTGTGTCCATTTTTGGCACTTGCTTGTGGAGACGCACCTTTTTCGAGCAAAAGCAAAGCGATGTCCTGATGGTCATAATGACTGGCCACATGAAGTGGTGAAACGCCATTCTTCCCCTGGCAATCAACGTTGGCGCCTTTTTGAAGCAGCAATTGTACTACTTGAACTCTTCCATATTTAGCAGCCAAATGAAGTGGCGAAAAGCTCTTTTTCGTGACAGCATCGAGCGAAGCATTATTATCGATCAGCAGTGCTGCTACCTCTTCCTGACCCTCTTTTGCTGCAATGTGCAAAGGGGTGTATGCATCTTTTGTAGTTGAGTCTACATTTGCACCATGTTGCAGCATTAACATAATAATATCAATATTACCAAGTCGCGATGACACATGCAAGGGCGTTTGACCTTCGCGGGCTTGAGCATCTACTTTGGCGCCATTTCGTAGTAGAATTCTAATAATATCCGTTTGATTGGCTCGAGCAGCTAAATGAAGGGGAGTTTCTCCTCGAACTGTTGGTGCATCTGGATTGGCATCGTGTTGCAGCAAATAAATAACAATATTCATGCATCCCATAAAACTAGCGACGTGAAGTGGTGTTAAGCCGCTTTCTGTCGTCGCACTTATACTTGCGTTATGCTTCAACAATAGCTCTACAACTTTTATACGATTTTTCTTGCAAGCGATGTGCAATGGAGTAAAACCGTTAAGAGCTCGCGCATTCGGATCAGCGTTGTGATCCAGTAGAAGTTTAGCTACCTTAACATGTCCACAGTGTGCCGAAACATGCAGTGCCGTCAAGTAATCGACAGTAACTTCATCAACGGGAGCTTTGTGCATAAGCAAAATGCGAGCTGCCTCATCGTGTTCGCCTTGAGCGGCCATATGCAATGGCGCGAGACCATTTTTGGTTTTCGACAAAATGGGTGCGTTATTTTCAAGCAAAAGCTCAATGACCTCTTTATGACCTGATCGCGCTGCACAATGGAGTGGTGTTAGGCCGTCGCGTGTTGTAGCATCTATACGAGCATTATTCGACAGGAGCAACATTAAGATATTCTTCTTTCCCCATTTGCAGGCCACATGCAATGGCGTAATATTGTGTTTAGCTATATAATTTACGTCTGCTCCTCGTTCGATTAAAAGTTTTGCAACGTCAACATTTCCATAGTGCGCAGCAATGTGTAGCGGAGTGAAGCCGCTCTTTGAAACAATATCAGGATTATGCTCGTTTTCTAGGAGGAGTGTAGCTGCTTTAACATCGTCTTTCTTAGCAGCAATATGAAGCGCTGGAAGACGAACCTTGCCACGAGAATCGCTCTCAAGTAGAACAGCAACAACTTTGTCGTGGCCCTGTTGCATCGCAACAGCAAGCGGTGTGAAGCCATCCTAAATATAGTTTTTTTTTTTTTTTTTGTCAGTTTTCATTTGTACATCACAAATATACATTATATATTATGAATAAAATAAAAGTTAATATAGTATAAAATATATAGGTACCTCTGTGGCCAGAGATGGATTTGCGCCTTTAGCTAAAAGATATCTCACACAAGCATCGTGATTTTCTTGGGCAGCCATATAGAGCGGAGTGAACCCATTCAGCGACTGAACATTAACATTTGCATTATATTGTATCAGGAGTTTAATGACCTCCTTTTGTCCGGCAAGGGAGGCTATGTGGAGTGCTGTGTTACCTTTTTTTGTGGCATTGTCAACATTTGCACCGCGGCGTAGTAGCTCACTTACTATATCGATGTAACCGTCTTTCGCTGCTAAATGAAGTGCATTTAGACCATTCTAAATGGAACAATTTTTGTTTTGTATTTTTATTTTATTTTGTAACAAAATTTTCATTATTTATGTATGTATGTTTCTCATTGCTTTCAATACTCTTATACTATATAAATTTTTCTTTTTTTTTTTCTCTATATCCAGATTATTTTTTGTCCACTTACCGCATTACAGGTATTGATGTCTGTTACTTGTCCAGATTCTAGAAATTCAATTACTTTACCTAATTCACCACTCCGACCAGCTCTTAAGAACGATATAGTAGCATCAATCTAAAACAAGGAAAAAACCAAAATTGTAATTATTGATTGCAAATTACAATGATTCATAATTTTTTTTTTTTTTAAATAATTTCTCAATGTTTTTTTTTTCTCTAAATCCGGCAACACGCCTTTACAAACACTTATACAAAATAAATGCATTTCTATGCCTGCTGTAAAAGCTCATAAAATCTCTGCGAATTATGAAAAGTAAAATCTAAGCAAAATCTTACTATAACGGTTGTATTTTTAAGAGTTTGAGATAAAAAAACTTGAAATAAATCATACCACACAAATATTTTATTGGAATGAATTTTCGATTAATATAACCTGGTACGAGGGGCGTTCAATATATTCTCGGTATCGATATGAAGGAAAATGTGAATTCGATTTAAATTGTTTTTATTTTTCAATATAATCTCCCCTAACATCAATGCATTTGTTACATCTTGAGATAAGCTTTTTTACACCCTCAAAAAATAAATTTCCTCTTTCCCTGCAAAATACCCATTTATTGCCGACTTGAGTTTTTCATCATCCGAAAATCTTTTTCCACGAAGACATTTTTTCAAATCCAGAAACAGGAAATAATCACTAGGGACAAGGTCTGGACTCTAGGGTGGATGTTGGATTTCTTCGAAAACACAATCTCGCGCAGCAGCCTTGGAAACTCGCGCCGTGTGAACAGGAGCGTTGTCATGAAGAAGCAACACACCCGCTGCGAGTTTACCCCGTCTTTTCTTTTTAATTTCCTCCCGCAAATTATGCAAAGTGGAAGCGTAGGATGTGGCGTTGATGGTTTCACCTTTTATTTTGTACTCAATGAGCAAGATTCCCTTTGAGTCCCAAAAAACTGTGGCCATGAGCTTCCCGGCAGACGGAGTGACTTTGGGGGGTTTGTTCCTTTTTTATGCCACTGCATGGACTCTTGTTTGCTTTCAGGGTCATAGTGGTGAACCCATGTTTCGTCCCCAGTAACAATTCGATCCATAACACCGTCCGCGTTCTCACTACACATCTCCAAAAGCTCTCTACAGCATGCGATTCTCACTTTTTTCTGAGGCACTGACCTTTGAAAGGTTAAGATGGTCATGAAGAATGGTGTGAATGGTACCAGTTGAAAGCTTGGTGATCTCTGCAATCATTTTCGCCTTTATTCGGGCATCCTCAAGAACAAGTTTTTCGACTTCTTTGATGCTTTCTCCCGTACAAGCAGTAGCCGGGGCGCCGGAGCGGGGGTCGTCTTCAATGCTCTCTCTGCCTCTCTTGAACTCACTTGACCACTTTTTCACATTTGATAATGAAGGCGCGGAACCCTGGTAAACAGCCACCTTCTCTTCATGAATAGTTTTTTGACTTTTTCTTTGCTTACTGAGAAATTTAATTACAGCGCGATGCTCAATTTTCACCATCATCGTCTCAGTTGCCATTATGATTCTGTTTAACTAGAGATGAAACGCGAAATAATAATCACATTTATATGAAATTGATAAATAAGCTTCACCCCGATAATTTTTTACTACTTTTTCCAATAAATCTGGCCATATGGCGTCAATGGTGGCTTGAATATTGACTTCCAATGCTTCAAAATTTCCTGGTTTGTCGGTATAAACCAGTGAATTGACAAAGCCCCATAAAAAGTTATCAAGAGACGTTAAGTCGCACAAAGTTTTAACCAAATTGATATTGCAATAAATTGATGGTTAAGCGCCCTGTATGGCAAGCTGCGCCGTCTTGTAGGAACGAAGAGTCCGGAATGTTTAGCTGATTAATTGTTTGAAAAAAAAAAAAAAAAAAAACAGTCAGCATGTTTTGGCAATTCGCTTCCAAATTTTGGAAATTAACTTTGAAAAAAAAAATGGCTTTGATTACAAATTAATGGCGCTTTGTTAAGATATTGGTATATGCCGACAAATCAGCCACTCTTGAAACATTGGAATCCAATATTCAAGCCACCATTGACGCCATACGGCCAGGATTATTGGAAAAGCCGGAAATCATCTTTAAAAAGTAAACCATGAAATTATCTACCAGATTATAATAATAAATAAAATGCACGACTGAGTCGCACGTACTTGCTCTGTTGGTGCAATAGTACGATGAAAACAAACTTTTCGATCAATAAGAACAATTCATTTTTGAAAAATTTGGTAAAAACCAAAAAAATTTGGCTAAAACTGGAAAACTCGATATATGGGAGCTTACGTTAAGAAACCTTTAATATTTAAAATAAGACGTTATCTTTTGGGTGTTACAAATGATACAAATGTCCACTTATGGCCAAATTAATAATACTGTTAAAAGCAATTTCCGCTATTATCATGTATAGCAAAAAACTAAAAATGCAGTTTTGTTTGAAGTATTCTATGTATGTTACATAAAAAGTTTCATAAAAATCAGGGCAGCCTTTTTTGAGTAAATTAGAAAAAATGAAAAAAATGGCCAAAATCTAGTGGCTCTTTGTATTGGAGCCACCATTTAAAAAAGAGAAAATTAAAAAAAATCAATGCCATCTGATAGGAAGCTGTAAGGAACTATACCAAACAAAGTTTGAGTGAATTCGATGCAACCGTTGACAACTTATAGCCATTTGAAAAAAAGCCGTTAATAGCAGATCTCCGTTATTTGCATTTTTAGCCAAAAACTAAAAACGCAGTTCTGTTCAAAACACTAAAATAATATAACACACAAAGTTTAATCAAAATCGTTAGAGCCATTTTCGAGAAAAGTAGAAAAAACCAAAAAAAGTTGGCTTAAACTCAACGGCTCGTTGTATGGAAGCCACCGTTTAGAAAGGCTTCAGTGAAAAATTTACTAAACCATCCTATAGAACACTATGAAAAACTATGTCAAACGAAATTTGAGTCAATTCAATCAAGCCGTTGTGAACTTATGGCTATTTGAAAAAAAGCCGTTAAAACCTGATTTTCGTTACGACCATTTGAGCCAAAAAAAAAAAACGCAGTTTTGTTAGAAATGCTTAAAGTAAGCTAAATTATAAATTTAATCAAAATCGTTAGAGCCGTTTTCGAGAAAATCCAAATTGAAAAAAACCGTTACTTGAAAGGTACCAGTTTGAGCCGGGCTAAAACAAAATAAAAGAAACCTCAGCAACCGTTTTTCTTCAAACTGCTATATACCAAGTTTGAAGAAAATCCGTCAAGCCGTTTAGGCTGTAGCATGACGTGAAAAAGCGCACATCCGCACATCCGCACATCCGCACAGACGCACAGACGCACAGACAGACCGACGGACGGTATGGCGAAAACCACTTTTTTGGGCTTCTCTATCAACGTAATGTCATGTTTGATTAAAACCTCGATTTTTTTTTTCTGCACGAAACCAATACTTGCCCTATAGAGCAAGTAAAAATTCATTTCAACAATATTTCCGGCTTGTATTATTATTTAAAGTTCTCAAGCTCATAAAAAACGTGTTAAAAAGACCTCTTTTACGCTTACCTTAATTTAGCGTAATTCTAAATTCAACCTAACAAAAATGGTGATATGCTTGTCGACTTGTCATTGGTGTTTCTTAATTCCCCCACAAAACCTGTCACAAAATCACATGGGAATCTCAAGATGGTCGAAGTAAAAATCAAATCGATGACTTCATTATACAGCAGAAATGGAGCAAATCACTGTGTTATGTACGAAACGAAAGAAAAGCTGACGCAGGCAGCACATCACTTCCTTGCTACTGTTGCCAAACGTCGCTTCGCGTCGTCGCGTCGCTCAGAGAGTATAGAAAAGAGACTAATATTCAACACAAAAGTTTCAAGTGATCCCATTGTATTTGTATGTACATCTGAATTTCGGTACCACACTCAAATTAACAAAAGGTTGGCTTGCCATGGAAGCTGGAACTGAAACTGTACCATGTACTGTGGACATGCAAAAACAAGAGATTCCTGGATATCATAAGACATCTGGGACAAAATCACAACACGAAGATCACTTAAAATAAGGATCAATTCATAGAAGACGGATCATGATGCATAGAAAGTAACTTTTTTTTTATTTATTTATTTATTTATTTATTTATTTATTCATTATTCTAATTACAAGCAATATACATGTTTTTGAATCGACATATAGATGAAACTAACATAATATTTTATAGCAAGTAAGAGTGAGTATTTATTAACAAAATAGAGGTAAAGTCACTATAAAACAATTTAAGCTAAAATACAATTATTTGTGGGGTGAACATATAACAATAACATAATAATAATTAAGAAAAAAAGAAAACAAGGCAAATAATTGTATGTCTACGTTACATTTCAGCAATAAAGATAATAGATCAAACAGTATAGCGCAGCAAAACTTCGATTTCATTGTGATCGAAATCACGAAGCCAATATTTGGTTTTATTTAAAAAGAAAGAGTTCTAATGACTCGAATACCAGCAGGGAGTCTTTTAAACAACTTCCGGGAGACAATTGAGTAAGAGCTTCTAAAATTCGTAGTGCGAAAAGCAGGGATGGAAACAATAGCTTGGAAATTGCTGCGTAGGTTGTATACTTCAGGAATAGGACTCTGCATATAACCACATCTTACGAAGAAAACCATCACCACCTTGTAGTAAAATAAATGCCTGACGGGAAGAATGTTATAAAGCAGGTACTGTTTCAAATTTGAGATATGCTCACACCAACTCAAATTTGTGTCTATTATTACACCTAAGTACTTAAACTGTGTTACGATTTCTATCTTAAAGCAATTGGCATTACAATTAACATGAGCTTCAAAAGATTTTTTAGGACATGAAAAACAACACATATGTACTATGAAACAGCTTGAACTTTTCACAATTTAAAAAATAAAAATTATTGGCACAACAGCTCCAAGCGGGGCCGGGGCCTGTGACTTACACTCTCAACCATTACTGTGTGTGAAGGGACCTACAATTCACCGCCGAATCCGAACGGCTAACAGAGAAGCACTTTCCATGACATTAATTACACTTGTCACTTCCTTACAAGAGGCAGTACCCCGTAAAACAACTTTTAGGTGTAGTCGTCAGGGATCGAACCCAGAACCTCGGGCGTGGCAGTCCGACACACTAACCACTACGCCACGGGGTACTACACTTTTCACAATTTGCTGCATGAAATATAATATCAATGTCAGGAATCGCATCATTACTAAGACTAAAAGGTGCAGGGAACTAACTTCACGTGCACTACCTTCACATGGGAATTAACTTCACCACTGGTGGGAACTAATTTCACTTTTTTTTGATGAAGTTAATTCCCACCGAAAGTGGGAATTAATTTCACTATTTTGTGGGAATTGATTTCACTTTTGTATGAAGTTAGCTTCACTTCTTATTACAGTAAATGATATAATTATCGTTATTGTGTTATTAAGTTTAGCATGCTAAACTAAAAAAATAGAGGGCAGAAGCATTTGCAGCGAAAATAATTAAAACCAAAGGTTTGCAAAAATTAACTTTAGTTTTAGTTGAAAATTCGAGCGAATTTTTAACTAAAGCTAAAGTTAATGCAAACTTCATATCCAAAAAAATGGTATTTCGTTTTAGTATAAAATTCACGCGAATTTTTTACTAAAACGAAATACAATTTTTAAATAAAACAAGTTGAAAAAAAAAAAAACAAAATGTTTGCAAAGATCAACTTGAGTTATACTTTAAAATTCGCGCGAATTTTTAACTTAAACTAAAGTTGATCTTTGCAAACATTTTGTTTTTTTTTTTAACTTGTTTTATTTAAAAATGGTATTTCGTTTTAGTAAAAAATTCGGTGCTGATACAGTTTTTTTTTTTAATTTTTTTTAAACAAATCATAAGCCTTGCTTGTATTTTTTCAGCATAGACCTCATACCAATCAATGAAACGCAAATCATGATTTTGTTGGGAAAAGTTAATTTTGTATATTCCATTCAACAAAAAATCATACGGATCGTTTTTTAAGTTTTCTAAAGTATTAAATAAAATTCCGGTCATACAGTGGTCAGATATTTTTAAGTCAACATTTATAGCATAACATTGACTCAAAGGAATGTCCTTAAAACGACAAAAAAACGTGATCAAGGCAGGTTTTAGCAACCGGCCTTGTTCTTCTATTAACTTATAAAGTTAACCTATTCTCAGCCATAAGTGTAAGATAAAAATCTAAAAAGGAACATGGGCTCAGCATTATCTAAAATCTAAATTAAAATCACCTACAATGACAAGATTTCCTGCTTTCACTTTGTTCAGGTAACGATAAAATTCCTCATAAAAAACGTTAAAATGGTTTGAATTAAATCTGTAAATACATACAAAGGTAAACATGGTGCCGTGAAATAAGGCCAAATGGAGAGATTTGGCCTTATTACGCTTTGTTAAAGTGAAATAAGGGCAAATTTTAACGTTTGGCATTATTTCACTTTTTTAAAGTAAAATAAAGCCAAAAAGATTAACTCATTCAAAGTGAAATAAGGCCAAATGCCCGTTTTAACGGGGCGCTGTAGTTGAGGATAGTTTTTCGTATTCCATTTTTCTGTCTCCGACCATTGCAACTGCCGTTCAAAACCTACCCAAATCATCAGACCGAAATTTTCTTTTGGACGGCACTTTCAATGTGGTTCCATCTTGCGGCTTTAAAAAGCTATTAATTGTATACTTTGTTCATAATGACCTCATAAGTCAACATTTCCATACGGACAAATTGTGATAAAAAAATGTAAGCACAGGTGCCTCCTATCGTGCAATGAAGCTTTGTATAGGACTGGCAGCTCCTTGGAGGGACTCGATAGCATTCTATTTACGAAGCTTCCTAAGCGATGTGCTATTGGATCAAGATTACACCAATTGCAGAAATACAAATGGAAACAAATACGCTTTGACCTTATTGAGACGATTTTCAGTTTATTTTGCTGAAATAAAGCAATCAAAAGTGAAATATTGCCAAATTACTTTAACAAAGCGAAATAAGGCCAAACGTTGAAATTTGGCTTTATTCACTTTACAAAAGCGAAATAAGGCCAAATCTCCCCATTTATTTCACTTGGCTTTATTTCACGGCACCGTAAACATTTCAATACAAAAGTGACAAGAAATTGAAAGTGAATTGAAATTTGTAAATATTTATAAGTACCTATACTGTTAGAAATCTGTTAGAGAAAACTCGATAGATGAATAAATAAATAAATAAATTTTAATGACGTCAGCACTAACCAAACTACAGACCTCCACATTACAAACATCATACAATTTACGAACAAAAACTCCAACTCCTCCTGCACAATACGAATCGTTAGTATGTGGATAAAAAATTTAACCAGGAATACTGTAATCATTAATTTCATGAGAGTATATCCAGATTTCGGAAACAAAAATTAATACTGGCAAATACTCAAAAGCTTCAAGATTGCTGATCAATAAATCAAAATTTTGCCGAAGACTTCTTATATTTTGATGAATAACGAAAAGGTGTTGTCTCTCAGTATTACGAAAAATTCTATCACTAAATCTACTTATGGTATTAAGGATAGGGTTGCTGTTTATAAGATTGAAACTATCGTTCATAATAAAGCGCAGTGATTAATTAATTTTAAATAGTAGTAAGATCATTAAATGATCTTATACAAACAACCTTATCCTTATCAAACTTCCTTACAAAAATTAGAGAATTCTTAAACCATAGATATTTAAATTTTGTCCCTGTTTTACACTTTTTAATTGCCATAAAAAGTGAACGAGTATACTTTGTAAAATAATCGTTAATATATAAATTTTTATACTATTATTATTATTATTATTATATATTTATATTATTATATTATTTTATACTATTTTATACAGGGTGCGCCAGACAAACTTACTTATTTGAAAAAATTCGCGTGCGGTGAGTTGGGCGGGTAGAGGGACAAGAGGGGGCGCATCTGGAGGGGGAAGTTCCCAAGTTTGTTTCTCCCTCCAGTCAGTTGCCATCATGTTCTGGTGTAGAGAGCAGCGGGCCTTCGCAGTTGAGAGCTTCTTTTCTAACGGTCGCTCACTTGTTGCTACGCAACGTGCCTTCCGCGCTCGCTTTGAAATTCCTCCTCACAGACTCGTTCCTGGCCGTAATTCGATTCTGTCGTGGGTTAACTCATTTCGGGAGTGTGGAAGTGTCGCTAAACCCAGAAATGGACTTCAACGGACCATCAGAACTCCGGAAAATATCATATCGAAAGAGTTACCGTGAATGGAGCTCGTTACAGGAACATGATCGAGGAATTTTTTCTTCCAAGACTCGAAGAAATGAACGTTAGGAACGTGTGGTTTCAGCAAGATGGAGCCACAGCACACACAGCACGAGACTCAATGAATTTGTTGCGACAACATTTCCCCGACTGCCTCATCTCTCTCAGAGGCGATCTCCAATGGCCGGCACGCTCTCCAGATTTGACTCCATGCGATTTCTTTTTATGGGGTTATTTGAAATCCCTGGTTTATGTCGATCGACCACGGACCATAGCACACCTCAAGAACAACATTCGCGACGCCATTGCCAACATACCGATTGATATGCTGCGAAGAGTGGATACGAATTTCAAAAACCGACTTCATCAGTGTATGCGCAATGGGGGTCGCCATTTATCCGATGTCATTTTTAAGACTGCATAAAAAAAAAATTGGGATATTGTATTCTCAAATAAAAAAAAAATTTAAAACAATAACTGAAGTACTTTTTTTTTTATTGACCTTTCAAATAAGTAAGTTTCTCTGGCGCACCCTGTACTATTAAATAAGCACACAAAACGAGCTTCTTATGAGAGTAAGGAGTGACAAATTGACTAGCTAAGGACAAATATTGGAAATCACCTGAATCTAATGGGCATTATAAACTTATAGCAATAAAATAAATAAAATAGTAGTCTGCGATGTAGTGGTTAGTATAATAGACACGCTGAACCGAAAGTTCTGTGTTCCTGTCTCCAACAAGTTTTTTTTCGGGTTACTACAGCTTCAGAATTATTTGCAGAGAGAGATGGAAGAATAGTTGCCACCCAATGCTCGAGGAGGAAACAAACTATTGCTGCCAACAGCAGCTTTCGGAAATAAAGAAGAACTGAATGCATCTTGCACGGCCTTATTTGGAAGGAAAAATCACATATTAAAGAACTTCTGCTGGTACAGTTGGTTGAGATTTAGGTGTTATTTATCTCTTGTGCACCAAGTTAAAGCTCCGGCTTGAAGCCACAATTCTAGGTGGAAATCAAGAACTTATCTTCTGTACCACAACCACCTGCGATTTTACGATATTCATCAATTCAAGGACACGCCCTTGTCCTGTTCAGCAAATGCCGATTTGTCGACTTAAACCGTTCTATTTATGCTATAAAGAAAATTTTTTAAAGGGAAGGAATGCATCTGGCTATGTTGCTGGAGCACTGTTTATAAAAGTAGCGATAAAATAAAGTGAGACAAGAAACATTACGGCGATGTTCAAGTGGAACAATTGTATCCGTGATGGTCTTTTCAGTTTTCACCGATCAATTTCAATACTCTTTTGTGTATCCTATCTAGGAGACGCAAATGTGTTACAGAAGGTGACTTGTAACACACATACCTAGTACGCAAAACTGTTCAGTTTCCCCGATGCAAGTGCCACTCGTGGACAGTGGCATCGGGGGTATGTTGTGATTCTGAAGACGAAAATGAAAAGCTGAGAGTCAGTGGCGTAGCTAGGGGGACAAGGGCCCTGGTGCATAAGCAAAGAATCGGGCCCTTCTCCCCTATTTCCGCGTAGCTTGAATTTCCTTCAAAATTTTTAATAGGAATAAGAATAGGAAAAAGTGAGTTGAACTTATCACTAGTAGTCTAAATCCATACGTGGTCTCTATTAGAATCTCCATGTGTTTAATAGAAGAAAAAGGGAATAAATAAACAACGACGCACATGACAATAAAGAATATTTATTATACAGATGAGATTTAATTAATCTAAAAAAAACGATTTTTAACAGAATTCCCCGTCCAATTCACAATCTCTTGCGCGTTTTAATTTTTGCGAATTCGTCTATAATTTCACTCAAATCCAAGTTTGATGTTGCCCTAATTTTCTATTGCAATTAACGATAAATGTGGGAGGCGATCTTGTAGAATGCTGTTTCTTAAATATTTTTTTATAATCTTCAGTTTACTGAAAGATCTTTCAGCTGCTGCGGAAGTAACAGGAATTGTATGAAACAGTAGCATCGCTGTATACACTTCCGTAAGGTCACATTTGAGCACGCCAAATTTCATTATAATTTCTTTGCAAAGCTGGCGAAAAGACCACGTCTCCATCAATTGAGGGAGGATCAGATGATATACATTAAGAAATCGGTGCGAAAAATTGGGTCGAATTATATCGCAATATTTCTTCTGAAACTGATAACATTTCTTGAGTCAAATCTTTTGATGATGGGTGAAATTGGCGAATTGATCTCACGACGGTCAAGCACGTGAGCTTATCGCTGATCCAATGTGCTACGGGCGTACTCATCCAAACTCCCAAATAACTGAAATAACGATAACAAACAGCACATGCTTATGGAGGACGCTTGGCGCATGTGTTGAAAATGTTAAATAAGGAGTTCTATAATTGGTGATGTTGATTTGAAAAAAAAAAAATTGAAAAAAAAAAAAAATTTAGACTCGAGGCTCGAGCCTGCTCACAAGAATTTTTTTTTTAAATTTATTTTTTGTATCTTATTTCATTATTATTTTTTTTCAAAGCTGAGGTTAGACGGCCCCCTGAGCTCAGGGGCCCTGGTGCACTGCACCACCTGGCCCTATGATAGCTACGCCACTGCTGAGAGTACTCTCATCAGCTAAACAAGTAAGTGGATTAGAATTTTTGAACAATAGATCGTTGGTGAAGATGATGAAGAGAGTCGGAGACAAAACTAAGCCTTTGGGGGACACCAGCATTTATTTTATGAATAACGGACTGGAATCCGTCCAAAACAACTCCAATGGAAGGTCCGAAAGGTAATTTCTATTCTAATCAATTGAAGAAGGGTTTCGTCGATACGCATACGCTTCATTGTGGGATTGTTTTAACACGGATTATCAACACCTCAACATCAAATGAAAAAGGTACCAACATGCTTGAAAGAATCCTAGAAGAGTGGGTAAAAAGGAAGGCGATTTTAATTGTATTTCTAGACTTAAAACGTGCCTTCGAGACTATAAGCAGGGATATTTTGCTTGCTAAACTGGAAGCGTATGGAGTAAAAGGTGTAGAATTGCGATGGTTTAAAAGCTATCTGGTAGGCAGAACACAAAGAACAAGAATCGGGAATACGGTACCCTCTAATTTATGTGTTCAGTTGGGAGTTCCTCAAGGAGCTGTTCTTGGAACCCTTTTATTCGCCATTTATATCAATGACATAAAAAGAGTGTTAAAACATTGCAAAGTTAAACTGTTTGCAGACGATACGGTCATTAGTATAGCAGGTATGATATTATTGAAATAAAGTCGCTTTAAGAAGCAGATTTGGTCCGCCTAGATGAATGGATGGCAGTGAACAAGCTTAAAATCAATGTTCAAAAGACTAAGTTTATGGTGATAAATGTCATATATGCCACGTGGAGACACATTAAGAATGAATAACCATGTGATTGAACGCGTAAGTGAGATCAAATACTTGGGTTTTGTAATCGATGATAAGGTGAGTTTCGACAAGCATATTGAATTCATCTGTAAGAAAATCGCAAAAAAAGTAGGTTTCTTTAAACGTATCAGAAAAAGAGTTTTAATGTTGTGTGCGGTAAAAATATATAATACTATTATCAAGCCTCACTTTGAATATTATTCTACCCTTTTTTTTTATATACTAATGATTCTTTGAACAGGTTACATTAGTTGAAAAATAAGGCAATGAGCAGATTTACATCAATCCAAACGATGCTGAGCTGGCTGGATTGTAGACAGAGGATAAAGTTGAATGTCTTACTCTTCATCATCTTTAAAATCAATGCATCTGAGTTTCCAGAGTATCTTAGTGAGGAACTTCGAACCGTAGCAGAAAGTCAGCCATACAGCCTACGCAATGCAAATGTTAATTTTCGGCTACCACAGGAACACAAAATTCACTTTTATTTAAAGGTTATCAGTTCTTTAACAGTTTAACATATAATGTAAAGAGAGAAACAAGATTTAATTTGTCTAAAAAAGGATGTGTGCAATTTGTTAAGCAAAGATACAAAAATTTATTTATAACATATTTAAACTTTGTATATACAAAAAAGCATTTATTATACTAATAAAAACATCTATCTATATTTATTTTATGGCAATGCCCTAAATGCGTCATTCATAAAAAGATTATATAATATGGGTTCAAAAATATCCACTTTTTATGCTCTTGGAAATTATAACTGGGTTGCGACGGACGCGACGTTGGAAACGCCTTAATGCTTGACGAACAGCTAAATATCAACTTCTTAGAAGTTGGTAAGATATTTCGCAGGTTCCAGGATTGCTAAAACTTCAGCTTGAAAGAAAGATCGAGTGCGATTAGTGAAAGCTACATGTGTTTCAAAAGCTGCGGTGAGTGTACATCTTAAGGCTTAAGGCACTAGTTGTACCTATACACTCCAGTGCCTGAGTTTTTATAACGGTTTTTAGATTGTTTTCCTTCTCCAGGCCTTGCTATCACACTGAACAGGCGTTATTATTGCTGTTTACATGCAGTCAGCCAGGACATAAAGGAGAGGGAAATTTTCGTACGTAACGTATCACCTTCCAAAACCAATTTCTGGGCTTTTTATGAGATTTGTTTTTGTGCCAGTGAACAAATGTCAAAACCAACAACATGACTTTTACGCACCCTTTTCTGTCAAATCAGTTTTTGAGCAAAATGAAATTTTCTACCCACATTAGGCTCTCTTATACATATTCTCTCTTCATACAATGGAAAGAGTCATGGTGTTTGGTCTCCATCTTTTGCCAAAGATCATACTACAAGTAAATATAGAATGCTTTTGAAGATCTTTTACCACAATCCTTTATATTTTCTCTCTTGTTTAGTTCACGAATGAGCACCACACCAGTGTGTTTTCCGTTTCAGAAGTTTGTAACGGTATGTATGGTATGTTGTTTTTCCTTGTAAGCAAAACTAGTTCAATTTTAATAAGATTACATCAAGTCAGCAGCTGTTTGCCAATCATTATTGCTGAGCTTGTTAAGGGCTCCTTGTACGAGTTCGTATAGGAAAACATTTTTGGTAGTGCTTCCGATTGAGATTTAGGTGATATTTATCTGACGAAAATCACACGGCCAGGCTAGAGTTCGAACCCACAACTCTACTGTACCATTGCTACTTGCAGAGTTTACGATTTGGTTGATAACTATCAGCCAAAACAGAGGAGATAAGACCCAGCTCTGTGGACTTCCCATAAAGGCCTTAACTTTAAGCGTGTTTCCAGTTCCACCTATTTCTTCATTTACGAGTCTGGTTCGAAGCATGCAGTCAATCCAGTCTGCCAACGGTTACTTGATTTCGACTAAGTAAAGGCCCCTTTCTCATCGAGAAAAACTGCCGAAGTGAGTTCGTTGCAATTAATTTAGTTTTTAATTGTGCTCCGTGAAGCGCAGTTTCAACAGATTTGCCTTATCCGAGCAAGTTAAAATATTTATAAAAATATGAACTTAATATTTACCTGTTTGTTGACTTTAGGTGCAATTTTTTCAATTGACCCTCTTTCGATTTGTTCATTGTTCTGTGGGCCCGTATCTACGGCTGTTGGTAGTTGAATATCTTTTGCCATTGAAGGCACAGTGCCATTTTTTGTGTCACCAAGTGCCATTTTGTTGGTTTGTATTTATTGATGTTTTTTTTTTTATATTTTAGCTGTCTCTGCGTGGCTGGACCTCATGAAGATATCCTAAAAAAAAGAACAATTGAAAGTTTGTTTCAGTTTAGCTTTTAAATGTTTAGCATTATAACAAAGCAAAAATTGATCTTAATAAATACACTTAAGAATACTGGGTTGTTAAAAAACAAAAATTATGTACAGGAAGAACTTCATCTAGCGATATCTTAACTTAAGTCTTAAACTTAAGCACACAACACAACATGTCCTATCCACAAAAAAGGAGATACTCTGACTTGCGTCAACTAAGACCCAAGAATTGCAGATCGATACTCAACATCTTTTTATCGATTCAAAAATTCCCTATTACAGCGTGAATAGCTATACAGAGCGAGGTCAGTATTTGACATTCTTGCTAAGAGCGTTCGATTATTCTGGATGTTTATGGAGAACTTAAGCTGCTACTCCGTCAACGTTAGTACGAACATCACGGATTTTTTTGATGTCGCGAAAAGCTTAAGACAAGGTGACGCGCTTTCATGTTACCTCTTCAACGTCCTACTTGGGAGCTTGGGACAATCCTTCGCTACTGGCATTGATCAGTTTAATTGAAGTGGAAGCGGCAAGAATGGGCGTGGCTGTATATAAAGATGAAATAATTTATATGCCGCCTCAAGTGCAGAACATCACCACCGTTGGATTGGACAAAATGTCACGATGCACATAGCTCTGAAGTAGCCAAAGACTTTACTTTGGTTCAAGTACAACCAGCGTTGCCGCTGGAAAGAAAATTAACGTGCCACATTTAAACGAATAGAGCGTGCCAAAATGGAAAAACTACAATTTTTCAATAATTAAAAAAAACTATATAATACTAATTTTTTTTGGTATTTTGCTATACAAAAAAATTTAAAAGATTCCTATTTATTCATGTTATATATGTTAAGAACAAATAAAATATGTAACTCCTTCGAATCAATTTTCCCAAACTTTTGAATTTTGTCATAACTTAATACAAAAAATAGGAACTTTATACAAAAATAATAATAAATTCAACATATAGGTACTAACTATCATATTAAAAAAAGTGTGCCATATTGAAATTTTTCGTGCCACCGTGCCATGGGAAAATTGCTGTGTCAAAAAAGCACGATTGTGCCACTTCGGCAACGCTGAGTACAACCTCTCAAAATATTATGGTAGAAGAGATCAGTGGAAGAATCACTTTTCCCAATCGCTGTTTCTTCGAGCTTAGAAGGCATTTAAATAGGAAATCTATCTTCTAAAGGAGGCACTAATCAACCCAGTCCGGGTATAAGGAGCAGAAGAGTGGACCCTAACACAATTGAATGAAAATGACGGGGATGTTTTGGGAGAAAAATTCTTCGGGTGATATTCGGTCCTGTGTGTATCAGTATGGTGGGGAAGACGTAACGAAGATTTATATGGACTATACATTCACTAGTAAAAAGACAGAAAATATAGCAGCTTAGATAGCTGGGGCGTGTGATCTATGAACTTTGCGAACCGATTTGGAAGCGTTGTTCTGGCGTTAAGCGATTCATGATGAATTGCCAAGCCTAATGAACAAAAATGTCAACACAGTTAAACATTCTACACTGTCAAACCATTGACAACAACCATCGAAACTTCACCTGCAGCTAAAAGAACACCCTTCGTATTCATAATAATCTGTTTAGCTAGAACTTCCGTTTTTCAATCTGCAGGAAACAAATACAGATTCTAAAGAACAAGTTAACAAAAAAACATTGCTAAAGAAAAACTAACTGCTTTGTGAAGATGGTGATGTATGGTATATAAAATTTGCTTAAAAATAAAAAAATCCATTGAACCATGCATTCTTTACACAAAAATCACGTGACATCATCATTCGCATTCCATTACTCATCGGATATCGTCATCGTTTTTAATATAGCAAACAAAAAAAAAACATACGATACAAGATACAAACTAAAGCATGTGGTTCAGTGCCACAGTCAAAAAGTAAAAATTAAAATATATGCTAACAGTGTGTGAAGTATAACTTTTTCCTCCATTCTCACTTCAAATTAATTACTTCCTTTTTCAGTCATGGTATTGTAAACTCAATTAGTACTTCAACATTCAACTGCACGGATGAATTACACACACGACAACATGTGTGCGCATATTATTTTTTTTAAACTAAAAATGTATATTGTATCTGAACCTGTATGAAACAAAAAAGAACAAGTTGTGTCATATTTTAGGGTAGATTTTGTTTGTAATCTGATAGTACGAGTATCTAAGTATCTGATTGTCCAAACATTGATATGAATTTTTTGATGACCGCACATAAACATTTAAATGGAGTTGAATAAGACAATAACTCATTTATTTTTGGGGATATACTCGTATGGTAGGCGTTAAGTGTGTTGGGTGATGATGGTATAAAACATCTATAAGCTACAACATTCTTGGGTTCAACTTTTTGTCTTGTACATACATATGTGTATTCTGTTCGCACAAATATGCCCTGATTTAGATTATTTTCTACAAAATACAGACATTTTATGTGATTACGATTAGATATGTTAGCTTGTGACATGCGAAATAGTGCGAAGAAGGCGATGTAAAACAGCAACCAAAGATACTAGTATTCTTTTACTAACTTTAATAGACGAACCTTTTTTATCTGCGCGATAAAGCCAACTTTAAGGCAAAATATGCATTCGTAGGAAAAAATGAGATGCCAATCCTTTTTAGATTGTACTTGAAAGAGGTTTTGAAATGCGCATTCTATTTCTTAACATAAGACCATCGATTTTTTTGTGAAAAATTAATTATTCAGTAAATTTTGTCGGTTCATCCTTTTTTAAATCAGACTTTATCGTTAAACACTCGACCGATTTCAGTGAAATTCTTTATGTTGGAAATTTAGAAAAAAATATTTTCGAAAAGTTTTTCAAAAAGAAAGCGTTTCTAGCACTAAGCAAATATCAAAAAAAATATCAAAAAATTTTTAATTTATTTTCCAAAATCTCAAGAGCAGATTCGTGCGACCCAGTCGTGCCATTTATTTTGTGATGTAAGAAGAAACATGTGCTTTTAGCTAATGAGCGATAAGTTTTTAGGATACATCTTTGATAAGGACGACACATGTATTTAACAAAAGAAGAACCCGAAGCTTAAGCGAAGGGTGTGAAAAATTCTGAAATAAAAATATGGATACTAATTAATTAAGTCTGGTTGTTGTATTAAGGGGCGCTGAGGACAAACGTGAGTAAATGGGAGTGGGATTTTTCGACTTTTTGGGTTATTATCAACTCACACTTGAACGTTGATTAAGTCACCTAAGTTTACATAAACAAAGTTTCCGCCAGAAGCGCTAATACAAAGAGACAAAAAATAGTATGGTTGTAGGTTATGGATACCTGTCTACTGAGTGCATCCGTCCACATAAATGTTCTGGAATTCTTATTATCACACTCAAGGTGACTTAATTGCAATGCTTTTCATTAACAGAGGAAAGAGGTTCCCTTTTTTACTTGCTCTATAGGGCAAGTGTTGGTTTCGTGCAGAAAAAAAATCGAGGTTTTAATCAAACATGACATTACGATGATAGAGAAACCCAATAAAGTGGTTTTCGCCATAACGTCTGTCGATCTGTCTGTTCGTCTGTGTGGATGTGAGCTTTTTCACGTCATGCTACAGCCTAAATGGCCTGACGGATTTTCTTCAAACTTGGTGTATACCAGTTTTAAGAAAAACCATTCTTGAGGTTTTTTACTTGCGATTATAAGAACTATGAGGCAAGTTATGCATTCGTGAAAAAAAAGTTTTGAGATAACAATCAAACATGACATTGAGATGATAGCGAAGACGAAAAATATGGTGTAAGAATTCTGTGCGTCTGTATCTCTGGTCTGTATGTATAGAGACCTACAGCCCAAACGGGTGGGCCGAATTGCTTCAAACTTGGTATATAGAGTTGTTTAGGTATTGTGCAGAGGGGAAATTTTTTTTAGCTCAAAAAATAACGGTACCTGCCATATAACCGTTACGTTAAAGCTTATTTTTCTCAAAGACGGCTCTAACGATTTCGATTTAAAAAAAATCAGTACCTAAAAAGGTACGACCAATCATATGGCTGAAAAAAAAAGTTTTAAAAAACGGCTAAGAACGGTACTTACCATAGGACCTTTTTTTTTTTTTTTTGCTTTCGAGTATCTCGAAAACGACTCAACCGATTCTTTCGAAATTTCACACATATATAGCAGTAGGTAGCTTAATTTGTACTGCATACCAATATTTTTAAAAAATATTTGTTTGTATTTTTAAAAGCATTTTAAAAAGAAAATTTTTAAAATTTATATTTTGAAAACTGCTTATTAAATTTTTTTTATAAAAATTATAAATAAACGTATATTTGCTTTGCGTTTTTGATTTTTTTTTTGAAAATTTTTCTCAAAAACCGCTCTACAGATTTTTTATAAATTTATTCTCATAAATTCAAATTTATCCAAGAAATAAAATGGCGTACTTTTTTTCAGCTAAAATTAGTTTAAGTATTTATTTAAGAATTTTAAAAAAAATGTATTTTTATCAAAATCTCAAGGCCCTAGACCACATTGTTTTCAGTTTCTCTTTTCTAAATGGTGGCTCCCATACAAATAGCCACTAGGTTTTTTCGTTTTTTCTAATTTACTCAAAAAACTGTCCCCCAATTTTTATGAAACTTTGGGTGTAATATAAACAGAAGGCTTGAAAGAAAACTGTATTTTTAGTTTTTGGCTGGTCTTATCTTAACCAATACATGAATCCACTTAACCAAGTTATCGGGAGTGATCTCAGTTGCTTAAAGCCATGATTTTCTCTCTTTGTCTATGGTTCCTTGAGGTGTAGGTATAGGTGACCGCCCTGTTCATGTTGGATGGATAGAATGCAATGATAAATGTGATGGCGCATGTGATTGCCATGTTACAGAGGCGTGGTGTACCGATATTCGAATTTAGTGGGTTACACGGTTAAATGTCTGATGTTTCGTCACACAATCAAGATCAAAACAAAAATTAATGCATGACTGGGTCGTTGCTCTGTGGGTGCAAAAGCATGATGATAAGAAATGTTTCCAGCATCAAAAACAACTACTCTTTTGTTGGAGAAGTGTTTTTGTCTCGCTTTTTGAGCATATTGACAGTGTTATTATATAAGATACGTTTATTTTGCCAGTTATTTCGTTACCTATAATTGAATTGAGTCATTTATAAACAGAGTTTCGTTACTTTTATTTTAAGCCAACAAATATCCACAAGTAACTCAAAATTTTTAAAGTCATTTTTGAAAAATTTGCTAAAAACTAAAATATATTGGCTAAAACGGGAAACCCCGATATCCGGGAGCTAACGTTAAGAAAACTTTAATATTCAAAATGAAGTTGTCATTTTTGGCAGCTATGAAAAATATATAATATACCTTAGCAACTCTGAACTTTTTTATTAATGTCATTGCCTACTTATGGCCAGTTTAATCAGACCATTAAAACCGATTTAAAGTTTCTAGAATCGCCCAGTGGCCAAAATTCGGCCATTAAAATGCCCAAAACTGTGGGAACAAAATTTAACAGCGAATTTATACGAAAAAATGGTAAAAAAAAACACACCAAGACATTTTCACTTGTATTTTCCAACAAAAAAAAATATTCCCAGCACACCTACTCAGTAATACCTTTCCAACGATATACCTATACATATATCATCTCAATCGGTTGGGTAAACACCTCGCAATCGGTACCACGAAAAAACTGCTTGCCTATTTATATATAGATTATGATTTGTAGCCAAAAACTAAAAATGCAGTTTTTGTTTCAAGTACAAAATATAAAAAGTTTAATAAAAATCGTTTGAGCTTTTTTTGAGCATATTAGAACAAACCATAAAAAGATGGCTTTAAAAGAACGGCTCGTTGTATGGGAGTCACCGTTTAGAATTGTTTTACTGAAAAAATTGCAATGTCATCCCATTATTATTTATTATTATTATTCAGCTTTAATAACTCTTTTTTTTTATTTAAAATAATACAAAATTAATTAACATAAATCTAGAAAGCTTTATGAGTATAAGCCTCCCCCTTCAACTTCCATCCTCTTCTGTCTGTAGCTTCTCTCCAGTAGTTTTGAAAAAAAGATTGAATGTCGTCTCTCTCCATGGCTTTAGTGGGCTTCCATCCAGAATTTCTTTTTCGGTCTAGGGGTATCCCAACTGTTGTCGTTTTGGTACATTGATCATCAGTTGAACGAATTATGTGGCCAGCCCAGTCCCATTTCAATTTTCTCATTTTGTAAATGAGGTAAGTATAATCTTCTACATACTCTAAAATTGTATCATCTATTTTTATTCTGAATGATCTCCATTTGACATGATTTTGATTTTTTGTCGATTAGTTGATAAACCCACTTTCTTGCACTCGAAACTAAGATCGTTGAGCATACCTTGTAGTTCTACATCGCTGTTGGCAATCAATACAATATCATCTGAAAATCTTAGATTTGATAAGTATATTCCATTTATCCTCAAACCCTTTTCTTTCAAGTTTAACTTTCGGAAGATTTTCTCTAAGGTCGCAGAAAAAAGCGCTGGACAAAGTGGGTCGCCCTGTCTAACTCCTCGAGTTATATGAAACATTGGTCCAATTGTTTCTGTTTTTATGAATCCAATATTTTCACTGTAAATTTTTTTTTTTGGAACTCGGACGGTTTTCCGCTGAACACCTTGTTTTAATAAAACTTCCCATATAAAAAGTTGCTCAACCGTGTCAAACGCTTTGGCAAAGTCTATAAACGCGAAATAGAGAGTTATGTATGTTATATTCTTGTCATCTCATAGGAAATTTTAAAAAATTATGCCAGACAAAGTGTGAGGGAATCCGATCAGACCGTTGCCAATTTATGGCCATATGAAAAAAAAAAAACCGTTAGAACCTGATTTTCGTTAGGACCATTTAATCCACAGATAAAAAATCCGGTTTTATCAAAAATGCTCTAAGTTTGTTAAATTTTAAGTTTAATCAAAATCATAAGAGCTGTTTTTGAGCGCATCTTTTAAGCAACCTAGGGAAAAAGTCGAATAAAAAGGAATGGAGGGTCCCTCTAAGAAAAAGTCACTGATTTGAATGCGCTTCCTTTTTGTTTTTCGGTGAAAAGCTAATAACTTTTTTCTAAGAAGCCTTTGAATAGCTTTCTATCAATTGACAATTGATTTGTCTGAACTGAAACAAATCCTAACTGAGCAACCGCATGCTTCTTGACAGCCAGGAGTCGTCCTCACATAATGAAAGCCTTGAGTGTCTGCAAACGTTTGTTTTCTTGGGAGTTTCGTCAATTCGCACACACCAATTGTTGTTTCATTCAAACCAATAGTTTTAAAAGCCCATTCGGCTACACAAAATTTTTGACAAACTAGTTGTATTTGTTGTTCGTTTTGTAGAAAACCAACACCAAATAGTGTAAAAAGGCGTTGTACTAAATAACATTAAGTGTTAATTTTGACTGCGAAAATAATAAAATACCCACGCAACTTGGAGACCGACAAACCAGCATGAGTGTTAATTTTGTATATAACGTTTGTAATTTTGAATATGCACCCTCTCAGAAGAACATAAATAAAAGAAGATATTCAAACGTGGTCATCATCAACAAAGCTTGCATGGCATGTTCTCTTTACTTGAGCAACACCCTGTGTAAAAATCTGTTCAAGAAATCACCGAACTAAGCTCGTGTAAATTCTTTACCGGTCACTGTCATTGTGTTAGAATTATTATATTAAAGCCATGTTTTTACATACTTCATTGTCAATGACCTTGGCTGCACGTGGTTAGTAGTAAGATGGAGGACCGTCAAAACTAATAACTGCGAGCTTTCTGTGTTCTTCTCTTTTCTGTTCTGTCTGTCTCTTTCTGTCGTGTTTATGTTGTCTTGAGCCGAAGGCCTAAGTTGCCAGTGCTTGTAAGTGTGTCTACTCCGATTGATTCATCGACGGAGTAAATTGTAATGTAATGTAATGTAACATACTCCGGAAACGAGAGCCACATTTATTTTCAGACCCGGCAATTTTGACATTTCAATTAAGACACATTGCTTCACAACATTGGCACGACACGAGGTAAACTAGAATTTCAATTTCTCTTAATATAGAAATTTATACGAAAATTTAAGCCAACTGAATTAGAATTAAAGTTAAAGATTTTATTTGTCTTAATCTTTGACACCATGTTTTTTACTAATCTCACTGAACTACACAATTTAATAATTTTTTTTAATTTTGCCGCCATTTGTGATAATAAAAGGTCAAATAGAAATACAGATTCGTTGGATAGTTATTTTTATAAACAAAAGTTGTTAAATTAAGGCGTTTTCTAGATTATTTTAAATCCTAAAACAATAAAACAAGTTTAAATGAATCCGAATCCCAATCTTAAACTAGAATTGGATACACAAAATAAAACGAGCTTGTGTATATTTTCTGTGCTGGTGCTGTGCCAGTGCCGTGCTGTGCGGTGTTAATCAAGGTCATCAAGAACGCTATTTAAGAGATTCAACTACAAATGGATGTAGGTACACATGGAATATAAAACAGTTTAAATATTTTTGGTCAAATAATGTGACGCATCGCTTTGCAGAATAATTACCAGCTAGAGTCAGTTAAGATTGGATAGGTTTGAGATTGTGACTCTCTAGATGAAATTCGAGAAATCATAGACAAGGAATACAAACATACATATAGAAAAAGTATAATGCCGATATAAATGATGGAGTTTCCTTGAGATAATTATGACCTAAAATCTCAAACTACTGTACCACCTTTCTTTCCTATCTTCTATTCCTTCTCTCCTTGCTCGCACATGTTAAATCATAATAAGGGTATTTATATCCCCTTGAGTGCGAGTGCATTATAAAAAAAGGGCCAGGCGATGAGATTTCCTGTAAACTTAATCAGTATGTTAGTAGTTCCTTGAGGATTTCCGAACATCATAGCCTTCAATGAAATCCTAAGAATCCATTAGACAAATTATTAGCTTGGGACTTGTTTGACAAATTTGATAGACGTTCTTTCAAAAAGGTTTGGAGCGTGGTCGTTCGTAATTGTTTTTTTATTTAATTGCTACCTAGACATAATACTGATTTTTTGAAACAAAATTCACCCTTATGTGCACGCACACCACTTTTTATATTTATTTTGGGAGGATTTCTATTTGAAATCTCTTAAATTTAGTTTTTGAAGCCACATAAAATATACTGTATGTCGGGGTCGCCCTAAATTCCTCTTATGCTATTATAATTGGTTGGGGGATTAGTTTCTGCACAAGTGGGTCGAACGAACGTGCTCTAATATACGGAGTATGGTTTCAGGGATTTATATTTTAAGAAATTAAAAAAAAAAAAAACATCAAAAAATGTCATTATAAGCTGAAGGTAGGCTCTACCTAAAAAAAAAAAACCTATACAGAAATAACGTTCATCAAAATCGTTTGAGACGTTTCCGAGAAAAATAGGTAGGTACCGTTAATGTAAGACTCAGAATGACAACTCCAAATACAGTCCATCGCCTATACTCTAAAAACACAATGTAATAAGTTTGGCACACACGCATAACTGATCTGCCAAGAGCGCTTGCCGTGCGGTCTATTAGCAAAAGTGGAAGGAGGAACATCGGTTTTTCAGAAAGAATAAGAGAGAACTGGAAAAGCAAGTGGTTGAATCTATTGAAGGTTGCTATACGATAGAAACATTGTTCTAAAGTTTTACCAAAGGCGAAGACATCTAACTAATCGTTGTCAGGCACGATAACCCATTCGATAGGAGTATACACCAACTCATCTGTAGAATCTAATCGGATAAGAGTATGCCTGATAAATGGAACCTCGGTATCGTGTGCCCTATCCACAAGAAAGGATATACTCTGAACTGCACCAACTACAGAGGTTTTCTAAATGACGCCTATAAAAACTTGGCGATTATTCTGTGTGAACGTCTGAACCCTTTCGCACGTGAACTTATTGGCCTCTATCGGTGTGGTTTAAGGCTTGGCAAGTCAATCGTCGAACAAATTTTCACACTTCGACAGAGATCGATACTCACCAACGCTTTATCGATTTGAAAGTCCTCGGGTACAGAACATCACCGTAGGCTCGGACAAAACGTCACGATGGACTGATATAACTTTGAAGTTGTCAAGGACTTTGTCTATTTGAGTTTCACTATAACCTGTCAAAACAATATTAGTGAAGAGATTACTCGAAGAATGACTTTTGCCAATCGCTGTTTCTTCGGGCTAAGATAGCATCTTAGTAGCAAAGCCCTCTTTCAAAGCACCAAGGACACACTATACAAGACCCCAATCATCCCAGTCCTGATCTATGTTGCAGAAGCGTGGCCACTGACACAATCGGATGAAAATAGGCTAGGTTAATTAACCATAATTATGGTAGAAGGCATTCTTCGATTATATTGATGGTTCTGGGATACATTTCACTGGGTGTACATTTTGAAGTTCTTCCTAGTTTTTAAGTTTTTTCCATTATAGTGAATCAAATTTGCCCCTTGATTTTTGATCGACTAATTTAATAGAAACAGAAAGTGCATCGTTAAAAACACATATTGTTGTTCTGAAATAATTTAAATTGTGCAAACATTTGACTTGAAGTGAACCAAACTTAATAACTTTTATATGCAGGATCGAAAGATCGAATAAGAGTTGAGTCAGCATTTTGATCTAATAGCGTAGGTAGAAATAGTGTTAAGTTTTGTTGCAAGGCAAAAGAAGGGCAGCGTGGTTAAAGTGGATTGGAAGGAAAAAGAATAAGGTAGGCCTGCTTGCGGGATACAGCGTTAGCTCGTAGGACGGTGGAACTTGCCCCCCAAACTTAACCAAACCTGACAACTAAAAACCCACAACAAGCCAGCCAAGAATATTAAATATACGAAAAAAATCAAAAACAAAAATCGAAAACAGCGGACAGACGGACAAAATCATCACTTCAAGGGTACTGATGTGGGTGTAGTTGCAGTGAAGCCATTTCCCGCCCTGCCATAGGAATTCTACGACTTTTTTTATATATATATATAGGTAGTTAAAATGAATTCAACATAAAACTTATCAAAGAGTTTTATCCCGGTTATAGTATAGTGGAAGTAGTAGTAGTATTTGTTTATTAGTTTTAGAAAACTTTTACAAAATAAATATATGAAAATTACAAAATTAGGTATTTGAAAATATGTTGAAAATATGTTGACGGCTAATATATAAAAATAATAAAATTAATTTTAAATAATGTTTATCTTTTACAAATTATTTATAATAAAAATATACAGTTGTTGTTTAAATGTTTGTAATCGATGTTGACTTTTTAGTTCTTTAGGTAGACTATAAAAAAATAGAAGTCCTCTGTACATCAGTGAGTTTTGTGTGCTGCTTCTGTTGAATCTTTCCAGTCTAGTATTGAAAAGCATTATATGCAATCATTTCTGTCAGCATAGCTACATACCACCAATGTATACACAGAACAATGATTTATAGCGGATCTAAATATGTATGAACTCATAGGGACCAGTCACCGTGACAGTCAAAATATTGCTATTGTGAAGGCTAACTCACAAAACTCAATATTCCTACCAAATTTTAAATGTGCTATTTAAAAAAAATTGCAGTTTAATTTAAAAACCCTTGAATAATTGCTAACAAAATTCATTGGTGAGACAGTATAATTGTATTTGTAAATGTCAAATAGGTAAGTATGAGTGCGGTTTTAATTATTTTAGTCAGATCTTAGAAACAACTTTTTTTTATCAGCTACGAAAATATTATTATTCGTCGAAATTTTTTCCGAGTGCTACATGCACAAGTTACTGACAAATAAGTAACGTTAAGTCATGTTTTCCAACTGCCTAATTGCTTTTAAAGAAGTTACTTGCACTCGAGAATAATTCATGCAGATATAAGCCCACCAAGATTTAGTGGCCTGAAAAGTCATTGATTACTTGTCTGTATGTTGTGCGTGAAGAAAGGTTAATATGTCTTAAAAACTCAACTATGCGATTCTTCGATATTACAATCTTGCAAGTGTATGTTGTACGAGTAAGTACGTACTTTACGAATGGATAGCTTTTAAAAATTAGTTTATTTTGGGAAAATTGTTGAAACTATTAAATGGTTTCAATTTTAAACTGTTATAGAGTTTGAAAAAAATATATAAGCTGTGTATTACAACTTGCTTGCCAGTAAGCGGCTCGCCTCTGGTAACAAAAGGATTTACTTTTCTCACTATCTGAACAAACTCAATCAGTTACTGATTATTTTTTTTTTTTATTTTCAAAAATAACTGTCAGTTTAAAAAAAACAACCAACATTTTGTGGTTGAAATACTTCTTGTCCGATATCATCAATTATTTGACTTGTCAGCATGTCGGTATTATCAAATGAAGTTACATTCTTCTCTATGCTAGAGACTGCAGATTCAAGTGTCGCTTTGATATGAGTCCTATTTAATTTGAGATTCAAGATCACATAGTTTAAGAAGGTAATAAGGTAACAAAATACAGAAAGAAAGTAAGATGAAATAAGAAAGAGAGTCATATGGATAGTTTAAGGAACAATATTTTTTTATTAGTGCTGTTCGGATAGATGTTTAGATATTTTACTTTTGAACTGTTTATGATATGAATAGTGCATGACAATTTTTGATTTAATTTAAAGGCTAGAGTAGTGACACTGCTGCTAAAAATTGGAGGCACAAATTTTGTTTTAAAACTTTTACTAGAAATCATTAATGATTGGGTTTAGGGTGCATTTAATGTAAGTTCAATATTGCAGGAGACTAATTAAATACATGCAAAAACTCTTCGTTTAATCTACACTCAATATATTCGATTGCGCCAGCCGGCTGTGAAAGATAAAACTGTACCTCATGTGCATAGAGATGGTTAGAAAAATCGCACAGAAACTTTTGAAAAGTCAAAAATAGGTATGATTAAATTTTATATCTTAGCCATAGAAAAATCGCACAGAAACTTTTGGAAAGTCAAAAAATAGGTGTGATTAAATTTTATATCTTAGCCATAGAAGTTGGAGCAGAGCGTAATGTCAGACGACCAAAAGGAAAGGACTATCACCCCCGCTAATACTTGGAAGACGATTAAACACGGTATGGTGTGGCTTCTATTTCTTTTATTCCGTATTAGTAACATCTTGAAACATTCGGCGAATCTAATGGAAGATTTGTTTCGAGAGAAAGAAGTTTCAATAGTTGTATGGCCAAGTCAATCCCCAGATCTCAACCCGGTTGAGAACTTGTGGAATAAGCTTAAGCGGAAAGTAGGAGGCCAATATTTTCCAAATGGGAACAGATTATGGGATGCTGTTGAGAGGGAATGGTATTCTATACACCAAGAAATACGCCAAAAGCTTGTAGAGCAAATGCCACGACAACATCAAAATTGTTTGCATAAAGCTACCATTAGACGGTCCTTGTAATGGTCTTTGCAAGGACAATCTGACGTCATTATGACGTATTTATCTGTCCTAAAATCGACATGTCGTGTAATGAACATTGTAAAATGCTGTCCTTGCAAGGACAACCACAATGTCCACCACAATGTCACGAATTTTTGTGTCCTTGCAAAGACAAATTACAAGGACCGTATAATTGTCCTTGCAAAGACCATGTCCCAACAATGCAACATCACGAATTTCTGCCGGGACATTGTTGCTTGGAATGGTCACTTTTCAGGGTGGTTTTGTTGTTGTTAAATTTCAATGAGCTGCCAAAGTGACATCAGATTTTGACAACCTTGCGTGCATTTGCTCTGTTCCCACTGTGCACTTTCTGTGATGCGCTACTTATTTTAACATTAGTAAAGAAACAAAGATAAAACAAAAAGAGCAGAGAAGAACAAAGTAAATTATTTATTTTATCAATGAATTTGTTTTTCGTGGGTGAATTTATAATGATTACGAAACAAAATTCCATTTTATAAATACAGGAATAACCAAAAAATACTTTGAAGTGATATACGAGTATACATAGTTTAAAAAGGTATTTTTCGAATAATGTCGTAAAACCAACGTTAACGTCGTCGGTCAAAACTGTCAAAACTTGTATGGAAAATCTTTTACGACAAATCGTATCTAAACTTTCCGACACTAATTTGTGTCTTAAACTTTGTCAGAAACATTGTAAATGTCTTAAAAGAAATTTAAGGTATGCTAAAGTTTGCTAGTGACATCACAATCATCTGATATTGTGATTTTGTTCAGCATTGAACCTCGTTTTTAAATTCTTTAATCCACCAAAATCGGATGGTTAACCCTTGAACCACCGCCTTAACATAAATAATGCAAACATGACAGAGGTAAATCGTTTTTAAATTTTGATCCAAGGATGAACCACGATTGTACAACTGGCCCTGATTGTATGTCTGTGTGAGTGGAAAATGTGAGCGTTTTGCAACTGTCTTGCCAGTAGCTGGTTGGCATGTGTGGCGTCCGTGTAACAAACAGCTGAATGAATTTCGACATAGTTTCACTAAAATTGCTTATTGCTGTGCACAGTTGACATCACGGGACGTGGTCAAAATTGCAACAATCAACCGAATTTTAACATTTACTTTCACTTATACTTCTACTTACACGATTACTGACGCTAGTGTATTTATACATGCGTAAGCTCGCCTTATAAAAAAGTTTCAATAAACATTCTCCGGATGGTCAACGATAAAAGTATCGCGGGAGATTCGCGGAGTAAGCTTTGGTGTATTGTTAATGTTATTGAAATTAATGAATGAAAGATATTGTAATCAGTTTTAAACGTTTAACGTAATTGTGTCCTACAATATCTTGATGCTTTGTTGTTTCGTGTATTTTTGTAGATTCTGGTAGTGGGTACTTTTATAATAAATCTTAATTTACTTGACATAATTTTCCAATAAAAAGTGATTATTTGCAGAAAATCACAGTATGGGAACGTCCCTAATGAAACCTGAAACGTCAAATTTACTTTTAACAAGGACCAATTTATAAATGTCGTGTAATGGTCACGGTAAAATATTGCATTTTTCAGCGCGGTTTCATTCACCACCAACTGTCAAAATTGTCATGTCGTGTAATGGACATTTTTATGCTTGTCCTTGCAAGGACACCGAAATGCAAAAGTAACAATGTCCACTTTGGTGGACATTGTACTTTGGGACAAGAATGCCAAATTTGTTTCATTCGTGTAATGGACATTCTTACTAGCAAAGACACGGTGAAGAATGTCCATTTCATTTACTGACAGCACAAGGACACATTTTCTGTGACGTCAGACTGTCCTTGATAGAAAGGTAAACGAAAATTATGATAAAATACAACAAATTTTACACTATCATTGTTGATTATTTAGGAAGACGCATCTATTTTTTTTTTGTCCAAAGGCGAATATACGGTTTTAGTGTATAAAATTTATAATTACTTAATTTAAAAGCCTCAAATGATAATATTTGATTAAGTATTGATAGTCTTATGAAAACTAATGTAAAAATAATATTTAAATAAACAAATTATATTTAAAAATTAAGTATAAAATGAAAAAAACAATAATTGCACCTATTTTTTGACCAGCTGTGTACATACAGAAGAGTATAGGACCTAAAATTGATCATTGTGTTAAGGCTATATCACACTGACAGTGAATTCACTGACCACTGGCAGGCAGTGACGTCAAAATCGCGTCACAATGCCATCAGTGAAGTCATCCGTAGTGTGATAGCCAGTTTTGGGACGCCAGTGAAGGTGTCAGTTCACTGACGTGTTCACTGACCAACCCAAATCGCGTCAGTGACTGACTCGAAAAATGACAAGTGTGATAAGTAGTCACTGGCGCATAGGACCACTGACACACTTTTATGACAAGAGCGTCAGTGTACTGACCCTGTCCCATCACTGGCAACACACGAAATTTCTCGTTGTGCCAGTGAAGAAACCCCGTCAGTGAACTGACCTGTTTTTTGATATTTTGTTTGAAAAATTTCAAGTACCGTATTTTTTGGGAAGTTTTAAAAAAAAAATTTTTTACCAACTTTTTTTGATTTTTTAGAACTGGCATTTTCTAGATCACGAATATGCATTTTTGAAGTCGCTAGGTCACTGACTAGCATGAGGTGTCAGTGAGTTTTGGGACACACTGGCACAGGCCTGCCAGTAAGTGTGATAACCTTTTTTTCTTAACTGACCACTGACGAGCAACTGCTTCACTGGCGTAAAAATCACGTCAGTTTTCGTGACGTCACTGCCTGCCAGTGGTCAGTGAATTCACTGTCAGTGTGATATGGCCTTTATGCCAGATTATGAGTTTTTTTAAAAATCTTATTTGATCCTTTTCAATCGCCACCCTTTGAACTCTATTAATAAAATATTTTCAAATTAGGTCAACAGCTCTCAGGCTTTAGAAAAAAAATATCTTAACCTATAACTTAATAATAATTTCAACTTATGCCTGAAGACCTAAGTGCAGTGGATTGAGATTTTAGGTGACATTCAATCCCACGATAATCCCAAGGGTGTAATCCAGTTGCAACTGGGAGAAAATAGAAAAATTGCTGCCCAGACTAGTGCTGGGCTCTACATCCACTGCCACCCAACTTGCATCGTAAAAAAAGTACGGTGAGAAACGGTTTGGACGAAAATCTAGAAGTAAAGATGCTCGTGGTTACCTTGCCACAATAATAATTCTTGTCACTTTGCAAATATCAGGAAAAGTAGGTGGCAATGGTACAGGGGATGAAGTGCTTGGTTGCTTACCTAAGAGTTGTGGGTTCGAGCCCCAGCCTGGGCAGCAATTTTTCAATATTCCCCAGCTTTAACTGGACGCCACCCGTGGGGTTTTTGTGTGATAAATATCACATATTTCTCAATTCATTATGCCAACAAAAAATCTTTCCTATCTCCCTATTCCTTCTAACAAACGCCGTGTAGTTTGCATTCGAAGACATTGAATTTAACCGGCATATAGTTAAAATAAAAATTAAAAAAAGAGGATGAGGTAGTGCAAAAATTATGACATGTGTAAGGGAGCTACAAAAATGTGGTCTCATTATTTTTAAAAACCAAGTGACAAACCATCTTCACCAAAAATATTTGATTTCAAACTATAAATAATGCTTACAATGTCATTTAAAGTGATTGCTTAGAAGTCAACATTGAAAACTAAATTTTACTGCAAAGTTCTTGGTTCAGAACGAAACTTGCACACAAGGGTATTTATACCCCGAACATGCGTGAACGTTAAGGAAGATATGGATGGATAGAAGATATAACGAGATACCGATGAACCGACTGCAAAAGTCCAAGACATCGCAAATTAATCGGTCCAAAAGGTAACTTCTAATAATAAGAAAAAAGGTGTACGTACCACATACACTCATTTTCGATAAGAGAACTCGATGCCGAAGTCAATCAAATGCATTTCAAATATTCAGTGCAATAATTTCTCTAAAATGATGTTAGTGCTCTTGGTCGGTTGTTTGAGGGGGGTGAAGATACGCATTTTTCGGGCTGGACAAACAGCAAACTTTTCTGCAAATAAATCAGCTTTCTTCTGAGAGCTTACTATATAGGTACTATCTGTCTATCTGTCTATCTGTCTATCTGTCTATCTGTCTATCTGTCTGTCTATCTGTCTATCTGTCTATCTGTCTATCTGTCTATCTGTCTATCTGTCTATCTGTCTATCTGTCTATCTGTCTATCTGTCTATCTGTCTATCGGTCTATCTGTCTATCTGTCTATCTGTCTATCTGTCTATCTGTCTATCTGTCTATCTGTCTATCTGTCTATCTGTCTATCTGTCTATCTGTCTATCTGTCTATCTGTCTATCTGTCTATCTTTCTATCTGTCTATCTGTATATCTGTCTATCTGTCTATCTGTCTATGTCTATCTGTATATCTGTCTATCTGTCTATCTGTCTAACTCTCTGTCTATCTGTCTATCTGTCTTTCTGTCTATCTGTCTATCTGTCTATCTGTCTATCTGTCTATCTATCTATCTGTCTATCTGTCTATCTGTCTATCTGTCTGTCTATCTGTCTATCTGTCTATCTGTCTATCTGTCTATCTGTCTATCTGTCTATCTGTCTATCTGTCTATCTGTCTATCTGTCTATCTGTCTATCTGTCTATCTGTCTATCTGTCTATCTGTCTATCTGTCTATCTGTCTATCTGTCTATCTGTCTATCTGTCTGTCTATCTGTCTATCTGTCTATCTGTCTATCTGTCTATCTGTCTATCTGTCTATCTGTCTATCTGTCCATCTGTCCATCTGTCTATCTGTCTATCTGTCTATCTGTCTATCTGTCTATCTGTCTATCTGTCTATCTGTCTATCTGTCTATCTGTCTAACTCTCTGTCTATCTGTCTATCTGTCTATCTGTCTATCTGTCTATCTGTCTATCTGTCTATCTGTCTATCTGTCTATCTGTTCATCTGTCTATCTGTCTATCTCTCTATCTGTCTATTTGTCTATCTCTCTGTCTATCTCTCTGTCTATCTCTTTGTCTATCTCTTTGTCTATCTCTCTGTCTATCTCTCTGTCTATCTCTCTGTCTATCTCTCTGTCTATCTCTCTGTCTATCTGTCTATCTGTCTATCTGTCTATCTGTCTATCTGTCTATCTGTCTATCTGTCTATCTGTCTATCTGTCTATCTGTCTATCTGTCTATCTGTCTATCTGTCTATCTGTCTATCTGTCTATCTGTCTATCTGTCTATCTGTCTATCTGTCTATCTGTCTATCTGTCTATCTGTCTATCTGTCTATCTGTCTATCTGTCTATCTGTCTATCTGTCTATCTGTCTATCTGTCTATCTGTCTACCTGTCTATCTGTCTATATGTCTATCTGTCTATCTGTCTATCTGTCTATCTGTCTATCTGTCTATCTGTCTATCTGTCTATCTGTCTGTCTATCTGTCTATCTGTCTATCTGTCTGTCTATCTGTCTATCTGTCTATCTGTCTATCTGTCTATCTGTCTGTCTATCTGTCTATCTGTCTATCTGTCTATCTGTCTATCTGTCTATCTGTATATCTGTATATCTGTCTATCTGTTCATCTGTCTATTTAGCTAAAATCGGCTTACACAGAGACATCACTCATGAAAACGATAGATACCCAGTTCAAACAATGAGGCTCCGTCAAAGGAAATGAAGCAAACTTTAGAACATGCCTTAAAAGCATTTCACTAATTTCAAAACCCCGGCAAAATAAATTGATTTTAAGCACAATAAAATATTGAAAGCCCAGCTGTCCAGAAAATAGTATCCGTCTCTTGGTATTGACCCCGAAATTATTTTCTGCAACAATTTTCAAAAATGAAACGATACCATTTGTTTATTTTCAAATAAGAGATCCTGAGAATTTCGTGAAGAACCCGATTCCAAGCGACGACATGAAACCGGTAAAAGGAAAAATATTGTTCATTTTTTTGAAGGCCCAACGTGTGATCGCAAAATTCAAACGAGACCACCTGAAATTTCAATTTTAAGAGAAAAAAAAACACATAAAAAAATTTGTTTTAAGAGTTTTAGAGAAAATGTTCCTGCTCAAGACATTATTTTTCCTTAACAGGGACAGGAAAATTTTACAATATGCGTATAGATCAGATTTGAATACAAATAAAACACCAAATACCTATATAAAATAATGCTCTTTCTGTGATATAATATGACGTGATTGCTGATGTTACAGGAAAAAAAAATAAGGATGACCTAATTTCGTACACACCGATACCAGTATAATATATGAAAATGGGAAGGGGGTGGGGTTTTTAGCGAAAAAAACATCATCACTTTACAGGGGTATGGTAGAAATAATGTGGTATACCCAGTTACCCACCCCGCCCATAAATCCTATGCGGCGACCGCCGCTATTCAGATATAGAACAATAATGCTTAAAACAAACAACATATCAACTGGTTTTGGCATAATTTTAATAAACTGATTATCAACTGACAACTACGTGCGTATAACCGCATAATCATAACCACAACCACAACCTCACCACCCGTAAAAAGGTACATACGAAACGAACAAAAAAATTCCAGTAGCTATATTTCTGTTCCAGGCCAGGTCCTAGAGTGGTCTAGGTTTTTTTTTGAAAACGTCAACATCAAAAATCACGAAAAACAAATTAATAATGACGAAGCTAGGACTGACATCATCAAGAGTAATGATGTTAACATTGAGGTAGGGTTGAGTTGAGACATGAGACAGTTTTGTGTTGAGCGGGGTCAAGGTGTTCATTTCATGAGAGTACAAACTGAGCATCGACAGCCAAACTGAAAACTCCTATTAAGGAAATTGGGTGGATGAGTTCCATTTCCAATTCGATAGAATGACATTTTCGTTTTTTTTAACTAAACACACTTAAACACAGCTTGATACCCATCATCACAAAAAAAAGGAACAGCCATTATAAGAAGAAAAAAAAGCTAAATCTAGATCTCGGATGTTTAAGGAAGAACTACTTCAACGCTTGTTGTTGTTGTTGTCATTGTGTTTTTTTTACTGTGAAACACAGTAAAATGAAAAACAATAAATCGTATTTCGGTTCTATTACAGAGCATTAAAACGTATTTCGTTTATGTTTTTAGATTTTTTTTTTTTTAATTTCTTCTCGTCAATCGCCGCATTTGCATTGCAAAATTACAAACAGAACTGAATATGATGTGTACCTCAAAAAATAAAGCGAATGTGTCACCCAATGACATTAAAAAGAAAACTATATTTAACTAAACAACCCAGATTCATCGACACGCACAATTTTCATATTTAACAATTTTAATTAAAATATATTTGTTTAATTTTCCTAAAAAAGGGTTTTTATGCGTTACCTTCTCTATGTCAATGCTTTTTTTTTGCTTTTGTAAAGGAAATCAATTTTCGAAAAAATATTTCACGGCACTGTTTTTACTATTTTTTTAATAGTTTCTCGTTTGTTAAGCAATTCACAAAACACAATAATTTAATTTTTGTTTCACTACTATTTTTATCTAAACTAAATAAAATAAAATTCGACAGACACTCGATTATTAATAAATTAAAAAGATTTAAATTTCCAATTTTTTTTTCTCTTTTTTTTTTGTCAAATTGGTTTATGTTTTTAATATATATTTCTTGCGGACAGTTAACACAAGCCACAACTTCCTTTAAAAACCATTTATTTACTAAAAAAAAATATTTAAAAAAAACTAAATGGGATCCACAAATGCGCACTTGGCTGGCAGCCACAGACCATTACCGATGAGATAGACAAGGCCCGGTACCAAACAGTACAGAATACTGTAAACACAATGAGCTGTAACTGTAGCCGCAACAGTGGAGTGAGCAATGGACGAACTAAGAAATGATTGATTTTGTCTTTGACGTTTGCCGTGGATCAAGATAAAGCTTTTCGTCCAGTAAATTGTATAAAATGGGATACAATTATTCGTAAAATGTTTGAAATTTCTCCGCATTTTAACATTTTGTGCGGACGAAAATTGCTAGAATGTGTATGATTTTATTTTGTCGTATTAGTGTTTTTGTCTAATCCTTCCTATTTTGATCTCAAAAATGTGTATTTGTAATTTCCATGAATTTAGCAATGAGATTTCACCTTCAGTTATCAGATCAGTTATCTAATCTTCACTTGTCACAATTCTTGCAAAAAATACGGTATAAAGGACTATTCACATGAGAGCGACCAACGACCAACGAATGAACGAATATTCGTCCATTTTGACGTTTCATTCACATGAAATTTATTTTATTCGTTGCGAACAACGAACGTCATGTCTGTATATCACAATTGAACAATGAGTTTTTGAGGTTAGTCGCGCACGAATACTTTATTCGTTGCGTTGTGGATGGTATGTGGAACGCGAATAGAGTTTGACAGTTCGTAGCAATCACTTTGTAGCTCGCGGCGACCAATTTATTTTACACAATTTGACTTATTTAAACAATTGAAATCGCATATTTTAATAAACTAACTTATTTTAAAATTCAATCTCTATCGAGCGGTCACGTTTTAGCCAAGAAATTAGCTTTATAAATGCTTAAAATCTGATTTGTTCGTCAATTCGTCCATTCGTTGGTCGCTCTCATGTGAATAGTCCTTAAAGGACTATTCACATGAGAGCGACCAACGAATGAACGAATGAAGAAATAAATGAGATTTTCCACACTTCCAAGCAATATTTTGCAACAAAAACTATTTCAAAATGATAGAAACTCATTAAATGTAATGTTGAGATGCTAAAATTTTCATTTTGATTGAAGAAAAAAGAAATTTTAATGAAAACAAGTTGTTCGTCGCTAATTTCAATCTGACTGGTACGAATTGTCAAACCCTATTCGCGTTCCACATGCCATCCACATTGCAATGAATAAATTATTCGTGCGCGACTAAAGGACTATTCACATGAGAGCGACCAACGAATGGACGAATTGACGAACAAATCAGATTTTAAGCATTTATTAAGCTAATTTCTTGGCTAAAACGTGACCGCTCGATAGAGATTGAATTTTAAAATAAGTTTATTAAAATATGCGATTTCAATTGTTAAAATAAGTCAAATTGTGTAAAATAAATTGTTCGCCGCGAGCTACAAAGTGATTGCTACGAACTGTCAAACTCTATTCGCGTTCCACATACCATCCACAACGCAAAGGAATAAATTATTCGTGCGCGACTAACCTCAAAATCTCACTGTTCAATTGTGATATACGGACATGACGTTCGTTGTTCGCAACGAATAAAATAAATTGCATGTGAATGAAACGTCAAAATGGACGAATGTTCGTTCATTCGTTGGTCGTTGGTCGCTCTCATGTGAATAGTTCTTAACCTCAAAATCTCACTGTTCAATTGTGATATACAGACATGACGTTCGTTGTTCGCAACGAATAAAATAAATTGCATGTGAATGAAACGTCAAAATGGACGAATGTTCGTTTATTCGTTGGTCGTTGGTCGCTTTCATGTGAATAGTCCTTAAGTATGTAAGTATACATTGTAGTATTGTAATACGGTAGTAGTTCCTGTCACCATTTGCATGTTGTCGCTGCTATCAGTATCAGTACTGTAATAGAAAATAAAAGCCAGTCCTACGCACCAGAGGGTTTGTGGTACCCTACGAAAACTAATACTCCAAACGTTTTTAAACACGAACGCTCAAATTTTTTTTGGTTGATCAAAAGTATGTATTAAACAACTTTTTGTTCTTATTTCTATAAAGTGGTCCAAAATCACTACAGACATTTTAGGAACTAGAAGGCAACACAATCTACAAGTAGAATTTTAATATTTTCTTCAGACTGCCAAATTAACATGTGGCAGATCAATTGAGCGATTTTGTCCCTATCCATAACAACTGTTTTTTATGAACGATTTGCTTGTTCATAGTAATTGTAGTAGGACGGAACACGGCTAGAGATAGTAATTTTCAGTGTATGCAGACGCTATTTATGTTTCGCCACCAGGTATCGCATTCTTTAATTTCGGGTATTATAATATGAGCTTTTAAAAAACTTTTTATTTGTGTGGGTCCCGCAGTTTTTACTCGGAACACCGCAATTAAATCGAAATGAATGTAAGTTTTAACTGCCTTGGGACAATGGTGTAGCTGTGCTGTGGTCGCGTAGTGCTATCAAAGTAAGAAAAGTACCATCTAATTCACAAAATATTATTATTATTATTAAATATTTATTACAATGTAATTAATAATTACAAAATAATATAAAAAAGCATTAGCTACCAGGACTATCAGCTTATGAGTAGATTGAGCATGTTTGTTTAGTTTAATTTTTTTTGTTTGGGTTTATATTATGTAGATTTATTATTTAAAAATAAGAAAATTAAAGTGCACCAAAGCAAGTACGTAATTAGCATGGCTCTAATTGAAGTTTGTCGCCGTAGTACCATTGCATATAAAATATATATGTAGTACTCCTGAGAAGGCGTTTGACGAAGTCGCCTTCTAGTGCCCTACAACTTCGTTTCTAATAGCGTTATATAATAAACTCTGAAGATAGCAGCGGTACCTAACACTCACTGATTGCAACAGTTATAACTTCCTATTCATAGTACTTTAATTTATATCGCAAAAAGTAAATTTAACTTCAGCTGGAGCTCCAGCTACACTATTGTGTCAAGGCAGTATTGTTATATTAACATTAACAAGAAAACAAATAAATAAATTTCTAACGAAAAGCATTAAGTAGTTCAATTGAAATTTTAATTAGCAAAGCAATTTCTTTGCGTATAAATTAAATGTTACTATCCCTTATCACCCGCTCGATGCCAGCGTATATTTTATTATTTTTATTTATATCTTGATATTATAACTATATTATATTATTTTTTAGTTTAAGGTGGCTTTACATGAAGCTGCAAATGTAGACGAAAACGCAACAATCATAGTGCAGACCGTGCAGACGATGAAGATGAACATGTTCGTCTTCACTATAATTTTCAATCTGCATCTATAATTTTCCTATGATCTGCATCCATGAAGACGTCTGCATTTTTGCCTTCCCTCTCTATCACACAAGTATGATTTATTGATTTTGCATCTTCTTTTTTTGCAGATCAGGGCTTGCAGCTCCATGTAAAGGCACCTTTAATATCCCGCTGGGGAAGGTGCGAGAACTGGCTGGTCACTGCACTTCAAATGCGTTCTGGGAAAATTATGTGTGGGCAGACCTTAAGAAATGGGCATTTTTCATCTAAAAAAAAAAAAACATTAACTGGACATAAACAGTTATCACAGATAAAAAACACCTTTGGTTGCATCTCATCATACATTCTTTGTTAAAATAAAATTGTTAAAATATTCATAGTATACCTTTCGATCACTAACCATTCTTTTGCATTAAAAAAAAACCATTTTAATACATACTTGCCTATCGAAATAGCTGACAAAAAAGGTAGAAGCTAAACATAAATAAAAAGATTTTATCGGAAAGATCTTGATTCTTGTGCTGTGTTCTTGTTTTATAGACCGAAGAATGTACGATACAAACCGTGGGACCCAAGCAAACGCATTTCATGAAAAAACAATTTGAAAAAAAGGTAGATATTTGGTCCTAAATGAAATTCTAGTTTTTGTGTGAATATTTGACTGTGTTGTGTTTGCGGCTTTCAATATTATTATTTAGATTTCCTGGTCAGTGATTCCAATCTCGAGCTTAATTCTTCACAAAAAATTGAAACCAAATTAAGTCAGCTTTACAAGAACTTGAAGCCGGAGCCGAATCAAAATTAAGCTAGAAGTGATTAATTACCCTACCCATGAGCTTATAAGGTACCTACATTTTATCTAAATCCACCTACATTAAAGTGTTATGCGATATAAATAAACAGTTTATTAAAAGTGCCTATGTCAACTATTCCACCTCATCTTTGTTTGTTCTAAACTTGTGTATTTCTGAATCATTTCAATGCCGACTTTAATATGGAAATGATTACTCTGTAAACAAAATACGAGCTGGAACTGAAGTGTAGATATCGATACCTACCAGACACATATACAAAAGTAGAAATGTTTATTATCAATACAAATTTTTGTTTAACCAATCGTGGGAACTCCACATTGCTTTGCTTAATGAGAACCTCAGCATAACACGCTCTTAATCTAATAGAACCGACTACAAACTTAATTAGATATCAGTGACTATTTATGTTCTTACTTTTAAGAGGAATATCGATGTTCTTATTAACCTTTCCTCTTTGTCATTTAAAACAACACATTGTAATACATTTCCTTGCAATGTCCTTGTTGATGGCCAGTTTTAGTGTTATAGCATAGATCGCTTGCTTTTTATCACACCAGAATGACTGCGTTGATTTTTTAATGATATAACGTTATGAACTGGCCTGGTTGTTGCAAGACAATGCGTCATTTGGTCTTAACCTCATGCTGATTATCCCCTTTACTTTGGACGGAGGACCATCAAAATGAGAAGTCGTAAATAGGCATGTTTGCGGAACGAATGAAGCTGTTCAGAAATGTATATCAAAATCATTTTATTTATATTGTATTTGAAATTCCTTAGATAAACATTTTCTGAAATCCTTGACCTAATGGTGTGAAATTTGTGACCACTAAATAAAAAATATCAGTTTAGCAGGAATACTTTTTTTCCATCCCTTGAACATCGTCGAAATGTTTCATGTCTTTCCTTATTTTATAGATTCTTTTACAAAAAATGCTCACTCGAGGTAGCCAGCTGCGTTCCACCCCTTAAACATTTCCCCCGTAATACTCGTCTTGCTAGGAACGCTCATCAGTTTACACTTGAGCCCAATTTCGGACGTACCGTGAAATATAGGGATTCTTTCTTTAGCCGTACAACACGAATGTGGAATGAATTGCCTGGCACAATTTTCCCCTGCCATTTTGATCTTCAAACATTCAAGATCAATGTTCATCGACACCTCCTTTCCCTTCTCCCCTAACTTCCTATCGCTCGCGCTGTGACTTATCATTAAAAGGGCTATAGCAAACCCCTTGAGCGCGTGTGCCGTTAAAAAAAAAAAAATATCCTGCCACATGTACCAATTCGCTGAAAGTAGACTTAACTGTGGCCATGATTGTATTTGATGACATTGTTTCGCTATTTTGTTGTCAGGTTTCCTCAGTTATTGGCGTATCCAATGCCAACTTCGTTGCATGATGTATTATTCCAATTTTTCCTGCACATAACTGTTCCACGTTCTATATATTTTCGGCAACTGGATCTTCAGAATGTACTGCAGATAACGGTTAACTAAGGCCTGCATTTTGCTGGAGAGCATTTCCATGTTTTCGAAGCATATAACAGCAGAGATTAAGCGTTGGGTTCGAAAACTTAGTGCGTAGCGATATTTTGCTGGAGTTCCAAAAATGAGAAAGGACTCCAAAAGCACAACCGGCTTTATTTATTCTATTGTTAACATCCAGGTTCGTTTCTCCATAAAGTCCTTTATAACTGCCCTGATAATAAAATTGATTTGATGAGACATATAATATATATCGCCAGCGTAAACTTTCTGTGCCAAATCGTCAATTGCAGGCAAGAACAGAATTGGTGAAAAGTCATCGCTTTGTCTCACTCCTTGACGCGCATCAAAGGAATCGGAACACCTTGCGTTGTTGAAAAACACTAAAACTAAGCACTTAGAAGGACAAAACTTGTTTTTACTCTTCGTCTTCATTTAAGACTTACATTTTTCCTACCTACATATGTATATGCACCGACAGAAAATCGATGAAAGGGTTTGGATCTTGATGTTGAATTCTTGGGTATTGCTACAGGATCATGCAATGTAATCCTTTCTACACTTGAAGTTGCATTGGTTAGGAGCGATAATATTTTCAATAACGACATGAGATGTTACATAAAACACTGTTTGCGCGATGTCTAAAAGACTTACTTAGATACTTAATTCCGCATATTATTTATCGATGCGTTTATGTATGTTTTCCTTACAATAACAACGATGTCCTTTATATTTTGAGAAATAATATTGTAACATTTATATGTTTTCAGATTATACAACAAACTCTGTCCAAATTGTTTCCCTAAGACTGATATATTTTTTCTTCACTAAGTATAAATATTAAACACTGCACACATAACCAAAGAAAATTTTACTGTAGATTAATATAATTTCTTTTTAAATATTTGATCCAATGTGTGTATTTTAAAACAATAAGTGTCATAAATAATTTTATTATTGTTAATAAATGTATTCTTCATTTGTGCCTTTATTGTAAATTTGTAAAAAAAAAAATGTATGCACTGATATAAATTTTAAATTGAAATTTCCTTGGTCTAAATGCATAAAATAATTATTTAGTATAAGTTACAAGAAAAATAAAATCAAATACAACTACCATCGAGATGCCTTTTTGGAAATGCTTCCCGTGTAGGCGGTTTAAAAACGAGGAAACAATAACAATCCTCGATCATAGCAATTGTGCACTAACTGACGTGCCACCTGATGTCTCGCAGCACGAGAGAACGCTGGAAGAGCTTTACTTATCTTCAAACAGGGTAAGTTTATTTTAATCAATATTTACATACATATCTATGAACACAAATATTTTAATAACACAAATATTTTAATATACCATTTTTTGAAACATTGCACATTTTTAATACCTACAATATCTAAATTCGCTAGGAATCAGACCCTTGAATTTTGTTCTAAACAAAAGAAATGATAATTAGAGCAGTCAGTTTGCTTCAAGCTTTAAATTAATTTCCATAAAGAGAAGCGTAAGAGAGCTGACCATACATTTTTGATTTGTTAAAACCCATAGCAATTTAAATAGGTACACTATTGAGGATCTTCTTTTCTTTTCAAGTCATTCACGTAGTGGCCTGAAAGGTGCGCGAAAGCGAATTCGATGAAACCGAGATCATGGGATACATCAACCAACTTATCTCAATATTTGTAATATATTTAAACTTTGTATATACAAAAAAGTATTTATTATACTAATAAAAACATCTATCTATCTATCTAAGGTCATTTGAGATCGATTAGCAACCTTTAATTTTAAAGAAATCTGTTAACACGCCCAAATTTGTTTTTTTTTTTCAAATATTTTATTTCCATGAACCCATTACGCTTTGTGTTAGAACAAACTTTGAATAGAAAATTCACAGCATTGTTCGGAAAAACCTTATCAATTTCCGCACAGTTTAAACTTTCCATTCCCATCCCCCTTTTACCACACACTCTCTTCACTTGCGAAGCTACTGTGCGAAAGCTGTAAATGGGCGAGGACAGCTGCTAGTCGCAAGTGGAACCAAACAAATTGCTCAAAAACTCGGTCCTCTTGACCTGTGTAAGCTTTTCTGATAGCAAATCTAATCTTATGCGAACATCTTGGGTTCAAATCGCATTTGGATAACATAACTTACTTGTCAAAACGATCAATTTCAGTATTAACTTGTTTTTTTTTAACGTGCTGCGAAAATGTTTCCGGCTTTTTTCAAATAAGCGGGATGTCCCAAAGCTCTCAAATAATAAAATTACAAATTGTATTTTGGTTTTACTTGTTTTATATAGATAAGTGCCCTTTCACCACAATTGTTTTATTGCCAAGGAATGCGTGTCCTTTTTGTCAACGACAACGAGCTCGAAGCGTTACCTAGTGCCATAGGATCGTTGCGACATTTGCATAGTCTCAACTTAGCTCGGAATAGTAAGGATATTGATAATTCACTCATGCCCTAACAACTTATTTACTAATTGTTCTTCTTGATTTTTTCCAGGTCTTTCCACCATTCCGGAGAACATAACAGCTTGTAAAAATCTAACACGTTTAGATTTAAGTTTGAATAACTTGCAAAAGCTACCCGATGCTATCACTGGTTTGATATCATTGCAAGAGCTTTTATTGAATGAAACGAATCTCGAATTTTTGCCCGGGAATTTTGGGCGTCTTATAAACCTTAGAATACTTGAGCTGCGTTCAAATAATCTAATAACGCTGCCAAAGTCCATGTCACGACTATCAAATCTTAATCGTATTGATATTGGAGCAAATGAGTTCACAGAGTTGGTAGGGTTTTTATTTTCCAGCCTCTGACTGTAATTATTGTTTAATTCTTCAACTTTTAAATTATATCTTCGTAACAGCCAGAAGTGATATGCCAACTTTCCCAACTACGTGAGCTTTGGATTGACGTGAACCGCATTCGTCGCATATCACCAAACGTTTCAAATTTGAAAGAATTGAAACATTTCGAGGCAAATAATAACCTGCTTTCAACTCTACCAAATGAAATCAGCCATTGGCGGAATCTAGAAGTTCTATCGATATCAATCAATGATATTGAAACATTGCCATTTAGTATTGGAATGCTTAAAAGCCTTGTCACACTGCAATGCGAAGCTAATCAATTGCGAGAGTTACCCGACAGTATTTGCCACTTGGAAAACCTCGAAGAACTTGTCATCAATCATAATCTCATTCTTCGACTCCCTAGGACTATCGGGATGTTGAGAAAATTGCGATTTTTTTGTGCTGATCAAAATATTTTACGCAGTTTACCAATTGAAATATGTAGTTGCAATAATCTGGTGGTGCTCAGTGTTAGAATGAATAAAATTTTAGAGCTCCCACAAAATATTGGCCACTTGGAGAATTTACAAGTACTTAATTTAGTTGATAATTACATAACTCACCTTCCAGTGTCTGTGTTGAGTTTAACTAAATTAACAGCCCTCTGGATAAGTGACAATCAATCCCAGGCGCTAGTACCTTTGCAATATCTAAATGCCAGCAAAAGCCATCTTACATGCTTTATGTTGCCACAGCAGGCTGTGGCTGTTCAGCAAAATAATACACCCCAAACAAATATTGAATATAGTGATGATGATGATTCTACGAACTCTTTGTTACACAAACATCAACAAGAACCAATGGTTCAAGTGGGTTTTAATAGTAGAGCGGTAAATCCTTCGTCGTCACATGCACAGAGGATATATTTTGCAGACCAACAAGAAGCTGATACGACGTTCACGATAAAACAGGGTAGTAGTCCCGCTGCAAGTGCTCAAAGAATATGCTTTGCTGATGATCAAAGAGTACCGGTTCATGATGCAAATGCAACATTTATTGTTGACAGTGATACTGATACAAGTCCATTGCGCAGAATTTGCTTTGCCGATGAAGTAAAAGGATCTGAAAACTTAGCAGCAACCCGTTTAATGCGCTCTCCTACACCATATCCGAAGGAATTACGGCTGATGGCAAAACTTGTACGCAATAGTCATCAGCAGGCACAGCAAAAGAAGCAAGCATATTATCTAGATGCAGTGCTAACAGCGCCACAGACCGCTGTAGCAGGAGCTGGTGTTGAGCAGATAAGTGAAAAGAAACAACTTTCTGAAACTTTGCCAGTGACAGCAGCTCCGATGGGTGGAGGAGTAAAGGAAGCTCGAATATTATTAAATCCCGCAGCGGACTCTGTTCTTCTTCAACAAATGCAAAATACCATGAACTATCATCATCATCTAATCGATCACAACAGTCGAAGCCTTAAACCAGAAGTTGTCGATAGTACCTCAACCACTGGTGATATGCTCTCAAAAGTGCATTTTAAACAGCCAAATACAAATATTTTTGTTGCTGCAGAGAGTACACCTAAAAATCACCAAATCAACGAAATTTACAAGCAGCTCCCTCAACAATCTTCAACAATTGATATTAATGGCGGAGAAAGACTATCGCCTACAACATTTAATAATCAAGTGCAACCGGGTATTGTTATATCACAACAACAACATCAACAACCACAGTATTATCAACACTATCATCAAACTGCAGTTCTGCAAGATCAGCTTCAGCAGCATCATCAAATGTATCTAGAACAAGGTTATTCACATTCACCTTCATTATACGAGCAACAAACACGTAACGATATCTCAGGATCGATGCCTCAAATGAGTGCATCCCCTTCGAAAATGTCTCCCTACAGTCAACAAAGCACTCTGCAACCACAGCAATATAGTTTGTATAACGTGCAAGCAAGTAAGCCTCCACCTTATCACATTGCACGAACATACACAAAAAAGTCTCGAGAAGATCTTCTGAATTACGACACTTTTCATAGCAAAATTCAACACACAAATGGTGGCAGTAGTCTCTGCGAAAGAACCCTAATTGAAGATGGGCTAGATAAAAGCCAAATTGCTAGTGGTGTTGGAATCGAAAACGATGAAATGCATTGCAAAACTGAAACTGATGTCAATACGCGTGGGGCAGGGACAGGTGGAGGTGGGGAGTTTAGTTCCCTTAATGATAATCAGATGGATTTTCATTCAAACCAACGGCGTTACCTCCTCAACAATGACAATGATTTTGACGCGGTAGACCATCAGAACAACAACAATAGTCTGAATCGGACCTACTCGCTGGATTATCATGAAGATCTGAATAAACGAAACAGTTTATTGTCGCTACAAGTCGATGGTGAAAACGGATGTTTTGACGACAATGGAGAAGCTCGTCGACCACACTCAAAACTAAGTCAACACCACCAGAATTGGACGAGTGTTAATATTTCTAATGGAGGATGTGGTGTTGACGAAACGGACAGTGATCTAGGTCCAGGTGTGCAGCAGCATCAAACAAATACTAGCGGCACAGAATCAAGGCTTTCAAGGTCAGGTTCGACAACAGCGTGGCTTTTTGGTCTTCATAGAAACCCAACAGTTGTAAGTGTTTTTGTGTTTTTTTTTTAATTTAATATTTGTTTTCTTACGAATTTTGCTTTAAATCACATTTTTAAGCTTTGGATGGTGTCGATACTTCCATATCGTACATTATGGCCAACGTTCGTATTCCCATTCTTGCGCGGGAATTCGTTTGAGTGGCCAACGTATTTTGGAGTGTACACATAAAAAATAACATTCTAATAAAACCAACACTGCCACGGTACTTTAAACTTTTTACACACAAAATACAAAAGTTTTATCATTTTTATAAACAACTCACTCTCAAAGGTAACAAAATCAATGTTTTTATGTTTCCTGTTTCTTGTTTTGTTTGTGGATTTGTACAAAACATGTATTTTCAATGTATCATCAGCATCATGCTGTGTTTACTATTTTGTCCTCTCCTTAAACGTTGAGTAAAATGTGTTATAAATAAACTTCTGGGGAGCGCAGCAGTAGCTTAATGTAGTGCTTGTTATGAAGAGCTGTCTTATCTCTATGTTATATAAAGGCCTATCCCAATGTCTAGACAATCAAAATTTCCAAAGACAAATTTTGATAATACCATATCTAGAAAATAAAATATCAAAAGCCTTAATCGAAGACAGGCAGTCATTAAAATAACATCTTGATACTGTGATTTGTAGATGAAAATAATTCTCCGATTCGTGATATAAAGGAATCCAAACTCACTATCTGTGACGAGTGAACACCGTTGGTCTACTTTCGTACTCTTAAATAGTCTTAAGCGTGACGGGATTTAAACAGATTTTCAATAAAATTTGAAAATGTGGGCTTATAATTAATTTTTATAAAATAAACTTTCCGATTTCGTATCTTACTGACAGAACTCAGTACGTGGTAGTTACTTCCGGTCCAACAACGATGTCATTTGGAACCCAAACCATCTCAAGTATTTTAATTTTTTTTCATCTACTAGGTAACGGACTCCGAATGAAACTATGATACCATGTCTGTTATGCATTGTTTGGTCTTCTATTTCGATTCAGTTTTTCGTTCTTGATTTTGCAAATGAAGTAAAGAAGATGAAATCAGTAAATCGTTAAAATAATTTCATTCAATATATCAAGGAATCTTTTGATATTTCGAGTCACTTTAAATTAGTTGGTTCATGTTCTTTAGTTGTCATTTCTGTTGAGCTAAAGGAAGTTTTCGTTTTGTTCTAAGACATTAAGTTGTATGATTGGAAAACAATTAGTTTGTCTTCGTCGTCTTGTTTTGCTTGTTTTAATTTTTATTTTAATGACTTTAAATATATTCTTATTCATATTATACATGTACACAAGCTTCAAATAAATATTTTGTTTTGTATTTCAGAAACAAGTTGCCATCAAAAGGGATCATGAAATCGGTTTTGAAATTGTAGAGAAATCAAATCAGGTAATATTTTTGCCTTCTTTTTGATTTAAAGTTAAAAAAAAAAAAAAAAAAAAAAAAAAATATAAATTATTTGAAGACGAATGAAGATTTTCAAAATGAAGATCTAATCTAATTTATTTATTTTGTAAAAGTTAACCTTCTCGCTTGTTATCGGTCTCTGAAAATGTGTTGCAGTGAACCAATTTTTTAAATAATAGTTTTTGACTGCAAGAAGTGGGATTCGACGAGGCAGCACTTGCCTTAAAACCCACCCACGTTTATAAAAGGCTTTCAATCAAATTTATTAAATATTAGAATTTTTATTTTCCATAGCTTGGATTTACAATGTGATTTTCGATTTTATTCTTTTCAGGGCATTTTCGTACGAGGTACGCAACCGAACACCTCCGCTGCTTTACTTTTACATGCAAACGATAAACTACTAGAAGTCAATGGATATGATTTTACAAAAATTAGCCTTGTTGATGCCCAGCAAATCCTGGAAAATTCAGGACCATTGATTAATGTTATGATTTCTCGTACGTAGTCATCATAATCACCTTATATTTAAGTATATCCTTAAACAAACAAAACAAAACTATGTACACACTGCAACAAACACAATTTTACAAAACTTATATATCTCAATTTTTCTTTTTAATTATTTTATAAGAAAATTAATTTATTTAAAACGTAATTGTACATACTTCAAACACTGTTTGTAAATTTTACAATTTAGTTAGAAAATTCATTGTAAAGCCGCTAAAATGGCTCTCTGATTAAATTGTAGTAATATAATGATGTGGAAACACATTAATATTTAAGTATTAGTTTGGAAAAGGTAGTAGGTTTTGTTACGTTTAAAAATGTTTTCACAACCGCACGTAACAGGAGCGTTATATTCATACGGAACTGATTATGTGTTTTAAATAATTATTGAAACGATTAATGTATTTATTGAAAAGATTAAAAGACCTCTTCTATCAAACCGTTAATTAAGTTTGTATGTGTATTTATTCCATTTTTATTATGTCGTTGAAAAAAAATTTAATTCCTTTCAGAAAATTCAATTATTGAAAAAATTATCCTGGGAATCATAAAAAAACAACTATCAAAATTTAAAATCTTATAAAAATTGCTTTGTTATGAGCAAAAGCCTGTAAACCTGTCTTTTGTTGTGTGTTAAAAAGTTGAGTGTTCCCATTATTAGATTGTTAGCAATAGCTGGTAACATCATAACATCGTTATTTCATTTAATTTAAGAGATTTGTAACAACTTCCACATTATTTTGAATTTCGATGTTTCAACATGATGTCGGCTATCGAAGGGCAACATCTTGAAATTTCCATTGTCGTTATACTGGAAAGCTTACCACGTTCATTTCATGACGCTCGGCTCCTCTCAAAATGCCTAGTTGTGTTTAAGCTGTTCTCCAAAATAGAATCATGATCCGTTTCCGAGGACTTTCTTGTCATTTTTCTGCCTTGATTCAATAAAATAATTGTTATATGTAGCTTAATATTTAAGACGTTTTTGTATAAAAGCAACGATTCTGTGCCTTATTTGTTCGTGAGATTTTTTAACATTGGATAAGATATTCTATCTCTACTTGGAGTTTTACCTTTGGCCTTATTAAGTGAAGTTTCGAACTCAATGACAACTATGGGCCATTCAATGCGTCGTTCAGTCGCGTTAGCTAGATGCAGCGGTAGAGGAGTGTTAATGGTTACCACTTTTCTTCATTGAAGATATTGGAAAAGTTAGTATTTTCTGAAGCGCAATAAAGTATGATATTTTACGAGGATCTATTAATGTTTCATTATTTGATTTAATGGTGAATGTTATAGAAAGAGGGGTAGAGACACAGTAAGGCAATTAGAAGTGAAATCCAACCGTCTAAAATTGGCATTTGATTTTTTGTAGGTTATAAGGCTTTTTGTTGTGGGGTTGTTTTGAGAGATATTAAGTGCATTCGTTTTTACTTTTCGAAGCACAGACATTTCCGGGTTCAACCAAGGTATAGTCTATGTTTTATTGGTGTGAATTGAGGAATAGAAAACTCTGCTGCGGTTCTCATTGCTTTATGCAAAAGGGCGGCTTCTTTGTTATTATTTTGTTACACAGCAACTCAACAGTTTTTTTGATTGAATAGCGTCCAGATAGCTAGGTCGGTTTTTAATTTAGGATCGATAGTTTAATAAGTCTATTGTGTGTTGAGAGGTGAGTGGGGGAACCGTCGCGTCGTTTAAAATTAATGGATTTGTATCTAAGAAGACATTTTCTGATAAAACGCCTTTTTTGTTGTTAGGACAGACCCAAACAGGATTTAATTGTATGCATTATTTAAGGGTGTTTCTGCTTAGTTGTCTGTCAAGTAAGCATTACGGGGTTTATTTTCAAAATCGAGGAGCGACAAATTCAAGACAGTTAATCCAATTGATCATTTTAAAATAATCGAAAGTAGTAGTCCTAAGTTGAAAAACATAAAAAAAGTAGATGTAGAAGTAAAACAGCGAAGGAAGCGCTAGATTACTCATACCTTGAGCAAACCCAATGACACTATAGAAAAGCATTATTCTGAATGGATAAAGGAAAGTTGGAAGACCAAAGAAAGCATGAAGGCACCTGTTATGAAAGAAGCAGAGCCCCAGACTTTGGAGTGGGAAGAATATAGAGACAAAGAAAGATTGCCGCCATATCAAAGAGGATTTAAAGTGTTGCTGTTTAAAGCAGCCATCGGCTTTTGTGTAATTTTTATTTTTGTTAACAGCAATTAAAGTTATGATAATGATGATTATTAATTTTTTTAGGAGTTTTGGAATTAGGAATGCCTTTTGGTACCTATCTATATACTCATTTAAAAATGGCATATGTGTCAGTCATAGAGAAACATTCCATTGTGACGTTCAACTGGATAACAGATATTTTTGTAAAATTTTCATTAGTTCAACTCAAAAAAAAGCACATTTTCTCACTGAAAGATCTTTTACAGAAAACAATATTTCAAAGCTTACATACAATTGAGGCTTCCACGAGGGGACATATCTATCAAATCTTTTTTTTTTTTTTTGAAAAATAGACATTTAGCTGAAACCAAAAAAACGATAGCGAACCGATCCTATAAACTTTATCAAAACGCTTTTCTATTGAAAATTTAAAACCCACCACTTAAAACTGTTTATTTTTCGTCTTTAAGGTATTTATGGAGGGCAGTTTTTAACACGATAATAACCAAAACGGAACAACCGAAGACGACGCACGATTCACAATCATGAAAAAACACGACCAAAAATTACATTTGCGTATATATTTTGCATTTAAAATGAAAGCGTGTGTTTGAAAACATTTATTTTATAATTTTTAAACTGCGTATTTGAAATTAACAAAAGAATTAGTATGATATGAAACTTTTAAACGATTGCGGTGCGAATCAAACTGAATACCGAAAGAGCTGGACGCCATATTTATTTTCCCTCGTTCTTCTTTGTTCTAAGTAGTCCGTTCTTTTATTGAATGTGATCAACTATTGTCTAAATAGATTTTATTGTTCCTTTATTCCAAAATTCGAAATGGGTAACATGACAGACAAACAAAACAGTTAACTTCATAAGTAAAATAAATGCACACAAATCGAACATAAAATCCATAGGTAACCGTCATAATTATGGCTGGACAAATTCTTACAAATTTTTTTTTAAATAGTATTACCCTGTGTCTGCTTCTTCGAAGGCTCTAGATTAAATCACTGATTCCATCTAATTTTTTTCCCCAGGGTACTATCTCTAGCGACGAATCTTACAAAACTTGTAAAAAAATTGCATCTCTACTTACTGCTAGCCGTTCGTAACCAACGCTACGATTTGTTGGAAGTCCCTTCCATTTCCGCATTTTATCAACGCACTCACAGGAATGTTTGCGAATGTAAGTCACTAAGAAAGGAGTATGGGCAGTTTTGGGCGCTCGCCGGCATTGACAAAATTAGTCTCAAATTAAAGTTCTGTTATTGAGGAACAAGTTTTTCTATGAACATAACAATGTATTTCATTTAGAAAAAAAGATATTTAAATGGTAATATCAAGTTTTATTGTATGGAATCAATAGGCGCGCGCAAGTTTCTTCCACTTTTCAATAAACATATTTACCTTGACTTTGTTTATACTATGATACAAATTATGCAAATGCAGAATACTAAGTGAAATTGTATGAAGAATTGAAAAACAAAAATGCATTTTATAAGTTTTAGAAGGACCCTACAGTCATAAATCTTCTAGAAAGTAATAGTAGAAATAATTCAAACCAATAAATACCAATCATTCTTGGCCCCCAAGCCCACGATCCATACAAAATTGCCCATTCTCCTTTGTAATGATATTTACTAAAAACTTTGTTACTCTTTGATTGACTGTTTATATCAAAAATCCGCTTTCAGGCGGCAACCATTGTCATTATGAAGAGCAAAATTGAAGCGTTTTCCACTTACCAGAAGGAATTTGTTTAATTGTATGTTATCAGCAGTCCAACCTTAGCCGATTCCAAACTCCCTGGTAATGCAAGACTAACAATTTTAGGGAAGGCTAGTAATATCTATCAACTCACTCGGCACTCGGCCTACAAGACGACAACATATTGATACCTTATTACTATAACGCAGTGTTTATCAGTTCATTTTTGTATGTCGTTGATTTCGCTTAGAGCAGTCCAGGACAATCATATAATTCCTTTTCGAGAAAATTAAATCGTTGGCTTATGTCACGCTTTCTTTCATTTCACCATTAATTCCGCCGTCTATACAATTAGAATTTAGAGCATGCATACTGGATTGATTGGTTAGCGGAGCGCTGTAACATTATACCACTACATTCGTTAAAAAAAAAATCCATTTAAATAAGAGATCGATTATATTTTTAATATTAACCAACGTTGGACGATACAAAAGAAACCAGAAATTTTATGTGAGAAAGACAATTATTTCAAATAAAACTTAATCAAATAACAAATCATGGCCTTAATAATAATAAAATCACAAAATAATTACTTATAAGATTAATTATTCATCATTATAATCAATCAATAATAATCAATTCAATATAAAAACTCAAAATTCCAAATTCCAAATTTAATGAATTATATGTGTTTTAATACTTCTAGGAATGGTTATATTAATACTCTTTTTATATAAATATTTTGATCAAGTGGAATACCATTTGTTTTATCAAATTTGTTTCAATTTCAGTTAGAGCTCTGTTGTCATTCGATTAGTCAGCATTTGAACTCTCTTGGCGTTGCAGCTTTTGCACAAAACATGATCGTCGAGAGGGTAACATCCGCGCCCTTCAGCTTCTGAAGAAAGCAGCAAGCCACAATCCTGCAAGTAATATTATTAAACATATAAGAATGTAGGAAAATCAAAGAAACAAAAAATATTTATTCCTTACCTCACACTTATAGCATTCAAAATGAAAACTTCTATCTAGGGCTACCACACGAACGGTTTCTTCCTGTCCGTGCTCCGGCATAATTGGCAATTTACAAACACAGCAACGTGGAGCAAATTTTCTAGATAGAAGCAATTATTATTAAAAACATACGAAAGGCTTTTAAGGCTTATAAGAAAACTTAAAAATTTTTTACTTGAGAAGATTTGAAGTAGTTTACTGTAACGTTAAGTAGAAGATTCTTGATTTGGAAGTAGTATTTAAGAGTTATTTGATTTTGTTCGCTAGAATTCCCATCTTTTATATAGCGAAGCTTGGTTAAGCTGATAAACCAAGAATCTTCTTGGTACTTCTTGACCTCTTTAAGCAAGCATCGCCCAGTTTTAACCCAGTTAAAATATGAAACACGATTTGATAAAAACACAAACAAAATATTGGCATTTTATTAAAAAATGCAACTACTTCGTCCCTTTTTGTTGGAAGCTTTCGAAAAACCCCAAAAACCCATTGCGTGAAGTAAGAATGACTATGTTTTGAAATTAAATTTGAAATCAATTTTCTCTCTCCTCTCTTCAACGATATTATTAAAAAAAAATATTTAAAGCAATTACGATGATAAAAATTATTCTCGAAAGGATTACTTTGCTAAAAAATACATTTCCTAAGACTTTGCAAATGGGAAGAAAATGCGCAGCATATCGCCAAGAACTCATAGAGGACAGTGTTAAGTGTTCACTTTGCAAAAATGTGGAGCCCTCCAAAACATTTGCAAATATTTTTGTTACGTAAAAGTTTTAATTTTTTTAAATATAGAATTATTTTTACAGGACAAATATTTTTCAAATGTATAGAACCGAAAAGTATGTTAACTTAAAAAGAAAGAGCACATTGCATTACGATTCTTTACACAAGCTGTGTAGGTACTAATTTTTACTAACGCCTTTCTAAAAAAAAAAAAATAAAGTGCACGACTGGGTCGGACAAACTTGCTCTAATGTGTGAGAGTGGTCTTATGGTTTGAGATTTTGAGAACAAATGATATTAATATTATTGATCACTCAAAAATCACTAGTTAAAACGTTTTTTTTTTGGAAAAAATGAAGTAAGCCATCTGATTTCGTTTACTGTTTAGAATTTTAAGAATTTTTTTTTTAAATCGTTCGACCAGTTTTTTCAGAAAACAGTTTTTTTTTGAAAAACTTTTCGAAAATATATTCCAATTTTTTTGTTTGAGTATGATAATTTTAAGCACTGTTTAGTTTTTATCAGAAAAATAAACTTGAAAAAAAAAAATAGATTAAACCGTTTTTGGAAAAAATAACAAATTAAAAAACTCAAAAACTTTTTTTGAAAAATTTAAGAACTTATGTTATTTCGTTTAAAAATGGCTTCTACATTAAAAATTTCGCCGAAAATCGTCAAATTCGAGAAAATCGGATTTCAAAAAACCGGTCTACTCAAAAAACGCCATTCAGAAAGATCTATCAAAATTGTTGAGATGAGTTTTTCATAAAAAATCATATGGCAGGTACCGTTAGTTTTGGAGCTAGAATGCTAATTCGAAAAACCGCTTTGTAGGACATCATAATAATTATATGTTCCAAGTTTGAAGCAAATCGGTCCAGCCGTTTAGGCTGTAGGTAACTATACAGACAGACAGACAGACAGACAGAATTGGCAGACCCACTTTTTTTCGGCTTCTCTATCATCGTAATGTTATCTTTGATTGTCTTATAGTACCTATAGTCGCAAGTAAAAAAAAACTAGAAATAGGACAACAAATATAAATTTCCAAGTACTTATCGACCCAAATACATTGTTATGTACTTACTTATGAAAATCAGCAATGCAATAGTTCTGGTTAGTAGCATCAACAGTGAATGGAATTCCGTCTAAGCTGTTGCCACAAACAACACACGTAAAACATTGTGGATGATAAGGCTTACCAGTAGCCCGAAGAATCCGCTCCAAAATAGGTTTCATGCAAACAGAGCACTTTTCCAAAGTATTTAAATAGTCAATTTCGCAGTAGGGTTTGCCATCTAAAGCATAAAACGGCTTGCCTTGCAAATTTATTTGGCATTGAGAACACGTAAAGCAGGCAATGTGATAAACCTGATCCATAGCTGTGCAGCCAGAATTTTCTCCAATAACTCGTTCGTTGCACGCAACACAAATTCCTTAAGAAATACAAAGCTTGTTACTATCTTAATGTAAACAAAAATAAAAAAGGGTTCAAGAAAGAGGAGCACTTACCAAAACTATCGACGTCATTTCCAGCATCCATCGAATGTACTAAAAGATCTGTCAGAGCTTCAACTTCGGCTTCTTTGTGGCTCTGCAATTTTTCATTGCCACCCTCACCACCATCTAAAGGAGGCATCATATTTAAGCTGGCTGCACTTCCTTCTACACCTACACCTCCATCAACTGCAGCCCTTTCTCCTCCTTCAGAGACTTGAGGGCTATTGACATATGACGTGTATGGCAAATAATTTGACCTTGAAGACAGCTGACTAGGCGGACGAGGATTTATTGGCTCATAAATTGACTCATAGGTAGAGGATCCCTTTCAAAATAAAAAAAAACAACAAAACAAAAAAAAAATAATAAAAACAAATGATGGAAAATGAAAATCATTAATCATATATTTATAACCAAGTGTGTTTTTTTTTTTGTCTAAAGTATTAATAACATTTTCTTTTTCTGCCTTTTTTGGTCCATTTAGTTAACTTATGTATTTATGAATTTATAAATGCGCATTTATGTATGTACCTGTGAAGAACTGCCATAACCATAATAATCCGAAGAGGATTGACCAAAGCTGCGCTGAAATTAGTTGTTAGTTTTTTTTTTTTTTTTTAATTTTTTAAGCACGCAAACCAAATCATATTAGTAGGTGTGTACATTAAAAACGAATGCTCCCTCCCCACAAAAAAAATAAAGTAACTGAATGAGAGGTACGTGATATGGGACACCTACCTGCGAGCTTGGACTTTCATAAGCACTATAGTCGTTGTTATGATGATACGCCATATTTATATAAGTTTGTTGTTGCTCCATCGAAGCAGTACATCCTCCTGACATATCTGTATGCTGCTGCTGCTGGACTGCTTGGCTGCTATTCAATGCACCTACTCCGGCTTTTGTCTTTGCGGAGGCATTGGTGACATATGCCGACATTGGATAGGACGGCAGTTTCGGATAAATATCTGTAGCGCGACGCAGCTCACTGTAAGATGAACTAACAGGACTAGGTGGTGGTGGAATGTCTTCATCGGTAACATTGCACTGGTTGTTATACTCAGAAGGGTCGGTGATACTAAGGTTAGTAGGCAATTCCAAAGGTGGTGGAGGTGGTGGAGGTGGCAAATCATCGACTTTGCAAAACAAAAATTGAGATTAAATATTACGATTCAAACAAATGATCTATCTCGATGAGGTTAGTGAATAAATTAAACAAAAAAATGTTACCATTATTTTCAAAGTTAACATTACTGTAGATAAAACTATTTCCAGTTGGTAAGTTTTCGCCCGACACTGCAACAGGAACAAAGGGCGGGGGCTGTTGTTTATGACTTATGTTGCTGTAAACGTTCAAAACCTCATTTTCCTTGCGTCGTTCGAATGTTGCCTGAGATGATGGTCTTTCTGCTGCCGGTACCGATGAAGACTCCGCTAGAGTTTTCACATTTGAGTACATATAGGATTTCGAAGAAGGGGCGGCATTGGGTTTAAGTGAACACAAGTCGCCACTACTGGTGTCAGCCAAAAATGAGGCTGAAGACAACTTTGGTACGATTTTGTTTTGCAGAAGACCCTTTTTCTGAAGCTGTTTTTTATGGTGTTCCAGAGCTTCAAGTTGTTGGTCAAGAATATCTGGATTGTCTAACGTCACTTTGTTGTTGCTATAGATGTGATGGCTTGCATAGCTTGGCTGCTTTCGCTGCAGCAGAGGAATAGCTGCTGGTCCAGATGCTATGCCTGGTTTTGCAACCGATGTTAGTTTCATAGGATTTTTGACAATCGAATCACTCTGCAAACGCTTAGAATACAAAGGTTCACATGTTTGCTTTACAACCATACTCTGTGGCACCTAAGACGAACAAAGGATTTTTTCCCAAATAAAAATTCAACAAATTAAAATGATAATTGATAAACCAAATCAATGAAAGCATATATACAGATATTATTTATAGGAAAGTTAGTATAGGTACATAAGAGAAATTAAGAAAAGAAAAAAAAAAATCAAACAAAAACCTCGGGAAACTGGAAAACCTTTTTGTTCGGCTTTGGTGGAACTGCTGGTCCAATTTTTTTTGGGCTTACTTCATTTAGTGAACCCTTTCCATTACCAGTTGGAGATGATGTATCATTGAAAATGTTTGGCGAGGCTGAATACACCCTTGGCGATAGCGGGTAGTTATTTATTAGTCTTAACTTTGCTAGCTGCTCATCCAGTGGATCCATTATTAATTTTTGCTAAGACAGGACAGCGGATAGAGTATATAACAAAAACAAACACTTTTCGATTTTCACTTCAATATAATAAAATCACGTATAAAAATTACCACACAAAAAATTCCTCAATACCAACAGGGACAGGCTACGAAAAATCTAGAGGTAAGAGAACCAAAAAGAACAAATAAACGTCAGACAATGAAGTATGAAGAGATAGTGATTTTTCACAAGAAGTGAACTTTATTTTCTTAACGTTTTCATGAGATATACATTTTTTTGGGTTCGAAATAAAACGACGCGCGTCAGTGCAACATGCAACTTGCAAGTTCCGACAAAATAAAGAAAAAAGATAACGATTTTGATAATTTCTAAAACAGCATTTCCGCTGCCCACTGCAGAGCAGTGCAAATGGAAGTTATCAAATTAACAAACTTCAAATTACGTACAAAGGCTACTTCAGAGAAAAGTTGTCAAATGTTGAGAGCTGTCTCCACCATGCGTGTATATGTCCAACTAAATGTCTAACATTTTATTCATGAAATTATAATAATTCTTTTTGATCGAATAGTTTACCTTCTCTATTCAAAAAATTATTCTAAAGACAACATTCTTAACAATTTATCCAATTTATCATACGCACAAAACTGACATTATAAGATATTTAAAAAAACTGAAATTTTTTCTTTGAATCAAGAAGCCATTGTATTTATATTTTATAGTAATTTCATGGAACATTTTATTTTAGTTCTGAACGTCGTCAATGGCGGCACTAGTTGTCTTATCTACTTTACATATATTGTTGTTTTTGCTTCCCATGGAGTTTAGACAAAAACCACTCAAATTTCTCTCCAATTCAAGCTTGTGAACGTCGTCGCTAGATGCCGCACAAAACGTTCCGCTTCTTGGGAATACTATAAGATATAAATACAATGAAGAAGCTATGCTGTCTGACATAGCTTCCTTCTATCACCACTGTATATAGAACCTATAGAAATATCACTTGGGAGTTTTTAGTATTGTCTTGTTTTGCCGCTAAGAGCGCTGCCGATGCAGCTTCTGTGTAAAAACAAAATTTATTTTATTTGTTTGCCCCCCTCAAATAATTGTCACTTTTTAAAATCGTATAATGAAGATTTCTCGTTTCATTTAATAATAATTTAACTATATGCCTGTAGGACCCACGATCTTTTTTTCGAATGCAATTGATTGAGAAATAGGTCGTGAGAAATATGCACGAAAATCCCACGAGAGGCGTCCAAGTGAAACTTGGAGATTATTTAAAAATTGCTGCCCAGGCTGGGGCTCGAACCCACAACTATTAGGTTAGCAACCTAATTATTATATTCAATGATGACAATAATTCTCAGCAAAACTTCCAAGTGATAGTACTATAGGTTCTATAAACAATGCTATACGAATGTTCATGCTATAGCTATATATTATAATCATTGAGCCAGCACTTTATTGCCAACAAACAAACAATAATTTAAACAATTATAGCATTTATAGCTTAAATCAAGCTTATACAGGGTGGGCCAAAAGAAGTCCATCCGATGTTGTTTAGCTCTCTTTTTTTTCTAAATGAAAAACTTCGATTCTGTTTTTTGATTGTTTATTTGAACCTTAAAAATTGGTTTGGTCAAGTCGAGAAGATGATATCGGCCAAATGGGCGCCGTCACAATTGATTGCTCGTTTTATGGAACTTTTCATCACTTTAGCGACAACTTCGGGCGACAGATTCTCGAACTCGTGTCGAATGTTGTCCTTGAGGATTTCTAGAGTCTCGGGCTTGTTCACGTAAACACTGGACTTCAAAAAACCCCACAAAAAATTCTGTGTGAATCGCCAAAACGAGAGATGAGGCGACCCAGGAACACCGCCTTCAGAAATCAGAATATCGGTTCATGTATCGCTCCAGGGCTGGTTCACTTGTTTTCTGCATCTGTCTAGTCCACAAATGTCAATACAGATTTGACATTGACGGCCATTTGCAAAAATAGGAGCATCTTCCAATAGAGTGATTTCTTTTGGCCCACCTTATTGTGTTTATCATGACAAAAAATAAAATATCAATAGTAAAATTTTAAAATTATCATTGCATACAAAATCCATAGTGTTGTGGAGAAGGATTCTTTTGTATCGCCCTCTAGTGCCGCAAAACTTCTTTGTTTTGCGCTTTGTACAAATTTCAACGCTGAAAAGTAGGTGGCGTGGAGAGCTATTTACTGGGCGTCGATTGTTATTTCCTCCTATGTCGCTGTCAAACTAAATCCCTTCAAGTAGACCATCTCTTGAAGTTTGTGTCTGTGGCAAAAACACACCTCGCGTAATAATTTGACAGTAGCAAAACGTGTACCAAAGTCAAAAGTTGACCAATTATATAGTTTTTTTTATCTATGTTCCGCACTTTGTGGGTTGCAAAAATAGCTGCCACGAATGCTGTGTCATACTTAAAAAGGTGTAAATGCAAAAATTATCCAAAAAACACAACTTAATAACGACGAAATAATAAACTATTTAATTAAACGATAAGAACAAAAATAAATAAGCTTTCAAAGCGTTCGTTTTTTTTGTTTTAAATTGTTTGAACTCACGAAAAAAATCTTAGCTGCTAGATAACGTTGAACAGTAAAAAAAATCCTAGCACGCGTTAACAAATTTACGTGAAAAAAGGAAGTTGTATTATATTTCCAGATATATAATTAAATATATTGCCCTATACCCGATAAAAGCGTGTGTGTGTTTCTGTTTGATATTAATTTAATATCAGTTGACTTTCTGCGATAAGAATCATCAATCTTACGACGACAGAGAGTGAATCTTGATCCACACAAAATTATCGTCCAAAAGTGTAAAAAAAACTTAATTTTTATAGTTTTAAAGTTTAAAATTAAAGAGACAACTTTATGACTTAAATTGTTTGTATTTTTTTATAACCAAACCTATATAATTAAATAAAAAAGTAAAAGGCAATCTAGCATCTTTTCCTTTCCGAGATAAATGTGAGTGAGCCTGAGTACAGAGCGTGATCATATATTTCTATTTCGAACAAAATAAAACATCGCTTTTTGATTCCTTTTTGGTGGAAATTGCATATTGGAATTTGCATTCCGTGATCGGTGAGTTAAAAGTTAAACATGAACAAAAAAAAAATCACTTTACAAAATGTGTTTCATTTCGTTTCGTTTTAAGTTAGGTAAGCGGTCATTGAAGGGGAAGTTTTGGTTTTTACATTTTTTAAATGTGAGTTGTGAGAATGTGACTGCGACTGGTGTTGTGGTGTGGTGTGCTTTCGTTTTTCTCTTGTTTTTTTTTCTGTCGCCGTCTTTTTAAAAATTGGCTGACATGGCATTCCAAAAAAACGTGTTTTCTGCGTTTTTCACCTGAAGTTTGCCAAACACTGGGTAAATTGATAATGGCTGGTCGCGACTGAGGTGGCTTAAGATATATATTACTATTACATGTCTCTGTCTCCTGAATCTGGGTCTATCCGATGCGTAGTGATCTTTATTTCAAAAGTTATAGCCAATACAACCACAACAGACAATGATGGATTCGAAAAGCGAAAGTACTTAAATATTTTTGTAACTTGAGGCGAATGCGAATGATGATAACACGAAACCAAATTGCTCCCCAATCCCGTAAGGATATAAATGTTATCTTTTGACAAGGCCAGTTGAAATAAATATTTCGCAAGACAGAACAAAGCCAAAAAGTGTGAAACCTGTCTAGGTACTTAATAATAAATGTCAACTTTTCTTTGAACGGAAGCATGTCCTTTTTAATGCAGTTCTTCCTTTTAGTATTTTGTGCAACAAACGTACTGCATTTTGAATTGCAATAACAGTTAGTTTCAACTACAACTATAATCAGAATAGTTAAACCGTTTATTTTACTAGAAGAGATCAGGGATGGCTGCATTCCTTGAAATAATACAAAAAATGGGAGCTATTAATAATCCTCAAAAAATTATCTCCAAAGTGATTTAAATCATGTATCTTATGGTGTTTAGGGTGTACTTAAGTAAAATCAGGCTTAAGGCTTCGGAATATGTATTGTATAGCCACTCATATCTATAAGCCGCTATACTCCTATAGCCGATTACTAATAGTTAGGTATTTTTTTTTGTTATTTTCGCGAACTCAAGGGGTTATTTATAACCTCATCATAAACAAACGCCTTACCAAATAAGGAAGGTGGGGTAGGTGCCAGAAGCAAATACCGATGCACATCAATTTTTAATGTCTGTAAAACGTAGTTAATGTATGTATACCCCATATTCGTTGAGTGCGGCTAGAGAATGAGTCTCTAAACTTTGAACAGACTCCCGAAATTAGGTTAGAGGTTTAATTGATTGGTATTCCCAGCGAATTCGTATGTTAGGGGCCTTTATACCAATCATTGAAATGATAACCATTGAAGACAATTTAGCTATACAAATCAATTTTTTGGCTATAGTTGTTTATAAAGCTCTGTACAGACGATTGTCAGGTCTACCATCGCTCTGACAATGACCTGCCAATGAGCTGACAATAGCAAATATCTTACAATGCAATGCAAATGTCTCAAAATTTTGTGACAATTGCAAGTTCACACGGTTGTAAGACTTTTGGGACAAATTTTCTTTGAATGATTCGACAATATTGTCATATCTTTCAATCGTACGTGGCTTTACGCTTAGCTATGAAGTCGCCCTGATATCGCCAAACAGTTTTTTTTTTTTGAAAAACCTCAACAGATTCTGGAAAATTTATTTTCACAAAATAAATTAAAATCAAAGAAATATATAGCAGAATGGAAACTATGGATTTGGTATGTGCCAAAACAACAAAATTATTAGTCTTAATATGTTTTTGGAGAATCAATCATTTCCCGATTTTTCTGGTTGCATGGGAAACGAAAAGAGATTGATTTTGTTTGTATTGTGTGTGTGTTATAAATGAAATGATCACCCATTTCTTAGTATGCATGATATGCAACAACATCTTCCCAAAAATCTTTAACATTCCGTTAACGACGCTATTCTTTAACAAATTTCCAATTTTGAAAAATACTCCATCATCGGATGATATTGAAATATAATTAATGTTTGCTGCTCCATTTCTAATAGCGAGTTTCATTCAAGAAATGAGAAATAATTTGTTAGGTATTTTTTATCGTTTGTTGTGTAATTGTGCCAGTCTGTGATAAGTAAAACAAATAATGAACTAAGAACTTAATACTTTAAGAAGTATCCATGATCCAATGTTTACCTAGGTACTTCTTCCAATAACAAAAGACAAAAATGAAGAAATTAGTACTTTAAATATTCATTTAGGTACCTATATCAAAAAGCAGTAATGTAATGTTTACTTCTTCCAATAACAAAAGACAAAAACCAATAATCTTATTTTGTTCGGAGGGATGAAATAAATAAATTTATCAATTTGGCAAAAAAAAAAAAAAAAAAAAAAACCAATTCGTATGGATTCTGAATTCTAAAAAAAAGTATTAGTAAAAAATAAAATGCGAATAAAAGATAATTGTGACTTCACAAGACACCAAAATGTTATTTTGAATGTATCAACTATGTATGCATTTCTGGTATTACTGCGTGTCATGTAAAAATAATCGATAAAATTTAAACAAGTTTCATCGAAAAGAGCAATTCTCGATTTTGAGATTAATTTTTCCAAATTTGAATGAAACTCGCTAAGATTCAGCTTTGCCAATGTCTTCGGTTTCTTTTTGCTAAAGCCGAAGCCGAATGTTTCGCCCGAAGTAGACGAAGTTGTCATTCCACTTTTGACTATCTACCATTGGTTTAAATATCGTCTGGTGTATTTGTCATAAAGTGCTGACATAGAGACAATAGCTTGGCTGGTCTGGACTTCTTGACTGCTTCCAATGTTTTAAAGAAACATCCCATTCCATCCACAACATCGCCGAACTTTTTGCAAAGAAATTAAAATCGTGTTATTCTCAGTTCACAAGTTTTCATTTGAGTGTTCTAAGATTAAAGAAAATAATTATGATATGCTTTAATAAAGGATGACTATTAAGAAACAAACTGTTTCTGTTAAAAAATATATTCCTTTGAGCAGTAAAAATTCTTCTTAAGTACTAGGTACTTTATACCCACATACCCATTTAATTACCCGAGTACCCGCTCTTACGAATATTACCCGGGTACCATAGTTTGGGGTACCCGAAATATATTCGTGTATAGTTATAGAAACAGACTTAAAGAAAGATTGAAGAAAATTTATATCATTTCTCTTCTGCTTACCACTTATACATACATAGTACTTAAATAGTCGGATTTTGATTCGACTATGTAGCCCTAGTTAAAAATAAACAGTGAAACGATTCATAAGAACATTTTTTTATTAAAAAAATGTATCTTCATATCAAAAACGTAAATTAAAAGAAATATAGTTATTCATTAAAAACAATATTTTTTCGTTAAGAACACAATCATATTTACGAAAATATCTGAGGTGTTTATTCATGGCTGATGGGGAGTGATTGTAAGAAATTGCAGTGCCACAAACATTACAGATAACTTCGGTTTTATTTTCTCTTAATGTGCAGAACCGCCGAACCCAGCATCTTCTTTTTTCGCTCATTTTAGCACTTGTCACTTGATAAGATAGTGAGAAAATAATCAACAAAAGTACAAACAGGCAAAGCATTGCCTTTAATTTTGTAATCAAGTCTAGAAACTGACAGTGAACTGCAATCATTTAAATAAACTTTATTGATCTCAAACTAAAGGTACCACTTAAAACAGTTACAGCACTTCCTATTATATCATATATCATGATTACTCATTAGTACGAGTACTCATCGTGATCGCATAGCCTATGTTGTGTATTGTTATTGTTATGTTACGTTATGATTTATGTGTTATGTGTTTTACATTTGTCTCAGAATATTGCTTTATTGTTTGGCAGGGATAAATTATGGAGAAAACATTTGGATTCTGGACACTTCTTTTTATAGAAAAGAATGTGAAGATACAGATCTAAGAGTAATGTGAAGGAAATTCTTCAGACCTTTTTCACATCACTGTACTTTCAATAAAATTTAAATAAAAATCCAATTTTATTGCCTCCTCTTCTTGCGAAATGTTTGTTGGAATATTGTTTGTATTATACTTTCCAAACAAGCCATGCCCAAAAATATTTGCTAATACTCATCTCTGGCGAGTATGGCTGTCAATCAAACAGTGAGACCCTTATAGTACTTGCCATTGGAGAAAAAGAAGCATCCGGAAGTCTATTGAAACCGTTCCATTGGTAAGGAGATGACATTTCTGACGATTCTGAGAAGAGAATTTTGCTTCTGGATTTGAAGTCAGAATCCACTCAAGAAGCACAAATACAAATATAACTCATATGTCACCCATAAAATATTCATTGGGTAAAGGTCTATTCGCATGCAGCAATGCCGAAATTGTCGACAAATGTGACATATTGTTGCATCCAAATCTGATGATGAAGACGTCGACGTCAGCAACAAAGTTTGATGAGTGGTATTTAATCGTAATACGAGGAACCAGTAAAAATCCCTTTATACCGCGAATAGGGCTACGAACACCACTTTGACCTAGGCAAAACTTGTGAAACTGATACCTGCGAATGCTCAATTGTGTTAGAATTACGAAAAGTAAAAATACGAAAAGTTAAGAACTGCAAGCTCAAAGTGCCATAGTACAGTAATGGCTGTTTAAACCGGTTAAATATATTTTATTTTTATTTTTATAGTCCGTCTAAAAGTAAAATATTTGATTTGAGTTATAAATTTCTAAACATTGTTTTCACTAAGTAATTGAAATGATAATAAAAAGTGTTATAACGTCACAGATTACTTAGAATATCTGTGCATCATGATTGTGTATTGGGCAAATTATGTGTTTTGTTTTGGCAGGTGCTTTCGTGGACTTTCGTCCATTTTGGGTAAAGTTTTCATTTGACAGAAGGTTCTGACCATTAACGAACACAACATTTATGTTGTTCATTCAGAGTCTTTTTATTTCGGTCACCATTGATGCATTGTGACTTGTGAGTCATATCATTTCAAAATTTTCAAAAGGAAATCGACTGAAACGCCCGTACATTATAATAAGGGTTAGTGGTGCTTGGTAAAATGACAAAATCCCAAAAATGAAATCCTCAGGAGAAACCCATACAAAGAGAAAATCTCTGAAAGAAAAATGGAAATTTCTCACGATTTTATTGCTGGATTAACTAAGTACCTACTTACTTACACATCATCGGTTTGGTCAAGATAAAAATTATTTGTGCTCTCTATAAGAGAATTTGGTGAATTCTTTAACTTTCTTAATGTTGTCCGGCTGCAAAGCAGCGCTTTAACTCCTGGAGCATAGGATAGCAACAAAATCCTTCCATCTGTCCCGATTCACCGCAATAGTCATTAGCTATGGCCAAAGCTTCCTTTAAAACATATGAACTCCAAGTTGTTTTTGGTCTTCCAACGCGTTTTCTACCCTGAGGATTCCATTAGAAGGATTGTTTCGCTCTATTGTCGTAAGGTTTCCCCAGAGTTTCGCCTATCCAACGCCACTTCCTTTGCCTGATGTTCACATAGTTCATAATAATAATTATTATTTCGTCGTCGTTCTATTAAAACTCCCTAAGTCCATTTTTAGTAAAAATCAGATAAATACGCCAAGTTTATTCAAATGACAAGATCTATGTTCTATCAAAACTCCCTAAGCTCTACGTTCCTCTATTATCAAACTATATAGTATTAAAACTCCCGAAATCCAAAAAATTCTTCGATTTTTTATATTGATTACTAGCTTTAAATGCAAATATCTCAAAACACAAATAATGGACTTAGGAAGTTTTAATAGAACGACGACGATTTAATGAAAATAACAGCATCCAATTTAAAACGGACAAATCGTTAAAGCTACCAAAGAGCAACTAGGATGGACTGAAATCTGGGCACACGTATTTATGATGAAAACTATAATTAGTAACTGTAATTAAACTGCGTTTGGATGCCCTTCCTCATGGAGATTTTGTAGTTTTAATTTACGTTTTATGGGGGAAATCGTCCGATTGAGATATTTTTTTTATGTTTCCCTTGTAATAAGTGTCACACTATTGTTCATAATTAAGTTAGAATTTTGAAACTTTGAACATTATTATAGTCTTACTGATTTTCCCAAACAAACACTTAACGATCAGATCAGAACCATCTTCATGTACTTGTATTCTAATTTTCGATTGTAATTGAGATAACATATCGTTGATCAATATTTTATAAAAATCATGCCCAATAATGTATAAACTGTGACGAGCGGACACGAATACACAAAGCCGTCTATTCTTAAAATACAAAATGAAGGAATAAATTTCATGTTCTCATGTCCATTATGAACATTACAAGATTTTTAACTTTGGATCTTTGAAACGTAGTTTTGTTTATGCCAGAGACGTGATTCTAATACTTCAATTCTTCACGTCTTTTTATAAAAGCAAACAAGTTTTAGCCTTCTAACACTCGTACTTTTTTTTTTTTTTGTAGAATACTATAAAGCAATAATTCATCTGACAGTAACCTGATTAAAAATTAATTTACATAATATAACTTGTTAGAAGTAAATCCAATAAAAAAAAAGTGAAAAAAGGTGAGTTGAAAAAATTAAAAGAAGAAAATGTACTAATATTTAATGTACCTAGTTAGTTACTTATACTTATTCTTGTTTTTTTTTAACAGAATTTTACAAAAGACACAATTTAGATTGCATCCTACTTACGGCAACAATAAGAAAAACAATCAAAACAACTGTACATAGCTTTTGAACTTAAAGTTTATAGTAAACATAAAAAGTCTGAACAATAAAACAACTAATACACCAATACAAATCAGTTGCTTTGCTGTTTTAAGCTGCCCGATTTCAACAATCTGTATCAAAAGCAGCAACCACAAAATATTGCTGCACAAGAGGGGCTAATTGGATACATAGCAGGTGAAAGAGGAGTATTCCTAACGCCGATTTACTATTTAGCTGGTAAGTGTATACAAAAGAACACCAAACATATTTAAATTTATTTTAAGAAATCAGTTTCTGTTATAGCGAGTTTCATTCAAATTTGAAAGAATTGTTCTCAAAATCGAGAATTGCCCTTTTGAATGAAACTTGTTTTGGGTATTCATGTCAATTTGAATTATACTTTTTGTCATTTGATTTTTGTCTTTTGTCATTGGAAAAAGTAATCATAATTGATAATTAATTGGATAATTAAAGTACATATTAAGTTCTTCGTTCATTATTTGTTTATTTTTGTTATATTTATCACAGACTGGCACAATTTCACAACAAACAACAAAAAATAACAAATTATTTCTCATCTGACGTTTGACAGAAAAGTATTCAGATCGATTCTCCCAACCCATGAGAGATGCATTCTTTCGTGTTGAGAATTCATCTAGAATTGCACTTTTTGAATGAATGAAACTCTCAAAAGTGAAAAAGGTCAATTCTTTTGACAGAAAGAGCAATTCTTTTCGTGAATGAAACTCGCTATTAGTTTTTCAATGAAATTCTACAAAGTGCTCGCTTTTCCGTCCTCAAAAGTGCATTTTATGACAATTTGTTCTTGCTTTGCGTAGCTTTCCCTGTCATTTGATAAGTTTTGCAAGTTTTTTAATTTTTTTTTTTTTGATTTAATTTTATGCTAAATAACAATATTTGAACAACTTGAAAACACCTTTTATTCATCTCAAATGTATAAATTTTGAAATTTTCTTCTTTTTTATGCTTTCTTTTATCTTTTTACTTGCTCTATAGGGCAAGTATTGGTTTCGTACAGAAAAAAAATTGAGGTTTTAATCAAACATGACATTACGATGATAGAGAAGCCCAAAAAAGCGGTTTTCGCCATACCGTCCGTCGGTCTGTCTGTGCGTCTGTGCGCTTTTTCACGTCGTTCTATAGCCTGGACGGCTTGACGGATTTTCTTCAAACTTGGTATATAGCAGTTTGAAGAAAAACCTTTGTCGAGTTTTTTTTATTTTGTTTTAGCCCGGCTCAAACTGGTACTTTTCAAGTAACGGTTTTTTTCATTTTGGATTTGCTCGAAAACGGTTTTAACGATTTTGATTAAACTCAGAACTTACCTTACGTAAGATATTTCTAATAAAACTAGCGTTTTTTGTTTTTGGCTTAAATGGTCGTAACGAAAATCAGGTTTAAACGGCTTTTTTTCGAATGGTCATAAGTTTGCAACGGCTCGATTGAATTGACTCAAACTTCGTTTATCATAGTTCTTTGTAGTGTTCTATAGGATGGCTTTATACATTTTTCAGTGAAGCCTTTCCAAATGGTGGCTCCCATACAACGAGCCGTTCAGTTTTAGCCAACTTTTTTTTAGTTTTTCTAATTTGCTCAAAAATGGCTCTAACGAATTTGATTAAACTTTGTGTGATATGTTCTTTTAGTGGGCCCTACGTCCTAGCTCCCAAATCGACTAACTCCCAATGAACCAATTCCCACCGAATATGGGACTTGGTTCATGTGAACTAACTCCCATATTTTTAAGGAACTATGTCCCAAATGTAGAATGAACTTAGTCCCATAAATATGAATTAAATGGCTGCGCGCCTCAATATCCGCGGACAAAATATCCGGGTCAAAATATCCGCGACAAAATATCCGCGGACAAAATATCCTCGGACAAAATATCCGCGTCAAAATATCCGCGACGCATAATATTACGGTGTATAAGCAATGACCTATGTAAGGGGGGGCATGCTGCCCCCCTGCAACCCCCCTGCTTGGGCACACTGTAGGACTTGGGGTAGGTGCGAGGTAGGGTGTATGCGGATATTTTGACGCGGATATTTTGTCCGAGGATATTTTGTCCGCGGATATTTTGTCGCGGATATTTTGACCCGGATATTTTGTCCGCGGATATTGAGGCGTGTCACCAATTAAATCCCAAGAGTTGAGTATTGTTGGTTTTTCCCAAATGAACTAACTCCCAATCGTTAGAAAATAAAACAAAAATTAATGCTTTGGAATGAAAAAAGTATAAAATTTTTAATGGAATTTTTAACAAAGTAAAAAATTGAAACTTAAGGAACCTAACAGAGTGACGAATAAAATAAATTTCGTGCAGTGTTTGGAAAATTATTTTGGTAAAAAATCGCATACCACACGGCGCGTGTGGACGCGGGTGCGGCGTGTTCCCTTTTAATTGTTTGGTATGCGATTTTTTACCAAAATAATTTTCCAAACACTGCACGAAATTTATTTTATTCGTCACTCTGTTAGGTTACTTAAGTGTCAATTCTTTTTTAAAAATTAAATTTCTTACTGGTTTATCCTATTTTGCCTACAAACATTCAGCACGGAAACAGCGCCACTTCTTCTTTGTGCACAATATGAACTAACTCCCACTGGTTGATGGGTTGGGCCTAGTTCATTGGGAATAAGTTCGTAATGAACTATGTCCCAACTGAATTTTCTCCTAATATTATGAACTAAATCCCACTACAAAATTTGGTAGGAGTTAGTTCATTTTGCCTCGTGGGAGTTAGTCGATTTGGGAGCTAGGACGTAGGGCCCTTTTAGTGTTCTTAAGAGAACTGCGTTTTTAGTTTTTGGCAAAAAATGCTAATAACGGAGATCAGGTCTTAACGTCTTTTTTTCAATTGGCCGGAAGTTTTCAACGGTTGTATCGAATTCAATCAAACCTTGTTTGGTATAGTTCCTTACAACTCTCTATCAGATGGCATTGCATTTTTTTCGGTTCCTCTTTTTTAAATAGTGGCTTTGTGTGTTATATTCTTTTAGTGTATTTAAGAGAACTGCGTTTTCAGTTTTTGGCTAAAAATGCAAATAACGGAGATCTGCTCTTAACGGCTTTTTTTCAAATGGCCATAAGTTGTCAACGGTTGCATCGAATTCAATTAAACTTTGTTTGGTATAGTTTCTTTCAGCTTCCTATCAGATGGCATTGATTTTTGTTCAGTCTCTTTTTTTTAAATGGTGGCTCCTATACAAAGAGCCATTAGATTTTGGCCAATTTTTTCGTTTTTTCTAATTTACTCAAAAAAGGCTGTACCGATTTTTATGAAACTTTGAATGTAACATATATAAAATATTTGAAAGAAAACTGCATTGTTAGTTTTTGGCTACACATGATAATAGCGGAAATTGGTTTTAACAATTTTAATAATTTGTCCATAAGCGGAGATTTATATCATTTATAAAACCCAAAAGATGACATCTAAATTTTAAATATTAAAAGGTTTCTTAACGTTAGCTCCCGTATATCGGGTTTTCCAGTTTCAGTCAACATTTTTTAGGTTTTACCAAATCTTTCAAAAATGAGTTGTTCTTATTGATCGAAAAGTTTGTTTTCATCGTAGTATTGCACCAACAGAGCAAGTACGTGCGACCCAATCGTGCATTTTATTTTGTATTTATCTCAAAAAAGAGAAAAAAGAACTGATAAAACTTATTTATAAAATGGTTGCACTTTCTTCCAAGTTATAAGCAATTTTAGCAAACTTAGTTACATTTTTATTATTATCTTCTTCAATCAATCAATAGGTCTGTTTGATGTTCCCTGCCCCAGTGCGCACTCGGGAATGTCAGTGCAATTTGTTCAACTGTCAAAAAACTGCATAGCTGCTCGGGTTTTGATTTAACATCGAATAGCCCAGTGCAACATAATCAATTTTCCTGCGAACATTTATTTCCACAACTTCTCCATTCTCATCAGAAAGCGTATATTTTGGCATTTTGACTATAAACATTTGAATAAATTAAAACATAATCTACGAATTATTTAATAATTACCAGATATAGTATACACCAAATTATTTTTTCTCCGAAATTAAACTTCTGCCAACAGCTGATTTAAATTTTGACAGCTCTGATTTCTCACCCCAAGTAAGAACCTGTTGCGCGTGAGAGCGCATTCAGTGCGTGCCCCTTGTTTACATCGAACACAGTGCAAAAACACTGGGGTGAAAAAAGTTTCACATCAAACGCTTCAGTGTGTGTTGAGGGCGCACCAGTGCGCCCCAGTGTCGACATCAAACAGACGTAGTGTAATGTTATTAACATGAACCAATTCAGGCCATTCATCTGTTATCAAACAGGCCCAGGAACGTTGATACTTAGCAAAAACAATTAACTATGAATTTCAGATATCCAGTATCGTTAGTTTCTGAGATACTGGACTGGAAAAGTGCAAAAAAGACACACTGATTAAAACATCGTTAAAATGTGGCCTTACGGTGTATAGAGAGGCAAAACTTGGTTGTTCATTTAGGGGCGTGGTTATGGGCTTCAAGTCCAAACATAGTGTATTTCACTCATGGCTTTCACGATAATCACATAGCAAAAAAAAAAAATGCAAAACGGAGTGAACTTGCACCAAAAACATTGATGTTGAAAAGATCGAAAAAACCTCTATGTTACAAGTCAGATGTGAAAAGTAAGGTGATCTCTGTTATGTGGATTTTTTTTGGGAAAAGGAAATTTGATCAAAAATTTGATCAAATTTGCTGTCCAATAAAACGGCAGATAGCTAATGTGGATTTTTTTTGGGAAAAGGAAATTTGATCAAAAATTTGATCAAATTTGCTGTCCAATAAAACGGCAGATAGCTTAAGATAAGTTTTTGTTATTGTGTGTGTGTTTCTTTTGACGTTCTTAATTTGAGGCGTGTTTAACCATACGACAATGTCTAACGAGATTGATTTTTCTGTCATGTTATCTTCGTTGGAATAATCTTTAAGCAATTTTTTTTTTAGATTTTCGTGTAATATATTTCGACATTAATATAATAATGTAGCTGCAATTAATTATTTCATAAGTTAAAATGTACTTCAATGTCTTTTTAATGTTTTTTAAGTCGGAAAGTTTTGTTCGCAGTTGAGTCATAATTTAATATTGATTAAAAAAAGTTCACCGGCTGAACACACCCAACCAAGCAAATGTCAGATTTTTACACACAAGCACGAGGGAATGCAAACAATTTGTAAACGGAATTTCGATTCGGGTGGACATTATTTAATTTTAGTTCTGCCGCAAAGTAGATAGTTTATTTAAATGGCCTCCCACACCCTTAAATATGTCTATATATATATAAAATAACAACTACCTAGGATTCGTTAAAGGATGCATTAAAAATTAAAATCACTTCGTCATGAACATTGTCAGAGTAATAAACAAAAGTTTACAAATGACTCGTTGTATGGGAGAAGTGTTCCCGGAAAAAATGAAAAGCCATCGAATAGAAAGCTATAAAAAACTATACCTAACAAATCTTTAGTGAATTCGACACAACCGTTGCCAACTTATGGAACAGCTATGTTATGAAGTAGGAATAAAATCCGGGCTCAATCACTGCATCCTTTTCAAAGCGATTCAATTCATTATACACTCTGTTCATTTTAATTTTGCAAGTTCATAGTTCATACCTATTTATTTTTAAATTGTCAATTAATTTTCACTTCAACCGTTTGTATTTATTTGTTATTATTTTAAAACTTTGATCACTTATCTAAAAAGAATTATTTTTCCACAATGAAATTCACAGAATGCTAAAAAAATAAACAACAAAATTTGACGTTTGAGAAATGTCAAATTACTGTAGTGTGCGTGCAAATGTGTGTTAAATCTCAATTTAAAATGAGATTTCATTTGGGAGGTATGATTTGATCAAACACCACAAAAAGATATGATCATTGCCCAAAAGAAAAACACTTTTTGATGTTTGATCATATTTCACACGAAAAAGATTTGATCAAGCGACCCAAAAAAAAATCACATAAGATAAGTTTTTGTTATTGTGTGTGTGTTTCTTTTGACGTTCTTAATTTGAGACGTGTTTAACCATACGACAATGTCTAACGAGATTGATTTTTCTGTCATGTTATCTTCGTTGGAATAATCTTTAAGCAATTTTTTTTTAGATTTTCGTGTAATATATTTCGACATTAATATAATAATGTAGTTGCAATTAATTATTTCATAAGTTAAAATGTACTTCAATGTCTTTTTAATGTTTTGTAAGTCGGAAAGTTTTGTTCGCAGTTGAGTCATAATTTAATATTGATTAAATAAAGTTCACCGGCTGAACACACCCAACCAAGCAAATGTCAGATTTTTACACACAAGCACGAAGGAATGCAAACAATTTGTAAACGGAATTTCGATTCGGGTGGACATTATTTAATTTTAGTTCTGCCGCAAAGTAGATAGTTTATTTAAATGGCCTCCCACACCCTTAATAATGTCTACATATATATAAAATAACAACTACCTAGGATTCGTTAAAGGATGCATTAAAATCACTTCGTCATGAACATTGTCAGAGTAATAAACAAAAGTTTACAAATGACTCGTTGTATGGGAGAAGTGTTCCCGGAAAAAATGAAAAGCCATCGAATAGAAAGCTATAAAAAACTATACATAACAAATCTTTAGTGAATTCGACACAACCGTTGCCAACTTATGGAACAGCTATGTTATGAAGTAGGAATAAAATCCGGGCTCAATCACTGCATCCTTTTCAAAGCGATTCAATTCATTATACACTCTGTTCATTTTAATTTTGCAAGTTCATAGTTCATACCTATTTATTTTTAAATTGTCAATTAATTTTCACTTCAACCGTTTGTATTTATTTGTTATTATTTTAAAACTTTGATCACTTATCTAAAAAGAATTCTTTTTCCACAATGAAATTCACAGAATGCTAAAAAAATAAACAACACAATTTGACGTTTGAGAAATGTCAAATTATTGTAGTGTGCGTGCAAATGTGTGTTAAATCTCAATTTAAAATGAGATTTCATTTGGGAGGTATGATTTGATCAAACACCACAAAAAGATATGATCATTGCCCAAAAGAAAAACACTTTTTGATGTTTGATCATATTTCACACGGAAAAGATTTGATCAAGCGACCCAAAAAAAAATCACATTAGAGAGTTTCATTCAGGAAAAGATTTGCTCTTTCTGTCAAAAGGTTCGATCTTTTTCAGTTTTGCAAGTTTCGTTGCTAAAAAAAAGATCAAATCTCAACTCGAAAGATTTGATCTCTAATGGGTGCGAAACGTCAAATTATAAATAATTTGTTATTTTTTGTCGTTTGTTGTGAAATTGTGCGTCTGTGATAAATAAAACAAATAATGAACGAAAAACTTAATACTTTAATTATCCATTTATTTATCAACTAGCAATGATCTAATGTTTACTTCTTCCAATAACAAAATACAAAAAGGAAGAAATTAATACTTTAATAATCCATTTATATAATAATAACAAATGACAAAGAGTCAAATTGCCACGGATACACAGCCAAGAAAGGTATGCTGACTTTATGGTGACATCACAGTAATCTAATTTCGTTCGAAGGGATGAAATAAATAATTAATTTGGTAGCTTTAAAAATTCGTTGAAATTCTGAATTCCAAAAAAATTATTCGTTAAAAAAAAAGAATAACCGATGATTGTGACCTCATAAGACACCAAAATGGCATTTTGAATGTCATCTGGTATTTCTGCGTGTCAGTCAAAATAATGTGTGTGTTCTTTCAGGCAATCGATACAAAAACCAAATGACAAAAAGTCGAATTGCTATGGACATGGACACCAAAAACAAGTTTCATTGAAAACACCAATTCTAGATTTTGAGAGCAAATCTTCCAAATTTGAATGAAACTCGCTATCAGTTACCCAGTATTGGAAACGACTCCAAATTATGAGATAAATTATTTACTCTATTTCAATATAACAGAAACTGATTTCTCATTTGCAAGCATAAAGAGTACTTATTTTTTAATATATATATTATATTTAATTTTTATAATTTATATAACATTTATAAAGCAGGCAGGTAAGTAATGCAAAAGTATGCGAATTAATTTGTACACCTCCTTTGCTGTATTTTTAACGTGCTGTTTTGAGACAAGTATCCAGAGTCTCAAGTGTTAAAATTTAAACTGTGAACCAAATAAATACTTAAAATTGAAAAGAACAGCTTCATGGTTTGAGTATTGAAACACAGGAAACGACTTTTGTTCTTAGAAAACAAAAGCTTCGTGGTTTGACTATTACAACGCAGGAAACGAATGTCAAAACTCCAACATAATATATGAATTGACAGAAACGTGCATACCTTTTCTACATACATTCATGGACATCGGGAAAAAGAAATCAAGTTGTTGCAGATGACTCTTACCGCGAAGAGCTAACCAATCAAAAAGTTCGAATTTGACGTTTTTTTGAAGACATATTTTTCTCTCATTTGACATTTTAATTTTTTGGCACAAAAAGTACAGGAACAAAGCTAAAATTAAGTACTTAAATAAAACGAAGGTAAGTAATCCCCAAGTTATCAGACTGGACGAAAAAAAATACAGGTCAAAAAATATTTTTATGATTAATGTCCCCCTTTTCGCCGTGGTCCGTCTTCTAACTTTGAAATATCAACCCTATTAAATTAAATTTTCTTGTAGTTCATATTATGAAGCATAACTTACGTTAACATCATTTTATTTAACAAACACGTTATTGTGAAGCATTTCCCAGCTTCAATATTAAAAGCTTCATTTATTCTCTTTAGAACATCTTAAAACTTCATAACTTTGTTATCAAGAAATAGTACTTAAGACAAGATTGCACTAGTCGCTACAGAGCATTTCGTTAGCTGTGTAGACTACCGTATGTGCTGTTAACTGTCACTGAAGTGCAGTTCCGTCTCAACATATTGTGATTCAACGCATATTCAATCACTCAGTCTAAAAACTAATAGAACAAGCAATATTGCCATTGTATAAATATTTTTATAGTAATTTCATGGAACATGTGTTTCTGTTTGTGAACTTCTTCAATGCCGGCGCTAGTTGTCTAATATACCTTACATCAAATGCCTTCTATTGTTGTTTTTGATTCCCATGGCAATCTAGGTAAAAACCTCTTCAATCGGTGCTTTTGTTCGTCGTCCATATATGACGAACCGCTTATTAGATAAGAGTACTATATATTATATAAACTATGATATTCTACTCAATTTTGACAAAGTGTCTATTCGCACGCACTAGTTTCACAAGTTTTGCCAATGACAAACTGGTGTGTCCAGCCGGATTGGCGGTACAAAGAAATTTTCACTCGTTCCTCGTATTCAACGCCCACTCAACTTCGTTGTTATGCTTCAAGGCATATACCGTCAGACTAAGATTCAACAATATGTTTGTCAACACTACCAAAACTTCGCCAACGCTGCATGCGCATAGACATTCGGGTAGATTCTGGCTTCAAATGAAAAAGCGAAGTGCCCTTCTCAAAATCATCAAAAATTTCATTGGTGTACCAATGGAACGGTTTCAGAAAACTTCAGGACGATTCTTTTCCGAGATTTAACTCAATTTCCGCAAAACAAATAGGCACCTACCGTTAACAATTTAACGTACACAAACGACTTGTATATATTGGCAAACAACTGGTTGAGACCAGCGCTATCACTTTACTTCAATTGAAGTAGATCTGCTTCTTTTTATAAAAAAAATTTAAAATCTACTTCCTACTTCGCACCATCACCAAAATACTGAAATCTGCTTCATTTTAAAAATATCTGTTTCAACCTACTTCAACTTTACAGAAAAAAGCGTTCTACTCCCTTTTTTCCATTTTACTCTAATTTTTGTTTTACATACTACACATGTAGAAATGAAGATGAAAATATTTTTTTTTTAAATTATATTAAAAAGTGTTATGAAACAATAAAGAAGTCGGAAAGTTTTTTAGTTTGGTTTTCGTTTGATTGAATTAAGGCTATTTAAAAAAAAATAATAATTTAGAAGGTGCCTAAACCCCTTTTTTTCGGGCTGTAGCTCACGGATTTCTTGGGAAATATAAGCCTTAACTGATATAAAAGCTTCCGGATTGTTGGCATAACGTCGGTCCTTCACGGTTTCCCACAAAACAGTCCAAAGTAGTCAAATCGTAGCTCCGAGGCAGCCAATCGATAACACGATTTTGGAGTTTAGTGAGCAAAAGATCGATTGTAGAATGGGCAGTGTTTCATAGCGCGTTAACCTGCATGAACCAAGTGAAGGGAACGTTTTTCCCAGCCTCATTTTCGAACAAAAATGGTCTAATGAACGATGAACCCATCACTTCACAATCCACACCAAACTCCCACACTCTTTGTGGATACATTGGCTTCTCGACATTAACGGGCGAGTTTTCCCGAGACATTTTGTTTGTTAACGTAGATGAATGTGCGCCTCATCAGAAAAGTTGATTTTTCGCCGTAAATCGTTGTCCAATTCAAGCTGCTCTTAGGCCCAACGAACTTACACAGCATTCACTTTCTAAATAAGTTTTCAATATATTTTCCAACGCTGTTCTAGCATAAATCCACTCATTTCGTTCCGCGGAGGTATGATACGGACTATCTTTCAAGATTTAGAGCGGGAAACAGCTGTCAATGTCAAAATAACCTACGATTTAAAAATAAACCACTAAATAGCCCACGCTAGATGTAGATTTTAATAAAAAAGTTTAATTTTGAAACCTACTTCGATTTTTTTCAATCTACTTCACTTTTTTCTTTAAATCTGCTTCGATTTTTTTTCCTGAAGTGGTAGCACTGGTTGAGACATAGGGGCCAGTTATAGCGATACGGAAAACCAAACCGAACAAAATTTCAAATGAAAAATTTAGTATGTTATGGTTCAGTTTAAAATATGCCATCCAACCCAGAGAATTTGTTTTGCTAATCAAATTTTCAATTGAACTAATACTTTTGGTTAAAAATGTAATTTCTTTTTTTCTTTTATACGTATAACAAAAAAATAAATAAATACATTTTTAACTAAAAGTACAAGTTCAATTCAAATTTTTATTTGCAAAATAAATTCTCTGGGTTGTTTGCCATCGATCAGTGTAGCATTTCTGTTATAATTCAGATTATACTAGGTACCTATACTAAATTTTCAATTTGATTTTTTTCGTTTTCGTTTTCCGTATCGCTATAACTGCTCCATACACTAAATTAAGCAGCAGCATTGCATTGTGGTGTTCAGAAAATCAAGACGTCCATTTGCGCCAAGATTTGATAACAGATTTGTATAGAGGGGTTAAATACAAAAAGGGGGTCTATCTCACCCCGTTTAGAAGGTAGGGGGCAATTTTCGAAAAAATGACTAAATCAAAAAAAATATTAAAAAACAACGGCATCACCTAAAATAAAGAACTATACCGGGTTCGAAAGCCAGAATTCTGATTTTTAATTTTCAATTTAAATTTTTTTATTCATGCCAATAGTTTTCAAAAAAATTGCATTCAAACTCAAAATTTTGAAAAAAAAAAATGAAAAAAAAAGTTTAGACCATTTTTTTTTTTCAAATTGTGAAATATATGCTGAATTGGTTTTTCATGTTCGACGCTCATATAAATTCTGAATTGAGCGCAAAAAACCAAATAATTTTGTTTCTTTTAGTTTTTGAGAAAATTGAAAATTACTAAAACTACTTTCTTATGAGGTTTTTGTTTTCTGGTGATCTCGCTTTGAGGATTGATGTCATCTTTGTTATTAAAGTACAGCAATTCATTAAGCGTTACCCAGAATGCACGACGAGGAGGAAGAATTGCATTGCATTCCATGTGCCAGTCAGTCAGTTTGTAAGTAAGTCAGGTTTTAGTTGTTTGTTTGTTTGTTTAATTTTATTTAGCAACAAGGGCCATTAAGAAAATCAGGTATTTAAGTCTCGTCAATGAAGTCATCGTCCGTACTGGTGTTGTTGTCGAGTTCGTTGAGTTCGTACTTTGACCAAAAAAACTGTTTGACATAGGCGCCTGCCTGACGACTGGACATACCCTTAGCGGAGCAACGAAGTTGCGTGAGCGTGGTGTGCCCCCGAAAAAGGAGGAGAAAGTCAAAAGATCCCTCGAAGCGGGCCACCCAGGTACAATGGAACAGTGGATGAAGTGCTTGGTTGCTAACTTAAGATTTGTGGGTTCGAGCCCCAGCCTGGGCAGCAACTTTTCAATATTCCCCCATCTTCAACTGGACGCCACCCGTGGGATTTTCATGAGATAAATATCACCTATTTCTCAATCCATTGTACCAACAAAATCTTTCCTGTCTTTCTATTCCTTCTAACTATTGCCGTGCAGTTTGCATTCAAAAGACCTTGGGTCTTACAGGCATATAGTTAAAGTTATTGGGCCCTATCGGCAATCTCCCAAGAAATTTTGTTTCCCAAGAAATATTTTGTTCCCAAGGAACATTCCCCGCGATCGTGAATCTCCCAGGGAATGAATTTCCCACGAAATTTCGAAGATAGCTTTCGAATTTGTTTTGTAGTGCTCTAATAAGCATTAAGTAGAAATTTCCCTGGATTATAAAAAAAATCCCATTTTCATTAATATGTTAGAACCAAATATCCCAAACAAATCCAGAACTTGCAAACCGAAATAATTGATTAAAAGTTTATACTTAAGTCAAGACCACATTGGGCGCAACTGCGCTTCAGCGAAACGACACATCAGAGTTGGGTATACGACCATTTCTACCTTTAAGTTTCGCTGGCTCGCAGTTTCGCTGCCGCTTAGTGCGGTTTAATTCTTACAATTCCAGACGAAGATTCAGTTGCAGTGAAGTTCCTCTGCAGTGCAGCTCCGCCAAGTGCAATCTTTGCTTTACACCACAAAATATTAATAAGGTATAAAAAAAGCTTGGGCATGCTTGCCCTAGCTCACGTCCGTAACGACTTTCGCGAAATTCAGAAAATATTACAAAGCCGTATGGTATTGGAGCGTTAAGAAATGCATGAATCTGCAGTAACCGTACAAAAAAATGACTGTTCGATTTGGAAACCTTGTCCATTGTATGTATATATAAACTATAGTACTACCACTTGAGGTGCGCCATCTATCGACAGAAGACGAAGCTTGATTTTAGAGGTTTTTGTCTTATATTCTCTGACGAAGCAAAATATTTGGGTCTTATTTTGGACAAGAAATTAAGCTGGAAACCCAATATACAAGAAAGAGTAAGGAAAGCCACAGTAGCCCTTTTCTCTTGCAAAAAAGCCATCGGCAATAAATGGGGTTTAGAGCCCCACGTTATGCATTGGCTCTACACATCGGTGATAAGACCGATTCTCACTTATGGGGTGGTCGTCTGGTGGCCTGCCCTAGACACAGCGTCGAATAGTGCTAAGCTCAGTAAAGTCCAACGTACCGCCTGCCTGTGTATAGGCGGTGCGCTACGCACTACTCCCTCTGCAGCGCTAGAAATACTATTCAACCTGCTACCCCTAGATATTTTCAGCAAGCAAACCGCTGCTTGCTTAGTAATTCGCCTGAAGGCGATCTCTATATGGAAAAATAATAATTATGGCCATGCTAACATACTGAACACCTTCAGTATCCCCCAAAGTAACATAGACTACTCCACATCCCAACTTCATTTTGATAAAAACTTTCAGGTAAGCATACCATCTAGATCACTCTGGGAGGAAAATGCCTTCAAGGACGACGATCAAATTCAGTTTTTTACCGATGGGTCGAAAACAAATGATGGGGTGGGGGGAGGTGTTTACTCAAATAGACTAAATCTTAGTCTCTCCTTCCGTCTACCAAACCATTGTAGCGTGTTCCAGGCGGAACTAATGGCAATTAAGGAGGTTTTATCTTAGCTTAAAGAAAACGTGATATCTTCTAAGGATATCATCATTTTCTCTGATAGTCAAGCCGCGCTGAGGTCCCTGGATTCCATCTCCTATAACTCTAAAACAGCTCTCGACTGTCGATCATCTCTTAGAGAGATGACGGAACAGTTTAACATTCACCTCTGCTGGGTGCCAGGGCACAGAGATATTCCAGGGAACTGTAAGGCCGACGAACTTGCCAAAAAAGGAACAACACTACCTATATTAACTGAACACAGTTACCTGGGTATTCCCATCGCTACATGTAAACTTTTGCTAAGGCAAGAAGCTATGGATAGAACTAATCTTAGGTGGACAAGTGGCAACACATGTCTAGCGACAAAACGGATTTGGCCAAAGCTGGATTCAAATCGCTCTAAGACTTTGATCTCTCTGAGCAGACGGCACATTAGCTCCATTGTAGGTGTCATTACAGGACACTGCCTCATAGGTAGACACGCCATAAGACTTAGCGTGTTCGCAAACGACTTTTGCAGAAGTTGTATGGACGAAGAGGATGAAGAGACAATTGCCCATCTTCTTTGTACATGCCCTGCACTAGCTCGCAAAAGGAAACTCCATCTGGGAGCATACTTTTAACGTGGACACTAACTCTCTTTTAAAATTCATTAGAAGCACAAACTGGTTCTGAGTTACTAGGGGGAAACACCCCAAACTCCTGGTATCACAACGGTCCTCTTATGGACTAAGTGTGTTGGTCTTTTCAGCCAACAGCCACTTTAACCTAACCTAACCTATCTCCCTACAAAAATATATGGGAAACAAATCAAGCAAGATGACAGATGATTTCCCATGGGAAATTCATTCACGATCGCTAAAATTCCGCACGGATTTTCGAACATTGTTCCCGATACCAATTTTCCGAATATGGGAAATGTTTCCCAAGGAATTTTATTCCCGATAGGGCCCATTATTATTATTATACAATTGACACAGGCGCCTGCCTGACAAATAAACATACCCTTAGCGGAGCAACGAAGTTGCGTGAGCGCGGTGTGCCCCCGAAAAAGGAGGATAAAATCCCTAGATCCCGCGAAGCGGTCCAGCCAGGTACTGTTAATAACAAAAACTATTTGACATAGGCGCCCGCCTGACGACTGGACATACCCTTAGCGGAGCAACGAAGTTGCGTGAGCGGGTGTGCCCCCGAAAAAGGGGGTTAAAATCCCTAGATCCCGCGAAGCGCGCCAACGAGGTACTGTTGATACCATAAATTGTTTGAGTCCGTCTGCCTGACGCGACGCGACGTCTCGAATGTGTGTTAGCACTGTATGGTAAGCAAGTTTACACAAATACCAAGAATAATACAACTTGATTACAAAAGTAGTTTTGGAAATTTTCAATTTTCTCAATAACTAGAAGACATAAAACCATTCGGTTTTTTGTATTCGATTAAGAATTGATATATTTAGCACTTCATTTTACAATTTTGAAAGAAATTGGTGTAACCTATTTTTTTATTTTTTTTATCAACATTTTGAGTAATTTTGAATAATTTTAAAACGATTGACATTCATAATTAAATTTTAATTTAAAATTAAAGAACAGATTTCTGGCTTTCGAAACCGGTATAATTCTTCATTGTAAGTGTTGCCGTTCTTTTTTAAGATTTTGTTTTCCATTTTAAGTCATTTTTTTTCAAAAATCGCCCCTACCTTCTAAACGGAGCGAGATGGACCCCCCCTCCCATAGTAAAAAATGCTTGTATTTAACCCCTCTATAAAAAATCGTTATCAATTCTTGGCGCCAAAGTTATCTTACTCGTGCCTGTGGACTCAAAAATAATATTAATTTTTTCAAATGTCAAACGAAAACTGGCAAAAATGTTCAAGGGTGAACGATCTACTCCTTTTTCTATACGAATAGACAAGGCCTCGTTTTATCAGCAAAACCACAGTTGCGGCAAAACTGAATTAGAGCTAAAATATTAAATGATATGAATTAATTTTGAATAATATTTCCCAGTTCCTCAGTATTATTGATTGATGGATATTTAAGTAAAAATAACATGAAACAGAAAATTGAATTCTAATGAATTTTTTAATGCGTGTCTCCTTTGCTTCATATTTTTAATTTCTTAAACGACAGCTCTGAATTTTTTTCCCTTTCAAATTAAAAAAAAACATCACTATCTCACCTTTTCAAATCCACTGTCGCGGTAAAATTACACAACTCACTTTATGTTCATAATAATTCATAGCTGAACAAAAGCATGCCATCTCTTTCTTTTGTTCGACCTTGACAGCTTCGGCAACGAATCCATTGCACTTGTTCCACACAAAATAATAAAAAAAATACACCCGAAGAAAGAGGCAGCTATAGACAAAAGAAAAAAAACAAATAGCTGCACTGCAACAGCAACTTGCCAACGGCACAAAAGAGCAAACTAAATATTTTTTTTTCTTATAAATGTAAGAGAGAGAATATTATATATAACAACAAATAAAAGTAATCTGAATTGACTACAAAATACTAGAAAGAGAAACAAGTATTCGCGTCAAACTGCATGGTAATGATATATGTTGAAGTCGTGGATTGGTCGTCGACCGTCTTCGTTACCGATTGTCTTCATAATCATCATTGTGTTCTTCTCGTTCGTATTTTTTTTTTATCTTCTCCATGAAAACAGAGAAAACAATTATTTTATAAAGTCGTTCTTTATAAAATTTCGTTTTCAATGTTTTCATTATATTTTGTTAAACAATAATTGAAATCTCAAATAAAATCTATAATTTGTTTTACAAATGCTAAATGAAAAAGACAAAGCAAAAGCAAAAAGGGGTTTTAAGTTATACGTGTTGTTAAAGCAGGAGCCCTGCGGCTCGGTTAGTTACGGTATATCGCACTGAAGTATATAGTTCAGAGAAGATGTGTTTTTTAATTTAATTGTGGAAGAGTTTTCTTATTTGGTTAATTGGTTGTCATTAAATATCAAGTACGAAATTTATAATCTTATTCTCTAAGAATTTCAACTTAGTCTAATAGTTTTTATTCGATAAAAATGAAAAAACAGTGGATTTTCTTTCACATGGCTGAAGTACGAAAAAGTATCATTCCATTAAGGTACCTACATAAAATAACTGTAACTGTAACTGTGGTAGTGCTGCGAGAAAGTAAAATTTAATTAACATAACTGATGTTCATTAAAAATCGAAAAAGAAACTAGTTTTTCGAAAAGAGTGAATTTTTGAAATGCATTTTTAAAAAACATTCATATTTATTTAATATTATAAAAAACATTCCTGAAAAATCAACCATTAAAAGAAAAAAAAATTTACTCACCATGAAGCCCAAAGTGAAATCCTAATTACATTTTTTTGTTCGTTTCTCCTTTACACATGTGCTATATAGTGGTGTATTAAATGTAGGTATGTATTTATGTAAAAGATATTTGCGAAGTTAAATAAAAGAAACAGTAAGAGAGAGAGAGAGAGAGAGAGAAAAAGGTATCTGTCTAATCAAATATGTACATAGAGATAAAACAACGGAAATAGGCTTGGAGCAAGTGAAATGCGAATAGTATAGAAAATGTTTGAAACGTGTAATAAAATATCTAATTCCAAAGTTATAAAAGCAGAGGCAGAAGCACTTTACACTAGAGACTCAAAATCCAGCTATACATTCTTTACAAGTACATATTCATAAATTCATAATATTAAAATTAATGTTTTGAATTATTTGTGCAGCTATTATTTGACAGACGGACAACAGAAACAGGAACGCAAACGGAAATTGCATTCAATATTTTGCTAGACACGAAACAATATCGTTAATCGTTCCCTCATTCATCTTTATTTCTTTTCTATCTTCATTATTCAATTGAATTCACTGCTCTTTACTTTTATTATTTTTTTCGTAGGTAGGTAGGTAGGTAGGTAGGTAAGATGGGTTCGAATATTTGTTTTTAAATAGGTAATACTATGCAAGTTGGAATTCAACAGAAATCGGAAATCAGAAATCGAAATCGAACCAAGAAAAACAGGAATGATGGTTGTCGTTCACCGTCGTTAACGCGAAAAAAATTAATTGAGAAGTGAAAATATTTTAAGAACAATGTTATTCTATTATCCTACCCACCTACCTTACCTAGAGATGCAAACATTTTAATTGAATGTAAAATTTTAAGACAAATTACTACAATGACAAAAGAGGCTTCTGCAATTTGGCGACATTTTTAATATTTGATTTCGCTCTTTGTTTTTTTTTTTTTTTTTGTGGCTTAATACCTGTTTTTTTTATTCAATATACAATATCAGCCGGTAAAACTTTAAACGATAAACGTCTTAAAAAAAAAAAAAAAAAATAACACGTGTAAGGTTGATAACTTTTCTTGCAGCCTTCTTTTTTAAAGAAGCCCTGTCATTGTCCATGTATAAATAAAGCAATCGTTGCAAACAAAATAGGTACAAGCGACAAGCGATTTCCTAAAAAAAAAAAATCTCGAATGCGGGATTGTCAGTCTCAGAACTTTGCAATAACCGCCATCTTGTGTGTTTTATTTTGTTTAAATTGTGTACTGTCAAATCTCGGGCTCACCCAAACTAGGTTTTTATCTTAAATAAATTGCACATAGGTACCTAACACAAAATCAAATGAAAACGAAATATTTTTTTCCGTCGCCGTGTCGGTGTTGTCAGGCCGAAGGTCTCTTGTACATACATTATCTTTTCAAAATAAAAGAAGAAATGGGTTGCACGTACCCAATTAGTGCTCTCCAATGTAAACCAATTCAGCGATTCTGTGGTTGATCCAAAAACAAACCCGAAACATTTGGACTTGGTAATTAAGTTGTTGAGGAAAACATTCAAAGATTGTAATCGTTTGAAGTTTGACTTAGTGAAATGTAGGCAACAAGCAACATGTAAGTAGCATTATTTGACGAGCTGTAGAATTTAGGAAAGTTTTTCGGGTTTTCCTCACACCTGCTTTTAATATCACCTCGCCTGTAGTTGTAAAATTATGTTTGTTTAATCAACAAAGCAATATCTATATATTGGCGACCAAAAACTGTTAGGGCAGATAAAGCGAGCTAGTTTTATTATTTCAAATTCAATTCATCTAACACTTGACATTTCCTATGGAAGAAGACATTTTGAACTTTTCTGATATTTTCTGTACTCTCAAATTATATACTCACTTCATGTCAGTTGTTTATTTTTAAACCAAAAGTTCATTGATAAGTCCCATAGTTAATGTTGTTTGTGTCAAAATATCATTTCTGTAAGAAACCATATTAATAGGGGCAAAACTATAACTTGAATCAAACACATTATTTCTAGCCTTACCTCAATACTGATTTAAGCTTCCTACCGATAATTAATTAATCAGCACTGTTGCTGAATAAAAGTTTTCCTAAACTTTCGGTTAATTCGCTTCAATTTAAATATTTTCTTCTACAAAAAATCATTCATAGCCAAGTTTTTGACTATATTTAAACTGCTCAAACGCTTATGTTTTGGCGATTCCTTCATGTAGCACCGAACAAAGGGCTATAAGACTAAGGTGGCTGTTTCAATAGGGAACTCAAGTAACATGCTATTGTTTGTACGTGCGATATTTCAAAGAATCCTACCTCAAACGTCATCAAATTATTTGACCAAAACTTAACAGGTAGAACTGACCTAACCTAACTTTTTGAGAGGTCGTAGGTATGTACCTAGTTATTTGTTATTTACGTCCATAGGTAGGAAGGTTGGTAAACATAATTTAAAACTCGTTGTTATAAAATTAAATTGCATTTATCATAAAGCTTTATCAAGAATTTATTTGAGATTCGATTGCGAATGGGATTGACAAATAAAATAACTTTCATACCTATTTATATAATTAATTTTGTTTTAAAAATTTTACTTTAAGAAGTGCATGAATAAACAAAGAAATTTAAGAAACCAAATACAATACAAGAACTATAAGTGAAAAATTAAAAAAAAAAAAAAATAAAACAAAAAAAAAAAATCGAATCGAAAGGTCGCAGCTTTGGATTAGAACCTTTATTCTTTCGAAGAAAAAAGACCTAAAGGTGTTGATGCGGATACAAATAGAATCCTGCTGCAGCAAAATCAAAAAATGTTAGCTGAACCCAACAACAAATGCATCAAAAACAAACATTTCAATCTAAATCACAAAAATAAAAATAAAGAAAAACACGAGCCTATCATACTCATCAAACAACAACTTAAACAAAATAATAATCGCAGCATTAAATTAATAAATTCAACGCAAATTTGTAGGAGCAGTAATCATTTTATATGCAGAAATTATTTGTGCTACAAAAAATTACACGAAAAAATAGACATTATACAAATTAAGAAAAAGGACTGCAGTAAAAATCGTCTGGTGTTAAATTCGCTGACAAAACACTTAAATTTAAAAGAATATTGATTTGCAAATTGCAAATATACAACCAACCACTCACTACTTGCTACAGTTCTAAAATAACTAAAGTAATAACTTTTTTTTGTTTAAAACAAAAATAAATGGGTTGTACTGAATAATCATCTTCTTCGCAAAATTTTATATTCCTAAACGAAGAAAGACAAAAAAAAAATTATAAAATAAAAAGTATCATCCCTTAACCGATTTCTAAAAAGATAAGTTATTTTTTTTGGTATTATTCATTGAAACAAAAGACAAGTATACAGATAAAAACAAAATAGGGATTTTCTTGTGTGCGTGTACTTATTTATAAATTTATAAAAAAAAAAACAAACAAGTAATAAAAATAGTGAAACATTAAAACGTATAGGCAAAAATATTAAATGCTAAGTTTATGCGAGGACTCAATGTGTTCAAGAAGTCAAACTAAAACAGTAGCTCGTTAAGTAAGAGGAAGAACCCAAAATCATGGAAATAGATTTAAAAACATAGCATAAATTCGGTTTTAAAAGAAATATATAATAAAACAAAAAGAAAGACGACAGAAACAGTAAAAAATCACCAGCGTCGATAAAAAAAAAAAAAAAAAAAAACATTTAAAAGAATAAAAATAAAGCAAGCCTTTTCAAAGCAATATTTTAATAATTCCAAGAAAAACTATTCCAAAACACAAAACAAAATGGTCTCCCGTTATGTGGCGAATTATAGCATCTCCAGTATTGCTGCTACATCGGGTGGCGGAAACGGTACAAATCAGGGGCATCCAGTAGGTGCACCAGTGCCACTTAGTGTGGCGATGGCTGCAACAGTACCCCAACTGACTGTGATACAACAACAACAACAACATCAACAACACCAACATCAGCAGCACCAACAACACCAACATCATCAACAGCAGCACCAGCAACATCAACAACACCAACAACAGCAACAACAACAGCAGCAACAACAACAACAGCAGCAACAGCAACAACAACAGCAACAAGCGCAACAGCAGGCTGCACATCACCACCAACAGCAACAGCAACAACAACAGCAACAACAACAGATTGTTACTTCTTCCGGATCACACCAGCAGTTAGTGCTAAATGGAGGAGGGGGCAATGCATCCGTCGGAGGGCAGCATCAAGCCCAAGTGCAATTATCACATTCTCCTCATCAGCAACAAGCTGAATTCCACCCAATTGTTCAGCAGCAGTGCCTAATGCACCCTGCAGCGGCCGCGGCAGTGGCAGCTGCAGCGGCAGCAGCTGCCGCTGCTGCAGGTGCACCTGGACAACCGGGTCCAGGACAAATTCCCCACTATCGCTTTATACACCCGCGTGAGTCTCTAATTTTCGTTTACTGTGCTCTTTATGATCTTGAAAATCTGATAAAAATAATATCAATAATCCATCTTTTTTTTTAACAATAATCAAAAATACCAACTAATGAAGCAATATCTATTTTTTCTTCCTCTTTCTTCTCCCCTTCCTCCTTCCTGTGAATTTGCTTTCAGGGTCAGATGGTTATGTAGCAGCATCATCGGCGGGTTTTCAAGCACCCCCACAGACTGGGCCATCGCCACACCAAGGTCCGCAAACAGTTTTACGCGGAATGCAATCAACAGCACCGCCAACACCTCCACAATCAGATCTGAGCAAGATGCAACCACCCCCGCAACAACAAATGGTAAGTTTTTATAGATAAAATAAAAAATAAATAAACACTGCCAACCATGGATTTTCCTTTGACGATAGTCTAGTAAAATCAAGGGCAAACGACCTTCAAAAAATACTGCCAGTGAGATGTTTTTTTTTTTTTTTTTTTTTTTTTTTTACTATAAAGGGTATCCTCAAAGGGTATTAATCTGACAAACAACATCGCATCACATCATATGGAACGTGAGCGGTGTGTTGTTGCTTTTTCGAATTTTAAAGCAGAACCATAATGGACTAAACAGTGCCTACGAGAGCGAAATACAAATTTCGTACCTTGTGTAATCCTTACTTCCAAAATAAAGGAGGCTCTAGCTTTTTGTCACACCTTATGCACCATGTATACGTAGTTTCACTGTGGATTATTTTTTACAACTTCAACTCAATTCAACACTCGTGACACGGAGACAGACGTTAGTCTCCTTAAAGTGCAATAAGTCTAAGTCCAGTGTTCTGGAATAATAAGAAAACTTAATTTTTAAAAATGATTGGAAAATCGTAGTCCAGAGTCCCTTGAGAAAAATCTTGTTAACAGTATTTTTTGTCAGTTTTAACCCTTTTTCTTACATTTTACAACAGACAATAATCTCCTTTAGGATTGCATTTTTTATATAGATCGATGATAGCAATTTTTTTAAAGGATTTTTCGTTTGATCAAGACACACCTTTTGGCATTTATATACTGCTAGAAACTAGACAATTACTTCAACACTTTTACAGCATTGTTTTTTCGGTTTTTAGTATTTATTTTTCTGCACAGCTTTTTCAAGTAAACTCCCAGGTATGTTGCTGCTTGGTGATTTTTTTTTTAAAGCATTTTATTATATATCGATGAAAGGAATTGGGTGATTTGTGGTATGTTTATTCCGTTGAATCTATATAATAAAATTTAGTAGATTTTCTTCGGGAACTTTAACTGGTCGCTCTACTTGCTCAATATCAGGAGAACCCAGCACTGATATGATTACAAACTTAATTGCCTACAGGATAAGACATACATCAATTATTGGTTTCCTTTAAAACAAATTTCCATTGTATTGTAATAAAAAATCATTAGTTACTAAATCGGAACCGGCATTACACACACTTGAAAGTTATCGAAATATTTAAGCCCTTGGCACTCGACATTTGAAACTTGACATTTGATACTTGATACTCATAGCGATTTGCATTCAAGAAAGGATTTGCTGTTTCTGTCAAAAGATTTGATTTTTTTCAGTTGCAAGTTTCATTCACAACCAATAAAGGTATGCTGACTTTATGATGACGTCACAATAATCAAATTTTTTTCCGAACGTTAACAAAAAAAAACAATTCTTTTGGATTCTGAATTCTCAAAAACACTATTCATTGAAAAAAAAAAAAAATAATAACAATAAAAGATGATTGTGGCGTCACAAGGTACCGAAATGGCATTTTGAATGTATGAACTCTGCATATCTGGTGTATCTGCGTGTCATGTCAAGTTAATCGATTAAATGGAATCAAGTTTAATTAAAAAGAATAATTCTCAATTTTGAAAATTTTTAAATTTTAATGAAACTCGCTATTAATACTTGACACTTCAGTTGAATGCTAATAACTGATACTGATAACTGACAACTGATTACAAAACAGGTAAAAGGTTAAAAGTAATAGATACAAGAGTAACAGATATCAGATGAAAGATACCAAAAAGGCATGAGCCAGTAGGGAGGGATAGAGGATGCGAGTTTTGTAGCAATATATCTATAGTGATTGTCAGAAAGTTATTGCTATGAGGGCGTTTCCATGGGTTAGTTAAGTTAGGAAGCTCAGGCGACCGTACCTACGCATTCGCATCCTCTGTGATGTTTGCTTACATCAATAGCTCTTACTGTGTACCTATATAAATAATTTTTTCTAAAAAGTGAGTGCCAGGTTCACTTCCGTACAAAAAAAAAAAACACTATTTATTTTTTTTTTATTTCTGTTTTACCTTATGTTTAATTTTCGTTGCATAATTCGTTGCAAAAAGTTCGCAAAAATCCAAATTTGAAAATTGAAAAAAAAAAAAAAAATTTAAATCAAAAATCAACTACTCTCTGTCACAACCATTGTCCATTGTCTTAACTATGTTGTAGATAATGTCAACAAATAAAAAGAAGTGTCCTCAACAAACGCAGCAACAACAACAGCAGGCGCATCCATCTCAACAGCAGCAGCAACATCAATCGGCGACAACAGTAGCCACCCAACAGCAATACCATACAGCTTACGGTGCAATGTCAATTTTGAAAACTGCCGCTTCAGTAACAAATCAAAGTGGCGGATACACAATAACAAATCACACCAATAGCTGTCAAATAAATTCGACTAGTGCTGCAGCGGTGGCTTTGTTCGGTAGTGTGAACGGATCATTAAATGGTACTTGTACCGCTAGTGCTAATGGCAATGTGAACGGTGTTGGTGCCAATATGGCTGGTGGTTGTGGTGGAAGTGCTGCTGCTGGTCCCCTTAAGAGTTCCGTTGTTGAGAGGAAATATGATATTCAAATCAAAAGTAAACTAATCAATGGCAGTACATATCAAAAGTCAACAGAGGTAAACTAGGTCTTACGTTGTATAGTTTCCGTTGTTGCGTTGTTCCGTTATCATTGGTTTCTTTCTTTTTATTGTGTCTTGGTTTATTAATTATTATTAATTTTTTTTTTTAAACTAAGCATAGTCGTCTTGTTGTTGTTTTTATTTATTTTTTCGCAGAAAAATTAAGTTTTCCCATTTTTCGTTTATTACAAGAAAAAAAAAATGAAGTATTTTCGTCATGTACTTTTTTATGTGTTTTTTTGTATTGTTTTATTTGTTCATTTTTAGTTTGTGCCTGCAACCGTTAATAGTTCCACCGGAAATGTACGCACGAACCAACAAAGTGGCATCTTTCGTGGTGCTGCCGCATCATCAGCACCACGTGCTAACGCACGACATGTACCAGCTGCGATTCAACAGATGTATCAACAACCAATTCACCAGCCGGTTGTTATGCCGGCGTACCAGTCTTTTGCGCCAAGACAGCCTGCATACCAGCAGGCACCATCATTCTCCTATACACAGCCACTTCAAACGAGCTACACCACCTACCCATATCAATATTTCACACCAAACTCTATGATTCCGGCGGGGGCTCAGCCCCATCAGAGGGGCCATTCAGGCGTTACAAGTGCTATATCGGTACAAGCCGGTCCAAATGGCCCACTGGGTGGCCCGAACGGTGCACAGGGACAAATTCCACTGACAGCTGGAACTGTCTTGACCTCCGCTGTGCCCGGATCGACGGCGGTCCTTGGTGTAGCACCAGTTGGTCAACAAACAGTTCAGTCGATGGGAAGCTGCAGTAATCAGCGAAAAAAACGTAGACACGCGTTAGAAATCATTCATCCTGAAACACATAAAAACATTTTAGACGAATTAGATATCCCAAAGGTAAGCTTTTCAAATTTCACACCTCATATCGATGTTTTATTTTTAAATGTTTATGTGTTTCACAGTCTGGACAAAACTCCGAATTAGACTATCAAGATCAGTTAGCAATGGAAGCTCCTGTGGCTGATCTAACAATGGTTGCGGCGGTCGTTCCTCAAGACTTGAGTGATAAGGGTATACCAGGTATACCGTACAATATAGGTAAGCTCATAACAAAATTTATTATAATTATTCTTATTCTAATAATGGGCCCTATCATGGTAACCGATCGGAGAATCCTCCGACCGGGGAAATGTTCCGATCGGAGCATTTATTGTGTTCATGGTAACCGAATCGGAAGAGAAATACAAATGCGTACCGACGCGCATACCATGGCATGAGGAAAACAAAAAAATAAAGTATGAACCTCCTTTGTAGTTGAATAAAACTGCACAGCGCAGCTGTATTTTTAGGGGATGAAATACATAACACAAGCAGAAAGCCTCAAACAAAGGAAAAAGAATAAAAAAAAGAACAAATACACACGAAATTAAATAGTTTGTATTTTTTTATTACCATCCGACAAAAGTCCGCAAGTTATTTGCTGCCGGAGACAATCGAGAGAAATACAAATATAAAAAAGCCATGCATCGCATGAATTCGCTGTGCGTCACTGTCATTTTGACATTTTCAACGCATGCCTTATTATTTTTCGGATGTGTGTCCGATTTATCAATCGGAGAGGTACCATGATACAAAATTCGTACATTTCGTCCGAATTAGAGACAATTTTCCTCCGATCGATTACCATGATAGGGCCCAATTTGTGCATAAATTACAAATCAATGTGTGAATTCCTGCATTACTTTTTATTTATTGTTAACAATATTTATTTTGTTTTCATTTAATTTAGACATGATGCAACGTACTATGCCAACATGCACAATGAACGATGTTATGGGACAGACACCTATTGTTTCGGCGATTTCTGATGGACCATCTGTAGAAATTCGTCCAACCCCTCAGCCAAAGCGGAAGAAGTAAGTTTTTTTTTATAAAATCATATACCGTTATTGTGGCACTAATTCTTTGTATCGTTTCAGTAAATCAATTCCAATAATTGCACCGCCAGATCACAAGGATAATATCCAAAATGGTAAGTGCATTTACATAATAATAATAATTCAGAAAAATAAGAGGAACCAACTGAGGGCACTTTGTTCCCGCTTCTTTAATCAGTAGATACCACCAAAGCTAGGAATTACATTTTAAATAGACTTAATACTAGAATAGTAAAAAAGGGGTTTTGCCAAAGCTGGATCCGAAACGTACTGGGGCTTTAGTCTCTCTAAGCAGACAGCGCATTAGCTTCATTATACATAGGTGTCATAGGACACTCCGCAAGATATCGTGATCGAAAACAATTTTTGCAGAAGCTGTACGGGCGAAGAAGAGGAGGAGACAATTATCCACCTCCTATGTACATGCTATGCACTTGCTCATAGACGAAAACATTAAGGAGGCATACAATATGAATTCTTTTCGGAGTAATACTCAGTTTGTCAGCTATAACATCTGTAGGGAACAGCCAGCTTAACCTAACCTAACCTTAACTGGTCAATAGTTTTTAATTTTTTAAGCAATCGCCGGCTTAGGATAAACACCCAATGAATACGTTGTCACACACATTTTAACGTCAGTGCTTTTGAGCGACGGTTTTTTTTTGTTTAGAAACTTTGTTCAGGCATACAAACATTCAAAATACTTTTCTTTTCAAGCCCCGTGAAAAGCAGAGCTATAGCGATGATGAAACGGAATGAATAATATGTTAACCAAAAGATAGCATATTGAAGAGACTATTTTATTTCTAATAAGTTAAACTGCTGCGTTAAACAACGCGATTATATCGCCCTTTAAATTCCGGAATGCAGGTTTGCGAAATCGGCAGTCCCTAGGTTTTTGACAGAAACTACTGATGATAGTATAGTTTCTGTAGCCAAGCTTATATTATATATTAACTCATTGAACAACATATATTTTGATTTTTGAACTTGTTGATATAACATTGATGTTATTGACCGCTTGTTCGCCAATGATTGGCAGTTTAGTGGATTTGCCACACCTCCTTACTGCTTTATCAATTTAATGGTCACCGCTCTGCTGAAGTAAGTAAGCTCTGCTGACTACATGCAGCTATTTTAATGTTTCTGTTTATAATTTCGAATTGCGCGAATCGAGATATGTTGCGACACGCAGTTGAAATGTACAAGGAAAGTGTGTAGTTCATCACATCTTAGATTTGGGATCTTATTGCGGTAGTCAGTTGATGATAAATTAAAATAATACATAATATTTAGAGTTAAAAATCGGGCTACCCGTACAAATTTGAAGGAGATTTACTACGATACCAAAACAAGCCGTTAAAACGAAAATTGTCCTTTGAACTTGGAGATGGCACTTAGACCTTATATCTATAGTATTGACGATCGAGTTATCTAATTAATAAACTAATTGTTAAGTCGGCTTAGATGATTATTATGAAAACAATTGCTGGTCGGTCACTGAGATGATTTTATTTCATAGAATTATGAATATGCTTTGTAAACGATATTTGCATGACTGCTACTTCCTGCCGCCTCACCTCGCACAAAAGTGTCATCGCTTCAACGAAAAAATAAACAAAAATGACTGCGGCCTTGTAATCCTTTGATTTTGGATCCAGGTTTTAACTATTTAACGCTTTTTAAGGCAATTTAACTCCTTTCTTTGTGATGTGATACTTACAATCAAAAAAGTTTTGCTATCAAATTAACATATTTTGTTGCCTCAAAGTCCGCCTAACTATTGCGATATTGGGTTTGTAGCTGTCGTGTCTTATACGAAAAGAAATTTGTTTACTGGGCTCCATTCCACAGTTTTAACATAAGCGGTTGAGCCAATTCCTCCGCCAAAAATGGTAAGTACTGACTAACATGAAAATTATCTATTTTTACTTAGATACGAGTACATACATAAGGCAAGTTATGCATTCGTGCTAAAATAAATTCTTACAATCAAACATAACATTACGATGATGGGGAAGTCGAAAAAAGTGGGTCGGACAATACTGTCTGTATAGTTACATATACTCTAAACTGCTGGTCCCATTTGCTTGCAACTTGGTACACAGCATTATTATGACGTCCTGCAGAGGGGTTTTGGAAATAAGCACTCTAGCTCTAAAATTAACGATAGTTTAATGATGCTTGGCCAAATGGCATAATCCCAAAAAAGAAAATCCACAAATGCAAAATCTCCAGGAGAAACCCAGGCAAAGACAAAATCGCGAAAAGAAAATCCAAAAACGATGATGTTTTTGGAGATTTAGTCGTGTCAGCTTACAGTTTTTTGGGGTTTTTTGATACTTTTTGTATACATTTTATGTTTTGATTGGAATAGATTTTTTAGAAAAAGTCTTTTAAAGGTACCCCTCCAAAGGAGCGTCTTTTTCAGATTTTCTCGTAAACCACTTGACGGATTTCGAATTTCATCGAAATTTGGAATAATGTTGCTTCTTAAAATTAAAAAAAAAAATTTAAAACCAGTTTTTTGAGTTTTTTTCTTAGTAAATAAAACATTAATTTTTGGTTATTTCAAAAACGGTTTGATCAATTTTCCAAATAACAACTCCAAGTTTCTAGCCCAAAAAATTGTAATAATGTTTCCGAAAACTTTAAAAAAAAAGGATTTTTTTAAAAAAAATTATCGAACGATTTTTAAATGTTTTTTTTTTCTTATAGTTAACTGTTTTGAATTATCTTGATTGTTTCCAAAAAACGTTTCAATTAGTGATTTTTAAGTGATTAATAGAATTTCATATGATTTTTTGTCAATTAAATTTTTTTTTCTCAAAATCGCGGCACCCAAGACTGTCACACATTAGAGCAAGTTGGTGCGACCACTTTGCTTCGTGCACTTTATTTTAACTAAATTCGTTCGAGCTTATAATTATCATCAAAAAATAATTGAAAAGAATAATAACGAAATTGAAAAAGTAACACCGCATTTTTTTTGTACGATCCAAATACATACAATCCAAATTACATAATAAAATTTTACAAAATATTATTACAAAACATTCTATTTTGTTGAAGTTAAAATAATCAAACTCAAAATATATGTAAAAACATTAAATTGCTTGTAGTTGTGTTTCCCATTTTCTATTTTTATCAAGTACTTACTTACTTACTTAGGTTGGCGCCACTGGAGCGTGGTACTCCTGGGCCTTGCTGAGAATGCCCCTCCAGCCGGCTCGATCTCTAGCCTGCTGTCTCCAATTTCGTACTCCAAGTTGACGGATGTCTCCCTCTACCTGGTCGCTCCACCGAAGATGAGGTCTACCTTGGCTTCTGACTCCCTCTGGTTTGGCGTTGAAGACTTTACGAGCTGGAGCGTCGATTGCATTCGATCTACATGGCCCAGCCATCTTAGTCTTTGGATTCGAATTTTTCTGGCTAGGCTTATGTCGCTGTACAGCTCGTACAGTTCGTTGTTATATCTTCTTCTCCAAACGTTGTTTTCTCGATTTACGCAGACAGGATCATAGATCGTACGCAGAACTTTTCTCTCGAAGTGAATTTTCATCCGCTTCCGCTCCCGCACCATATAGCAGGACCGGGATGATGAGTGTTTTATACAGTGTCACCTTGGTTCTTCTCGATAGGGCTTTACTCCTCAATTGCTTACTCAGCCCAAAGAAACAGCAATTAGCAAGAGTTAGTCTGCGTTTGATTTCAGCGCTGATGTTGCTGCCTGTGTTTACAGCAGTGCCCAGGTAGACAAATTCACTGACTACCTCGAAGTTATACCTATCAATGGTTACGTTCTGACCAAGTCGGTGATGGGATTGGACTTTTCTTGATGAAAGCAAAAGCATATACTTCGTCTTGTCCTCGTATATTTTCAGCCCCATTCTGCTTGCTGCTGACTCCATAGTAGTGACCGGTTACTGCTCGCTTTGTCCTTCCTATCACGTCAATGTCGTCAGCAAACCCAAGTAATTGTGTCGATTTATTGAAAATGGTGCCTGATGTACTGGCATGGGTGCTCCGTAGTACATTTTCAAGCACAATATTAAAACAGCTGCACGACAGTGCGTCACCTTGTCTTAGCCCTCTGGTGGTTTCGAAGGTTTCAGTTGAGTCTCTTCCAATTTGGACGGAACAGCGAGCATTCTCCAACGTCATCCTGATAAGGCGTATCAGTTTAGCAGGGATTCTAAAGTTAGACATGGCACGATACAGTTCAACTCTATTAACACTGTCGTAGGCGGCTTTAAAATCGACGAACAGGTGATGGGTGTCGATGTTATATTCTTGGGTTTTCTCCAGGATCTGTGAATATTTGGTCGGTGGTAGATTTTCCAGGTCTGAAGCAGCATTGGTAAGGACCTATCAGGTCGTCAGCAAACGGCTTGAGACGTTCACATAAAACGCTGGACAGGATCTTATAGGCGATGTTTAAAAGGCTTATGTCTCTATAGATGGCGCAGAGTAGGCGGTCTCCTTTTTTGTGAATCGGGCAGATGGTACTGAGATTCCACTCATCGGGCATACTTTCCTCCGATCATATTTTGCAGATGAGTTGGTGTATGCTCCTGACCAGGTCATCTCCAGCGTGTTTAAAAAGCTCCGCTTGAAGGCCATTACATCCAGCTGCTTTATTCATCTTTAGTCTGGTGATGGCTACTTTGATTTCATTTTGGTCGGGCGGGTGTAGTTCGTGGTCATCATCTAGATTAACTGGGACAAGTTGATCTTGGGCGGGATCTTGGCTGTTATCGCCATTTTGCAACCGGTTAAAGTGGTCTCTCCATATGGCTAACATCGCCAGCGTTTCCGCTATGGTGTTTCCATCCTGATCTTTGCAGGGCCCAGGGCGGCTTGTAATACCGGATGTAGTCTGTTTCACCCTTTTATAGAAGTTTCGTACCTCTTTTCTGCAAAAACATCTGCATTTCCTCGACTTCGCGTTGCTGGAGTTCTTTTTTCTTCCTCCTGAGTAGACGTTTCTCATCTTTCCTTCGCTCAACATAGAGATTTCTGGATGCTCTTGTATCTCTCTGTAGCCACGAATTGTATGCCTCCGTTTTGGCTTTGTTTGCCTGAGCACATTCGGAGTCGAACCAGGGGTGTCTGGGGGGTGGATGTGAGAAGCCCAATACCTCTGACGCAGCACTTCTTATGGCTTGTTGACATAGCTGTCTTCCGATTGAAGACGTCCAACATTGAATTTCCTAGGTGTAGTCGGTGTTCGCCTAAGAACTTCCATGGAGATCCGTACCCTAAGTTTTGCACCGACTAGGTAGTGGTCCGAATCGATGTTTGCTCCTCGGAATGTACGGACATTCATAATGCTGGAGGAGTGTCTTCCATCAATCACAACATGGTCGATTTGGTTGCAGGTTCGACCATCTGGAGATTGCCATGTGCCCTTGTGGATGTCGGAACGTGGGAATCGCGTGCTGCTCAGCACCATGTTTTTTCCCGCTGCAAAATCGATGAGCCTGAGTCCGTTTTCGGAGGTGGTGTCGTGCAGGCTGTGTTTTCCGATCGTCATACCAAAGATGTCCCTCCCAATTTTGGCATTGAAGTCTCCCAAAAGAACTTTTAATGTCATGTTTTGGGCACTGCTCATATGTTTTGGCGAGAAGCTCGTAGAAACATTCTTTGGTAGCGTCGTCTTTCTCTTCTGTAGGGGCATGGGCGCTTATGAGGCTTATGTGGTGGAATTTGGCCTTAATGCCGATCGTTGTCACTCTCTCGCTGACTTCGCGAAAGCTCAAGACCTTTTGCCTAAGTCTTCCTCTGACAGCGAATCCGCACCCAAACAAGCGCGATCTCCCATCAAGGTGGCATTTCCCATAATAGAAATTACAGTCCTCTGTAATTCTCAGGAACGGTCCATCCCATCGCATCTCCTGCAGGGCTGTCATATCAGCGTTGAGACTGGCGAGGGTCTCGGCTAGCTGCTCGGCTTTACGCGGCCTGTTTAGCGTACGCACATTCCACGATCATATACGTAAATCGTTGTCCGTTTTTCGTTTGCGGGGGGGGTGGGGGGGGGTTGGGTCGTCAACATTTTTGGTTCTTTCATCCGAGACATTTTCTGCGGTTTTCATCGCAATAGAGTTTTCCTTTCATGACCGGCTTGTGAGGCCTGTGCATGACATATATATCATTGTGGTGGTTGGATCTTCAGAGCGTAACTCTTTCCTTCTGCTCCTAGTTCCTGAGAAGATAACTCAGGTATCTACAGCCTATAATAATATAATAATAATAATAATCGGCTATCCGGCAGGCACCACTTGGAGGTGACGATACGATTTTGCCCACCAAGATTTTTATCAAGTAACTCATCTGAAACGTTTGTTTAATTTTTTGGAGAAATGTTGACAAGCTATCAAACTTCAAGGGTTGAATAGAGTTTAACAAAAATTAAACTACCATGTTGTATGTTCACCACGCTCTTGCGCTATAATTTAAAGTGGAGTTTGCCCGAAATTTTAAGAACCTAAAGCATCCAAAAGTAAAGTTTAAGCGTACAGTCATACAATTAGACAACAGACATACAAGATTTCCCGAAAAATAGCCAAACGGGTAATCAGACAAACGAAAAGATTTGAAATTAAAAAGACTAGCACGTACAAAGTAAAATGCACAAACTTGCTCTTATGATTGATAATAGCTTAGTGGCTTATTTCAAAAAAATCTTTTATTTTTTTAACTATCTGTAGAGTTTTTTCGGGAAAACAAAGTATGCAATCAAATTTCTAAACTAAATATCTATACTGGAGTATTGAAAATCATTCCACCAGTTTTTTTTTGCTTTTTTTACTGAAAATTTGTTTGAAAAAATAAACAACAACAATTACTTGTGTGCTTAGAAAAATGCTAATCGGTTCATTGGCTTACAACTTTCATGTGGGTGCGGTGGCGTAGTGCGTAGTGCACTAGTTCCTCACCCGCTAGGTCGCTTGAACAAGCCCAGCTCGGGCAAAAGTTCTTCAAAAATTAAATTGAACATAAAGCGATTAAGCACCACTAAAGGAGTCTGATGATCGGGTTGGTCCCCGTGAAATAGCTATAACTCCAGCCTATGAACTTGGTGGTAGCACACACAAGTTGTTGTTGTTTCATTCCAAATTTTCAATTTGAAAGTTTTTTTTGATTATTTTATTTTGAGACTAGCTTTTGCCCGCTACTTCGTACGCGTGGATTTTAGAATAAAGTAGGTATCTCAGTATATATTTTGTTTATGCACAACCGGTTCAAAATGGGGGGTATGCGTGGTATGAAAGCAATAAAGTCAGCTCTACAGCCGTAAGGTTTTTGGCTTCTGTATAATATTATTTCGAAGTATCATAACGGTTTAAATTGCAAAGTTGGAGGGTTAAGTTCTGAAGCAATATACGAATATACCTAATTGGAATGCCCACTTTCAAAACGATGCTGCGCGCCGATACTGCTATTTATGGCAGCTCCGCTTCATCAGTTTTGGGCGTAAGTATTGCTCGTTCACCGTTCTTTATGGTTACATTATTTTTCGATTTCCGCTTTCGCTGAATGAGGCATTGTCTATATGGTGGTAAATAGCGCCATCTATGATGTTTTTGATGTAACTTCTATTCAGAACGACTAACTTATTTCTATTCATGTATACGTAGGTAAGTGTGGCGCTATTTTATTATGTAAGTGAGACGCTAACGTCCTTAAAATCTTTCAATTTTGCGTTAAGTTCATTGAATAGCGTTCGATTGCAGCAATATTAAAAAAACAACCAGAATTATATATTTTCCTGCGATAAAATATAGCCTATATTTTAAGTTGGCGTACTACCAATATATCTGCGAAAACCGCATTCAATTCCATGCAGTAGTTTTTGCGTGATGCGCGTACAAACATACAGACAGACAGACAGACAGACAAAAATTCTAAAAACGGTTGTTTTGGTTTCTGTGGGTCTAATAGAGACTCCCCATATTAGTTTTGCATCTATATCTTCAATGTACAGACATCGACCCGTTACAATTTTATTATATGTATTATATTATATATTATATTATGTATAGAATATCTGTAGATTTTATCTAGAAAATATTTAAAAAAAAAATCAATTTTCTCAATTTTTCTCCAAAATATTTCGAAAACCAATTTTTTAAATTAAAAAAAAAAAAATCAAAACAAAATTCTTTTTTAGAAATTTTGATTGCAATATCAATTTAGTTATAAATAACTTCTTGTGTGCATTTAAAAAACTGGTTATTTAAGAGGTACGATTATTGGACTAATTACGAAACATTTCAACCAAAAGATGTATTGTTGTCAAAAAATAGCACACTAAAAGTTTTATCAAATCCTCACTAGCGAATTCCAAATAATAACAAAGTACCTAGTTTGACGCAAATTGGTCCATCAGTTAAGGCTGTAGAGGTTTGAACAGACTGACGGACGGAAACAAAATCGGTATTAACTCAATATTAAGCCAGAACTAGCTACATCGGCACACAATGTGTAAAAAGTAAAAACAGTAAAAACTTCAGACACATACGTACATTGGTGTGATATCCATGAGACAAATTTGAACTAAGAACTCTATTTCCCAAATAAGAAACTAACAACAATGAAATGACACAACGAATTTTGCCATGCAAAAACAAAAGACAGAATTATATTTTTACGTTTGATATTCTCTCATATGTCATTTGTGCCGTCTATCTTTCTTTCTATCTGTCTGTCTATTTGTCTGTCTATCTGCCTGTCTATCTGTCGGTCTATCTGTCGGTCTATCTGTCTGTCTATCTATCTGTCTGTCTTTATATCTTTCTGTCTGTCTATCTGTATGTCTATGTCTGTCTATATGTATGTCTATTTGTCAGTCTGTCTGTTTATCTGTCTGTCTATCTGTCTGCCTGTCTGTCTATCTGTCTGCCTGTCTGTCTATTTGTCTGTCGATCTGTCTATCTGTCTGTCTGTGTTTGTCTATCTATCTGTCTATCTGTCTGTCTATCTGTTTATCTGTCTGTCTATATGTCTGTCTATTTGTCTGTATCTGTCTGTCTATCGGTCTGTCTATCTATCTGTCTGTCTGTCTATCTCTATCTGTCTATCTGTCTATCTGTCTATCTGTCTATCTGTCTATCTGTCTATCTGTCTATCTGTCTATCTGTCTATCTGTCTATCTGTCTATCTGTCTATCTGTCTATCTGTCTATCTGTCTATCTGTCTATCTGTCTATCTGTCTATCTGTCTATCTGTCTATCTGTCTATCTGTCTATCTGTCTATCTGTCTATCTGTCTATCTGTCTATCAGTCTATCTGTCTATCTATCTATCTGTCTATCTGTATATCTGTCTATCAGTCTATCTGTCTATCTATCTATCTGTCTGTCTATCTGTTTATCTGTCTGTCTATATGTCTGTCTATTTGTCTGTATCTGTCTGTCTATCGGTCTGTCTATCTATATGTCTGTCTGTCTATCTCTATCTGTCTATCTGTCTATCTGTCTATCTGTCTATCTGTCTATCTGTCTATCTGTCTATCTGTCTATCTGTCTATCTGTCTATCTGTCTATCATTCTATCTGTCTATCTATCTGTCTGTCTATCTGTCTATCTGTATATCTGTCTATCAGTCTATCTGTCTATCTATCTATCTGTCTATCTGTCTATCTGTCTATCTGTCTATCTGTCTATCTGTCTATCTGTCTATCTGTCTATCTGTCTATCTGTCTATCTGTATATATGTCTATCTGTCTATCTGTCTATCTGTATATCTGTCTATCTGTCTATCTGTCTATCTGTCTATCTGTCCATCTGTCCGTGTATCTGTCTGTCAAGCCATATGGCTGTATGTCTGTATTGCTGTATGTCTATGTCTGCATTTTTGAATGTTAGCATGTCTATATTTCTGTGTGGCTGTATTTCGGTATAGGTTATGTCTTTATTTCTGTGTGTCTGTTTTGTATGGTTCTTTTTCCGTGTGTCGGTTTGTAAGTTGGCAAAAAGACCGTTCTGATACAGAAAGAATTTTAGTCTATTCCCTTTACAAGGTTCCATCTACATCTACATCCTATTTTTTTTAAATACGTCCTTCTTTCCCTTTTGAATCAAGAGTCAATTATTATTAATACAAGATGTCTCACACATCAAAAAAATGCCTTTCTCGAACTTTATAGCTTACCCTTTTTTCTCACCTACTCTTTTTGTTTGTTTTTCTAAAAAATCACTGCCAATTGTTTCGGAGCAGGAAAAACAACATATTTCGAAGTTAAATCCCGGTGGATCATCTGGTGTAAACAATGACGTTGAAGGTACCGTGTTTAAAAACAAAGCGTTATCGCTCCTACGGCGTAGAGCCGCTTTTGTCATTCGTTCATTTGTATAATTTTTCCAACAACTAACATGTACCGTTACATTTTCATTATTTTCTAATATGCGCACATGATCAAGGTTGCCTCTCTTACCCAAATGAACGTAAGGAAAGGTAAGTATACCCTTTTTTAACAACCGTTATTATTTCATTACCAAATAGCTTTTCACATATAAAACAAAAATCCATTTTAAACAAATTCTCAATCCGTACCAAACGAGATATGATAAAAACTGGTTTAATAATGTCTCAACATAAATTAAAAATATAATATCGTGCTCTATCTTGGAAGACTTTTGACGTACATAAAATCGAAATATACAAAAATTTAGGAAATTGAATGTTCTATTAAAAGTATTAAGAGTGTTTTTTGGTTCGGATAGACATTGGATGCGATAAACTTGAAAATCTATGTTTAACTCTAAAATTTGACATTTTTTTGACAATAACTTTTTATTGGAAAGAGCTGTCAAAAAAAAAAAAATTAACAAAAATTCTAAAAAATATTTTTTCCTACAAAAGTAAACCAAAATAAGTACTCTACGACTAATAGTGGCCGAGAAAATCAAGTAAACTCTATTTAAAGCTTTTTTTGTTCGAGTTTTCCGGTTTTAGTATCCCCAAAAGGTACTCTTTACAATAAAACAATAAAATTCTCCTTACCTATTTTTGTAGATATTTTTGCTAATTTTACTGGACTACATGATGTTTTCCGCGACTTTGCTTTCAGATTTGATTTAGATTTCCCGATTTTGTTTTTTTGACGTTTTTTGTGAAATAGTGCCAGTCTGTGATAAGTAAAACAAAAGTAAACAAATAATGAAGGAAGAATTTAATATGTACTTTAATTATCCAAATAATTATCAATTAGCAAATATCCAATGTTAACTTCTTCCAATGACAAAAGACAAAAACCAAATGACAAAAAGTCGAATTGCCATGGACATGGACACCCAAAACAAATTTCATTGAAAAGAGCACTCGATTTTGAGAAAAAATCTTCCAAATTTGAATGAAACTCGCTATTGGAAAATTGATCCTCTGCCTATGAAAAGGGGAAGAGATCCTCCTATGATACGATTTTTTCTTGTTTCTTCCTAAACTTCAAGTAGTTTAGGAAGAAACAAGAAAAAAGTGTATCAGATCGTTTAGATGCTCGATATATCAATTCAAGTGCACTAGTTGATGCTTACAGTGACGAATCACAGATGTTGTCCTAATTTGATTTACACTTAATTTCGACCTTGAAATTTTACTCTTGAAAATTATTTATAAGTCAATTACAAAAATTGGGTTATCTACCTACTCAAATTTATTAATTTACTTCAAGATTTTTAAGTCTCCGTGGTGCAGAGACCTGCCACCTTAGGTCTTTCCAATCGCCTTTGCGATTAAAAAAAAAAAAAAAAAATGCACCAATTCACAAACGCCGACTATCATAGCAAAAGACTTGATGCATATTATTTTATTCCATTGCTTTTTCGATGATGCTACAATCTCGACTGGGATCACAACTCACTTTCCCATTTTACTGCTTTCGAATACTTGTGCTTGATTCGCCTCGCCTGTGGGTTTCGCCCTTGGTCATTTAGTCTTGACCTAAGAAAACATCAGCAGTTCACATAATTATCGCGTGGCGGTTAAGAACAAAGTTACAGGCAGATACCAATTTTGTACTGCTCTATTTTTAAAGTGTTTTGGTTTTTTTTTTATTCGTAGTCAACAAATTGACACATTTTTATTTAAACCTATTCGTCGTCATCAATATATTTTATTGCGGTTGACAACACTGATTGTATTTTCTGTCAGGTAGACTGCTGTCATTTTTGGTAGCTGACCGACCATGTGGTCGACGATGTTGTTGACGGTTCACGTTCAAATTCAACTTCACATTCCATCCATATTCTGCAAGCGTTATCTCTATCTAGCTTGCTGCTGCCACAGAGCCAGAGCTAGAGTCAAAACCTGAACTAGCAAAGAGATAGAGAAGAGACCTGAAGGCTACTAAAATTAATGAAACACTGTCTAGTGTCTGTATCTTGTCTTTTCATTCACACATGGGCGCCTTGAAATTTATTGCATACGTCATGCTACATGGTGTTGGTGGTCCTGGTCTGGTTCTGGTCTGGTATAGCAACAGAAACTTTTATTCACACCGTTCTGTTTTTTCTTATGCGGTATTTATAAATCTTATTCTTTTTGTCTTGTTTTGTCGTCATCTTTTACCCTCTATCAGTTGCAATATGATATATTTTGTCCCTCGCACTGCGATTGCGTATCATAATTATTATTATATTGTTACGTTGTGCGCGTGGAGCCGATCGGCGGCTACGGCATCGGCATCGACATGGCCGTATAAGAAATTTCCTTTTCTTTTCTACTCACAGTGTACCTAGTAATATTTTATTTAACTTAAAATTATAATATTTTTTTTTTTAATTTATTTTAAATCTTCCTTTCAAAAATACAAAAAAAAAAAAAGCACATGAAAACTGAAATGAAATCAAATGGCAGAATATTAAAAGTTTTAAATGTGCATATGCGTGTATAGTTGATATTTTAACTTGTGTGCATGAATGGGATAATAATAAACCGTCATTGTTAAATATCAATTCAGTTTAGTTGAGATTTTGTCACTTGTTTTGGCTCCTTATTATGTAATTCAGTTTCCAAACTAAATAAATGTCGGAGATAGAAAAAAAAAAACGTATTATTATGCCACATCTGTGACTGTAAATGAATATGTACGTGCACTTTTTTAATGAATACCTACAATTTGTATGTTGCATAGTGAGTACCATCTATCTATCCATCTACATATTTGAAACTAACTACACCTAAATATTTTTTTTGGAGAAATTACTCATCATTCTGTAAAAAAAAATCAACTTGAAATTAAGAACACGAAAATTCTATTCGTCGTAAGATAGTGAAATATTGTTAGTTCAGCGCTACCGTCCATTGAGGTTGACGTCGCGTCGCCATTATGTTGTGCGCATCATTCATTTGAAATTTTTGAAAGAGGACAGAAGTTTGAGCAAAGTACCATGCTGTGTTCATGTCATTCCTTATATTACACACCACCTTATTACTATCTCACCAGGTCACCTTATTCACGGACAAATTAGGTACATAACTTTAAAAATATCCCGAGATGAGATTCAACTGAAACTTCCACTACCCTGCTTGGCTTTTTTCTTGTTTTGGTGGCAAAATAATGCACCACACGTGCTCGTGCAGATATATTTTATCGTATGCAGGAAGATACCTTTATATCTAGTTTCAATTAAAGAATTTATTTCAAACAAAAGTCAGGTATAATATTGTATGTATTATTTAGTTTCCTCACTACAATTTTGTTTGCATTTAGAAAACCATCGCCTCTTTCAGTTTTTTTTCATGAGGAAAATGATGAACGTGATAAAAAGCAGGTCTGAGTGTAATTGCTCTTATTGCTCACAGCTGTAGAAAATAATTTTTTTTAAAACTTATTGCAAGTTCAAAAGCGAGGTATGTAGGTCAGTGCTGCCGTTTTTACTCTCATGACTAATGGTCGCTCTGAAGAAGACCAATTATTCCGCTACCGAATTCGGGTGTTACCTTTATTTTTTATAAGGACAATGAGATATACATACATATACGTACCGGTTTAATTTGATCCACGAACGCATCACTTTTTTGGAGTCTTCATCCAATTTATTTTTCTATACCTAAAGATAAGATTTGGGTGTATTAATATTTTTGTAATGGATTCGTGGAAAACAAAATTGAAATAAGATTAAAATATGTATGACACATTACGAAGATGGTGAAAAGGTGGGTGCGTAAATTATGTCCGTCTGTGTGTTCACACTTCTACAACCTAAACGGATGGGCCAATTTGGCAGTGGCAGTGGTACAGCCCCAGTCTGGGCAGCAACTTTTCAATATTCTCCCAGCTTCAACTGGACGCCACCCGTGGGATTTTCATGAGATAAATATCACCTATTTCTCAATCCATTGTACCAACAAAAATTCTTTCCTATCTTTCTATTCCTTCTAACTAATGCCGTGCAATTTACATTCAAAAGACCTTGGGTCTTACAGGCATATAGTTAAAAAATTATTAAATTTGTTTCAAACTTGGTACATAGTTATCATTTGGTAATCTCTGAGGATTATTTTCACGCTACCTGTCATACCATCATTAAAAAGGAGATCTGTTTTCTCGAAAACGCAATTAACAATTTTCTTTAATTTAGTTGGTTTAGTTCTTTCGAAATTTGTTTAATAAGGTCAGGTTTTCTTGTAAACTATTGTTCTGATTTAAGTAAAATTTTGGACACAGGAAGTCATTAAAAACTCATCGCCCAATTAATATTGCATTTAAAAATTTTCAAACATGTTTTTTTCTTTTTAAATCCCTTTCCCAGATAAAAACTACGAATTCCCGTTTATTTACATACATAACATACAAATTTCGAAATTTGTTTCCCATCCTAGAACGATTTTCAATAGGGGCATTATATTTGTAATTTCAGAGTTACTATACGAAGTGGGGACTAAATGAACCCATAATGAGGTCTTTGTCGCTTATCAATTTAATTCATCGTAAGGTCGACCCTTGTGATAGAATACAAATATGCATGAGTTGGTCTTGTTTTTCTTATTTTAAATAATAACAATAATAAATAAATGAACAAGAAATATTATTTTTCTTGCATGATAAAACGGCAGCACAGACGTTAATTGTATACGCTTACCGATTAAAATCAAGGTACATTTGTATAAAATATCCTAGCATCAGCGAAAATAAAAAACTATCTTTTATAGCATGGAGGTGGGTTAGGTCCGATGCATTTGCTACTCGAAAGATTTTTCGTAAGCGTCTGCGTGTTCAAAGGAAATTTTTAAACCAAAACTTCGGAATGTTTATGGGCAATTAGTGTATAAACCTCTAATATATGTAATTTTTGAATTTGTGGAAAAAATTACTAGATTCGATGTTCACGATGTTCTATTAAAATTCAGCGGTGCCTATTAATTCTATGAAAAATTTAAATCCTTTTATTGCAAAATTTGCAAAAAATAATCATTCTTCTTTTGAGAATGATTCTTGGAATTTATAGACAGCGAATTTCCCAGAAAAACGATGTTTAATAAAGAAAAACAGTTAACTTCCCTGGGTGTTTCTATGCACATTGTGTAAATAATTTCAATACCATGAGGACGTAGATTAATTTGAACAAAAAAGAAAGGTCAAGTTCAACATTCGAAATAGAAAGACAAACTCTAAATAACAATTAAACATCACACATCTACGTATACGAAACTGGAGGTTTGACAGGGTATTCTTTAGTCTCAAGTACCTGCTTGTTATATTAGGGCTGAAAATAATGTTGCCAACAATTAAAGCATTTGCCCAACGACAATGCTTATGATCTATTTTATCCGTAGAGTCGATTGTTTTTCACAGGAAAGGTCTAATGACGGAAATGTACCTTCTACAGTACAATTAATAATACATTTCCACTTTTTTGGTAACGGCTTTGCATATAGCTACGAATTTGTTTTTCTTATATATACTTCAAATGACGCAGTTTAGCTAAGCTGGACGGGCGCACAAAGCTATTGAGATATGCTAGGGATTTGTTTATTCTTGTTTTATTTTGTAAATGATAATGGAACGGGTTTTTAATTTACGTTTCGTCAAAGATTTAAAATTCTAGACCAAAAACATTTTACTTGCGACTTACTTAAAGACACGTTATGGACTCGTAGAACAAAAAATGTGTTAAAAGCGAACGGGATATTACGATTATGGTGAAGTTTGCCTGTCTGATCGCACGTGTACACGTACAGCCTAAATCGATGGGCCGAATCGCTTAAATTTCTCACAAACGGTTCCAACGATTTTGATAAAACTTTCTGAGGGCTGTTTAGTTAAAACAATCTAAATGTTAGCTTGAATAAGGTTTTTGGAATTTGCCGTATAACGTTACAACTCTCATAGAACGGGTGGTTCTTAGGATTAAACTTTCATGTAAACTACACAACCGATTTTAATGCTTCGTTTTTGGAATTTTAACAATTTTGTACCAAAAAAGTTATTAGTATTTTAAATACTTTAAAAATGAGTGGAATACATTAAAAAAAATCAAATGAAAACTGAAGATTTCTTCGTTTTGATAAAATCTTTAAAAAATTCCAAAGTAATTTTTCTTGATAAAAAAAAAAAAAAAATTCGAAATAAATAGCCCCTAAGCAATTATCTAGTATAGAGCGAGAGCCAGTTAGTGCAACCTAGTCGTATAAATTTGGAGGAAAGCCTGACACTTTGGTACTTCAAATAATTGCGGAGCTGCGTTAAAAATAGGTGCTATCATATCTCCATTGCAGAGCTGTTTGTTTAGTATGTGGAAACAGAGGATTTTCATTTCGGGTTTTAAGACAGATGAAGTGCTTGTAAAAAATAAATGGAGGGGGTAACAGGGAACCCTTTCGTTGACTTTAATGGTTTTCCGAGCAGCAACTGTCCATTTTTTTTTTATAAATTTACGATTTTCTTTTTTTAACTTACAGCTAAGCCGGCTGATGATACCTCTTCTAAAGCAATAAAAACTGAAGTTTTCGAATCTTCAACAACTGAACCTTTGTCTGTGATTTTACCTGGAACTCATGCAGCCACGCGCAACCAAATCACAACTGCAACCACAGCACCAATTCAAGAAAAAATAAATGCTTCTGCAACAGCAGCAGTAGCTGCAGCAGATTTAGATAATTCAAGTACTGATAAAGAATTGATAAGTAGTGGGCACCAACAACAGCAATATCCTCCTGATTCTTCATTATCAGGAGTAGCTGTCGCTACCACTGAAACATCACCACAGGAAAGTAGAAATAGTTTACCCACAACAGCATCATCATCGCCAACATCTACATTATCTACACTTTCTTCATCTTCATCGCCAACATCAATTCCATTGTTACTGCAAAATACATCTTCAAGTCAAGTTAACGATTTAAGTGCCACCGAGACGCAAAAGATCGCTGTTGATGTCAAAGAACTGGCTAAATCAACTACTCAAACTAACGAGAAAACCACAAAATCAACAAATCAAAAGACCCTGCCTCTGGACAGCATGAAACTTAGCGAAACTGAAATGAATATTGCCCAAGGACATGCCGTCAATACACAAATTCTGTCCGATGATTTGCAGCAGCTCTCGGAAACACCAGTTTCAGCTGCAGCATCAGAAGGATCGATATCGAATGGCAAAGAAGATGCCAACGAGAAGAAAGTTACAAAAGAAAACCTTAATAATAATTATAAAACAATTAAACCAAACGATAGTCTAGATAATAATCTTAATAATAATAATAATACTATCGTTAGCGGCAGTAGTTGTAGCAGTACCAATAACAATAAAAGCAACAACAACCTTAGCACAAGTAAAAAGACATCATCAGTTGATGAGACCGATCGCAGTGTGGCGCAAACTACTGAAAATCCTGCTGAACCGAAATCAACAACTGACAAACCCACAGCGATGATAGATCTTGTCAATAATAATTCAAAGGCAACCGCAGCAACAACAACAACAACAACACCAAAAGCTGAATTGACTGAATCCATAAGTAGTCAACAACAAGTAGTTAGTGAAAGCAATAGCAACAACAACAAATCTGCACAGACATCAGAGCTTCCTGCTGAAGTTGCACCTGCACCAGCAACAGCAACACAAACAGTAACATCTACAACAACAGCAACAACTACACAAACAACACTAAATGGGGAAACGGAGGGTGTGACAGCAGCGGTAGAAGAAGAAGGCCAAGAAGGAGGCGACCGTGAAATCGAAGCACCTGGAAAGGCAAAGCCAACTGCTGAACAGTCTGCAGCTATCCAAGCGGCAATTCAGTCTTTGATAAATTACAACGAAGGACAATGGTCGCCGCAAAATCCAACGGGCAAGAAGCAGTATGATCGCGATCAGCTGATGCAATTGCGTGAAGCTAAGGCTTCGCGACAATCACCCGATGTGAGCACAATGAATGCATCCATATTGCCACACTCACAGCCCAATCTGATGCCATCATTTATGCGTGGACAGAACAACAATAATAACAAACGCGTCCAATCAATGGGTGGAATAGGTTCAATGGGTGATCGATCTGGAATGGGCATGGGCGGCGGTGGTATGGGAGGAGGTGGCGGAGGTGCCGGTTATAATAATAAACAGGCTTCAATGTCGGGAGTGAATCAACGCGGCAGTGCCAAGGGTAGTAGGAATGGAGGAGGAGTTTTCCATATTAATTTGTCACTTAACCAAGATGTTAAACTTAACGAGACTGACAACGCGTGGCGACCGCGCCAACTTGTCCCCGAGGTTGCCGAAGGTGGTCATGATAGTGAGGAATTAAAACGTCGAGTCCGTGGTATTCTCAACAAACTAACACCGGAAAAATTCGACACACTGGTTGAACAAATTATTAAGCTTAAAATCGACACCAACGAAAAGGTGAACGATGTTATGGAATTGGTATTCGAAAAGGCTATAGATGAGCCAAACTTTTCAGTATCGTATGCCCGTTTATGCCAAAGACTTGTGGATGAAGTGAAAGCACGTGACACAATGGAAAGTGGAACTCGAGCAAATTTAAAACAATTCCGAACATCATTGCTGGACAAGACAGAAAATGAATTCAATGAGAATGTGGCTAAACGTGCAGCCAAGGAAAACAAACTTCAACCGATTTTAGATAAAATCCGAGAATGCACAGATCCAGTGGAAAAACAAGAACTTCAAGCACAGTTGGAAGATGAAGAGCGTAAAATACGTCGTCGTTCTGGTGGTACCGTGCGTTTTATTGGTGAACTCTTTAAGATTTCAATGTTGACAGGAAAGATTATTAATTCGTGTATAGATCTTCTTCTCAAAGCCAAGTCTGAAGACCAATTAGAGAGTCTGTGTAAATTATTGACTACAGTTGGTGAAAAATTCGAAAAGACCCCTCAAAGTTTAAAAGAACCTCTTGTATACCATAATCTTGATAATACAATGAAGAAAATGCAAGCTATTGTCTCGAAAACAGACAAAGAAGGAGTTGGATCAAAGGTTACCAGTCGAGTTCGATTCATGTTGCAAGATGTAATAGATTTACGCTCCAGAAAGTGGGTCTCAACACGTGGCGATACACCAAAGACTATGGATGAAATTCAAAAACAAACTAAAACCGAACAAATGTCAACGCAGTATTTGAACTACAGCAGTATGATGTCTAGTGGTGGCGGTGGAAGCGGTGGAGGGGGCAGTGGAGGAGGTACAATGAAAAAAGATGATCGCCGATTTGGAGGTGGCGGTGGTGGTAATAATAATTCTTATGGCAATAATAATCGTGATGGCAGCCGAGGCGGCGTACGAAATGATGATAATTCTATGAGACGTAATCAAAATCAAGGAGGTGGTGGTAACAATAGTATGAGCGGTGGTAATGGAAATAACTCCAATAATGGCGACGACACATGGCATCATGTGCAGACTGGAAAGGGTAACCGATCAATTGGTGCCGTTGACACCAATAAGCTAGAACCAATGGTAAATATCATTTTCAACTTGGTTTAAATAATAATTTAAAAAAAATAAATTTGTATACAGCTCAATCATGATATAGACATGGGAACAAAGAAAATGGGTGGCCTCCAACAATTTCTGTGGAACAGCAGTGGAGGCCAGTCACGAACTCCTTCAACAGCAACGAATTCCTTTGCTGCGTTATCAGGATTGCTTGATTCTAAAAGCAGCAATGATCGTAATGACCGTAATGACCGTAATGACCGTAATGACCGCAATGATCGCAATGACCGCAATGATAGAAATGACAGAAACGATCGTGGTGGTCCACGAAACAAGGGTTCCTATAACAAGGGATCCATGGAAAGGGATCGATATGATCGAGGTAAGTGATTTCAATTGAGTATGTTTTATATAATATCATAGTTGTGAATTAAGCAATACCTAAAGTTGGCCGAAATGAGAACCACATGTTTTTCGTTAATTATACATTTCCAACATAGTATCATCATATCCCAAAGTCCGAACGATGTGCTTATGCGACTGCCATCAAAACAGGATTTAATGTTGATCCCAGCAGTTTATACAGTTCTACTATTGAGACTACCGTCTCAGGAGCCTGTGCCGGCCGGTGCATAATAAATAGAAAATAACTCTTGTTCCTCGCCCAATGCCTGTTAAAGTCGAGCAACTTTACATCATCGCACTGTCATCTTATTTCACTTCAATTTTCGTTTTCATCCAATGGCTTGACTCGTACCTTGGTTTTGTTTTGAATCAATGTTTCGTCTACCCACTGTTATAAAACGGCTAGATGCGAACTTCCGACTCCCTGAGAATTGTTTCACAATTGCACTTCACAATTATTTATACATTTATAATTATATATTCCTTAACTTCTTACTAGAAAACTAAACGAACAATATTCCTTCTTTTTTAAATTATTAGGTGTTCATTCGCGTGGTGGTTCCGCACATGGATCTCGAGAAAGTTCTTCTTCGCGTAATAACCCAGGTCGTGGTATGATGAACGCTTCGAATATGCAGAAATCATCTAGTCACAATAAGAACCAGTATCAATCGATGGCTCCTAGAATGCAAGGCAAAGTAAGTTTTTAGTTTACGCTGCAGAGATGGAAATAAAGATGTTAAAATAAAAATAATTTATTTAAAGATGGGCTTGCCTTCATCATCATCCTCACACCAACAACAACAACAATTATCATCATCATCAAATAATACAAATTCAAGTACAGCATCTTCAATAACTGCAGCATCTTCGTCTGCAGCAGCAGCAGCAGAATATGAATCCCCGGCTGTGGCCCCAACGGCCGTTTTTGATCAACCCACCGAAGAAGAAGAAAACGTTATTAAATCAGTTATTTCGGAAATGGTCGAGGTTGCTTCTAGTTCAAAGACTCTCAATAGCGTTATACCATGTTTGTCCAAATTCAAGGAGAACCTTCGTTCGTACTTCTTGTTTATGATTCTAGCTGAATATTTGCATTTGGCGAATGTTGGACAAGTTCAACGACGCTATGCTGCCAATATTGTGGCATTTTTGATTAAGAGAAATTACCTTAGTATAGATCACTTTAGGTTGGCCTACACACAATTCTGTGACTTGGCCAACGATCTTGTCTTAGATGTACCCGTATTATGGATGTATACTTTTGAATTTGCAGGTAATAACTTGTTTGATGATTTTTCGTAAAACAAATTCAAACCCGACTTTTTTCTTTTTCTATCATTTGCAAAGGTCCATTAATAACTAAAAAAGTTATAACAGTTAAAGACTTGTGGAGATCAGACCTAGCCAATGAACATGGAGCTAAGTTCGTTAAGACTCTCCTTACATATTGTATTCGTGAAATAGGACCAGATTTTACTCGTGCCATGTGGAAGAGTTCAAAATTAAATTGGACTGACTTTGTGCCCGAGTCGGAAGTAGCCGATTTAATTCAAGCAAATGTAATTGTTCTTTTTTTCTTCACTTCTATGCAAATTTTTACTCTTTTCAATGTATCTTTCAGAAATTTGAATTTTTGGAAGATGATTCAGCGAAACCATACATTGCAGTCACTGAAGATAAAAGCAAACTGAATGAAAAAATTGTAGAACGTGTAGAACACATACTTAAAGATGGTGCTACTCCAGAATCAGTAATTGATTATATTAATGTAAGTTGGACATCTTTATATAACTTTTGTTCTTATTTTAATTTTCTTTTTTAAATTTTTGTAGGGCAATGTTACCGACATTGATAAATCACTAATACGATCGCTAACGACTTCCATATGTAATTTTGCAATTGATTACAAAGATGGAACATTCAAGCTAGAATTAACAACGTTTCAAAAGACGTGCATTCCTATAATGACACGTCTTTTGGACTCTAAAGAACAGCGAGAACTTGAGGCTCTGTATGCAATGCAATTGCTGTGCAATCGCTTGGAGCATCCCAGAGGTAAGATAAATAATAGTTTTGCTATTTAAGTTTATTCAGAGTCACAAGGTTGAAAACTGATAAATTTAACTTGTTTTTCTTTCTTTAAACAGGCCTTTTAAGTGAACTTTTTGGTGAGTTGTACGTTGCTGATTCAATACAACAAGACACGTATTTAAAATGGAAAGAATCAAAAGAAGAATCCCTGGCAGGAAAAGGTAATTATAAAAAAAAAAATTACAAAGAAGTACGAATTTGGAAGTAGGGCTAAATTTTTTTAAGGATTTTGTTTAAATAATGATAAAATGTATGATAACATTTAAGTGTGGAATGAGGACTTTAGCAGTAGAGTTGGAGATATTTCCATCGGCTAAACGAATCACTTTGTATTTGTACATGGTTATCCTGAATATATAGGTGCCTATTTCTTCTTCATCACTAGAACTTGTTTCAATACTGATGCATAAGCTTAATTATTTTCAAAACGTAATTCACTTGTCGTTTTTTAAGAATTAGCAAAAAGAGTGTTCGCTGACTTTTCAATAAGTTCGAGAGAGATTGGTCACTTATTTGAGAAATATTGACAGTTTTTTTTTTTGCCACATTTCGATGTTGCTTTTGTTTATCCTTTTCAATTTGAACTGACCAAGATCATTGTGCGTATGCTATCGACATAAACAGAAATGATTTGACTATTAACCTTAAGCAACAAGGGCCATCACCAACTGACATAATATACTATTTTTACATTAAAAACCGAAATATTTACTTTTCTTTAGCAGAAATTTTAGTATTTCAAATTTTATAAACTGGAATTTCGATTTAAACTAATTAATTTTGTGTTTCTATTTTTCAGGTGTAGCTGTTAAAGGATTATATCAGTTCTTCAGTCAGTTGCTTAGTGGAGAAACGAGTGACGAAACGAACTAACATGAAATTCAATTGAGATTAAGTCTCTCGTATCTCTACTAAGAATAATAATTAATGACTAACATTAATTAAAAAAAATCGAAACCATGAAACATATTTGATATTTGAAATAGAAAATACAATATATACACATCCTTTTCACACAAACAACGGTAAACATTACCATCCACTTTTAAAAATATAGAAATTGAATTCATAAATAATGAATTTGATCCGTTTTTTTTTTTTTTTTTTTGAGTTGATAAAAAAGCAATACCAACAAGTTAAGCATAAAGAATAGAAGAAAAGACCGTCGACGATCGTAAAAAAGCTAAACATTCAAAAGAAACTACAGATCCTTATCCATTTGGAGCGCTTTTTATTTTTTATTATTATTATTATTATTTTTTAATGAATATATACTTGTTTTGTTGAACTTATCTTGTTATACAATATTTTTTAGTCAAACAAAAAAAAATATTAAAAAAACAAACAAAAAAAGAAACTATTTTTATTTTAATATCGAATCGCGAGTGTGAATAAAGATCAGTTATTATGCTCTAGTTAGGGAAATGTATTAAATATTAATTTAAAACAATTTTTATCAGACACAGAAAACAGGATGTTGTCTGTGTGTGCCGTTACACTAATGTAAATAAACGAAAATACTAAATAAAATGAATTTCTGCTAAAACAAACGAAAAATTACTCTCTGAATTTACTACTAATTTGACGGAATGAGACTTTAATTATAAAAAAAAAAACACGTCAATATTATTATTTTTTTGTATTATATTTGTGTATTCAGTTTAAAATTTTCACTTAGATTAGATTTAAAAAGTAAAAAAAAAAAAAAACTAAAATAAAATTAATTTAAGCTGCAGAATCAAAAATATATAAAAAATTAAATAAATATAAATAAAAAAATTAAAATATATAATTTAAAATAATATACAACTTGTTGAATATAATGATGATGAGCCTGGTGCAAATTTACTAATTAAGTTTACTGCATTTTTGATTTTGGTTATCGGGTATTTCGTTTAAACAAATAATTTTTATTTATTTGTTATGGTATACATAACGTAGATCTTCTTTTCAAATACATATATAAATAATAATAATAAAAAAAAAATAAAGAAAAAAACTAAATAAAGATACACAACTTTAAAACAAGTTGTCTTCTTTGTTGTAAATAGCTTTGTATAAAAAATAAGTTTTTGTGTTAAAAAAAAAAAAAAAAAACAAAATAAATAAAAAAATCTTAAAATAATTAGTGCAAAGTTGGGAAGGAACAAAACAGTTTCTTATTTTTATTTCTTTATTATTTAATATCGTTATTATAATTTAATATTGACTTCAACAGTTTAAGAAAACAATAGAAAAATGAATATATTTTTGTATAATATTTTAAACAAGAAATAAAAGCAAAACATTATTTTTATGCACACGCACTAAATTACGCAAGTTGTCCAGTCAGTCAATCATCATATGTTTGAAAACTTCTGTTATTATTATTTAAGATTAGATAGTGTGCATTGAAAAATAAGAAAGCAAATATGGACATGTTATTGAAATGACAATTATTAATTTTCAAATAAGCATAATTCCACAAAAATATATGCTGTCAACTTATACATATATCTATATTTTTATTTTGTTTTAAGTTTTGAAAAAACGCATACGAAATATTTTTCGTTATCCTAATTTTATTATTTGAAATCCTTAAACAAAATATATTATATTTTCTCATTATATACAGTTACTGTAAATGCATTGTATGTATATATATAAAACAAATTAAAAAATTTAAACAAATTAACTTGTATAGGTGACCACTTTTTTACATTGCAAATAAAGGAAATGAAAATAAAATACACTTTTATAAATAAAAAAAAATAAAATTAAATATCAGGAAAAAGTACTATATATATATATTGCTATAAAGTGTTGCTACTCCTCCTAGATACATTTTATATAATAAATATTTTCCACTTGTAGGAAAGTAATAAGGTATATATATATACATAATGAAGCGATTAATTATAATATTTTTGGTAAGAATTTATAGATATTGACGTGTACAACAAGCACACATATGTTTATATATGTACATACCTATAAGGTGGGTAAACATATATAAAAATCTATATGTATAAAAACTAAACAAAAATAAACAAACAAAAAACTAAGAGAAAGATGAGAGATTTTCGTTGTTTCCTTTTAATCTTATGCACCTGAAGGATTTGGGGAGGCTAGTAAACTGGATATTTTTGTTCTTTGTTAATTTTTTTTTGCCAATAAGGCAATCAGTTTTGCCAAAACATTCAAAGAGGTGCAACCAGTGTTGCAGCCAAATAAAAACGCTAAGCAAATATAAAAGTTAGTATTGTGCTTCGTAAATATTTATCCGATTTTCAACTTCTCGATGGCGCTCATTCTTCGTTATCGAATCGCTTGTTTAGGAGGACAGCTACTTTATGCTGTGGTTGGACACGTTGCGAAAAATTGCTGCTTGCTCGCACCACAAACAGAACTTTTTTTCATTGCAAAAAGCATTTTAATGTGATGAAAACTTTTCTTAAAATGCACTTTTATTATTTCACTGATAGAAATCGATTGCAACAGCTGTTTTCGTTTCAGGTATTTGCAATACTTCTCTGTTACACACAATATTAGCTGTTGGGTAAGGCTGTCATTGCTATTTCTACAACTTAAAATTTTTGCACTTAGCTGAATGCTTCTTATCCAAAAAAAAAAAAAATCGTTGAAGTGAAAACAATTCAAAAAATACAAAAATGCAGTAAAGTTGGAAGTGCAACCAAGCAACGTGAGTTCCAAAAAGCTACCACCTGACAAGAAGGATGAGGCCTGCGGTGAGTCTAAAGTTATTGTGTTATGTGTAAAAAAAACATGTGTGTTAAATGAATTTAGTTTAAAGTCATATTTTCATTTAATTTCATTTGTATTATTTATGTGGCCAAATTATTATGAAAAATTAAAATTATTGATGATTGATGTAATTGTGTTTAAATAATCCGTCGCTTTGGTTTCACTGAATAAAGTTATTAGGTTTTTTTGATGTCTCCTGTTAAAGTCCTCAATGGGAATGTCAGTGTAGCTCCATGAAATGCAACTCTGATTCGGACGAAATGTACGAATTCTGTATAATGGTAACCATTTCGATTGATCAATCGGATATTGTTCCGAAGAATTCGCATGTAGTCGAAGTTTGATCTTCAATAGCTAGCTTCATTCACGAAAAGAATTGCTCTTTCTGTCAAAAGATTCGATCTTTTTCACTTTTAAGAGTTTCATTCATTCAAAAAGGGCAATTCTAGATGAATTCTCGATATGAAAGAATGCATCTCTGATGGGGTGGAAGAATCGATCTGAACACATTTCTGTCAAACGCCAAATGAAAAATAATTTGTTATTTTTTGTCGTTTGTTGTGAAATTGTGCCAGTCTGTGAAAAAAAAAACAATAAACAAATAATGGAAGAAGAACTTAATATGTACTTTAATTATCCAATTAATTATCAATTAGCAATATTCCAAAGTCAGCAATTCCAATGGCAAAAGACAAAAACCAAATGACAAAAAGTCAAATTGCCAAAACAAGTTTCATTGAAAAGTGCAGTTCTCGATTTTGAGAACAAATCTTCCAAATTTGAATGAAACTCGCTATTAGTAAGTCACAGAAGATTGTCAGGTCTTACAATATTGTCAGGTCTACCAACGCTCTGATAATGACCAGCCAATGAGTTGACAATAGCAAATATCTTACAATTTTATGCAAATGCCCTGCAATTTTCTGACAATTAATTGTAAGTTCACACGGTTGTAAGACTTTTGGGACAATTTTTCACTGACAGATCTGATAATATTAGCTTTGTTTGTTGAGCCCTGAAGTCACCCTGGGGTCGCCACAGCGTGTTTTTTTAATTACCTCAACTTGCCCTCAATACAAAATTCTCTGTTTTTTGAAACCTGGGGTCGCCCTGAAGTCACCTTGAAGTCGATCTTGCTATTTAGCTGGGGCGAGTTGAGGTAACGAATCAGCTGTTGAAGTGATTTTTGCTGTCAAGCATTTCTTGTATATTTTTCTTCTGTATTTGATTTTTCATGTCTTTTTTTCGATAAAACTAAATGAAATGCAAGTGAATGCATTTTTTTTGATGAAAGTAAATACAAATCGAACAAATAAAGCAAAATGGAAACTTTTGATTTTGTGCGTTGTGAAAAATATACAATCAGCAGCCGTCATGCGTTTTTTGAGAACTGAAAAACCCAGGTTTTTTTGACAACTCTTGGAGTTGTCAAGAAAACACAGGGCGACCCTGGGTAAAGTTCAACAAACAAAGCTATTGTCATATCTTACAATCGTCTGATCGTAGCTTAAGATTTGCGGTGAATATAACTGGTGAATCATTTGCCGCTTTGTTATGTGGATTTTTTTTGGGAAAAGGAAATTTGATCAAAAATTTGATCAAATTTGCTGTCCAATAAAACGGCAGTTAGCTAAGATAAGTTTTTGTTATTGTGTGTGTGTTTCTTTTGACGTTCTTAATTTGAGGCGTGTTTAACCATACGACAATGGCTAACGAGATTGATTTTTCTGTCATGTTATCTTCGTTGGAATAATCTTTAAGCAATTTTTTTTTTAGATTTTCGTGTAATATATTTCGACATTAATATAATAATGTATTATTTCATAAGTTAAAATGTACTTCAATGTCTTTTTAATGTTTTTTAAGTCGGAAAGTTTTGTTCGCAGTTGAGTCATAATTTAATATTGATTAAATAAAGTTCACCGGCTGAACACACCCAACCAAGCAAATGTCAGGTTTTTACACACAAGCACGAGGGAATGCAAACAATTTGTAAACGGAATTTCGATTCGGGTCGACATTATTTAATTTTAGTTCTGCCGCAAAGTAGATAGTTTATTTAAATGGCCTCCCAAACCCTTAAATATGTCTACATATATATAAAATAACAACTACCTAGGATTCGTTAAAGGATGCATTAAAATCGCTTCGTCATGAACATTGTCAGAGTAATAAACAAAAGTTTACAAATGACTCGTTGTATGGGAGAAGTGTTCCCGGAAAAAATGAAAAGCCATCGAATAGAAAGCTATAAAAAACTATACCTAACAAATCTTTAGTGAATTCGACACAACCGTTGCCAACTTATGGAACAGCTATGTTATGAAGTAGGAATAAAATCCGGGCTGAATCACTGCATCCTTTTCAAAGCGATTCAATTCATTATACACTCTGATCATTTTAATTTTGCAAGTTCATACCTATTTATTTTTAAATTGTCAATTAATTTTCACTTCAACCGTTTGTATTTATTTGTTATTATTTTAAGACTTTGATCACTTATCTAAAAAGAATTCTTTTTCCACAATGAAATTCACAGAATGCTAAAAAAATAAACAACAAAATTTGACGTTTGAGAAATGTCAAATTATTGTAGTGTGCGTGCAAATGTGTGTTAAATCTCAATTTAAAATGAGATTTCATTTGGGAGGTATGATTTGATCAAACACCACAAAAAGATATGATCATTGCCCAAAAGAAAAACACTTTTTGATGTTTGATCATATTTCACACGAAAAAGATTTGATCAAGCGACCCAAAAAAAAATCACATTAGAATATTCGTTGGCGAGTATCCCAACGAGATAGTGATACGTCTTCGTGGGTAGATGCAAATGAGGTGTATAGTTGGGTTTTGTAGCCGTCGTCGGTGATTACAAAATTCGTACCGTTTGACCTAAAACAGTTTGTGATGTCACGGAATAATGCCCGATATTTGCTGTTGGATGTATTGATTTATAAATTGTCTTCCATATCCATAATAAAGAACGGTTTTAAAATGCACCAAGGTGGGAATAACGGGTAGTATTTGGAGTTCTTTATTGGTGGGAGTTCCATTACGTTTTAAGTTGTTATTGCGGTTGATAAAGCTGATGGAATTCGTTTAGAGATTTTTGCTTGCAATAACGTAATTTAATCGTCAGCCTTTCAATTTGCAACGCGTTGGAAGAATTTCCGATTGATCATTCGGAACAGTTAACATGTTAAAAAATTCGTACATTTCGTCCGAATAGGAGGAAATTTTTCTCTGGTCGGCTAAGATGATAGGGGGAATTTGTAAAACGGCTGGACCGACTTGCTTCAAACTTGGTAGATAGTATTATTATGACGTCCTACAGAGGTGTTTTTGGAATTAGCATTCTAGCTTTAAAACTAACGGTAACTGCCATACGATTTTTAGTTAAAAATTGATTTTTCTCAAAAACAGCTCCTACGATTTTGATAAAACTTTCTGAATAGTATTTTCTGTGCAAACTTTATGTTTTGGTTGGAATAGATTTTTCAGGAAAAGTTTTATAACGGTACCTCCCATAGGACCGGTTTTTTTAAATCCGATTTTCTTGTAAGCCACTTGACGAATATCGATGAAATTTTTAATAAAGAAGCCCTTTTATAAACGAAATAATATGAATTCTTCAATTTTTCAAAAAAGTTTTTTTGAGTTTTTTAAAAAAAGTTTTAATTTTTTTTTTATTTTTTGTGTTTTTTTCAAAAGCGGTTTTATGTAATTTTTTAATTTAATTTTTCTGATAAAAATTACAAAGTTCTAGAAGTTGTAAACTCAAAAAAAAAAAAAATTGGAATATATTTTCGAAAAGTTTAAAAAAAACTGTTTTCTTAAAAAACTGGTCGAAGGATTTAAAAAAAAAAATTTTAATTCTAAACAGTAAACAAAATCAGATGGTTTGTTTAATTTTTTCCAAAAAAACGTTTTAACTAGTGATTTCTAAGTGGTCAATAAAATTTCATATTATTTTTTCCCTGCTTTTTTTCCAAAATCTCAAACCGTAAGACCACTGTCACACATTAGAGCAACTTCATCCGACCCAGTCGTGCACTTTATTTTAAACGTTTTTTGGCGACTGCATCTGTGGTGCGTTCGTTTTTTCCAGATTGTTGTTATGCCAAAAATAAGTGTTTAAATGTCATGTAAGAGATTGTTAGGATTGTAACAATTTCATTTAAGAACTACAAATGGTGAAATTTAGTGTTAAATTTTATAACAAACAAAAAATAAATTAAGTATAAACCCTCTTGTAGTCGAATAAACCTGCACAACACAGCAGTATTTTTAAGGGATGAAATACCTAATGCAAGCAGAGAGCCTCAAACAAAGAAAAAGAATCACAATACATATGCACAAGAAATTAAATGGTTTGTCTTTCCTTTTTATTTGAAAATATGTATTCTTTACTACCGTCGGACAAAGTTCCACATGTAATTTGTTGTCGGAGACGATCGGAAGAAACACAAATCAAAGAGACGTGTTCGATCACATGAGTTCAATGTGCGTCGCTGTGATATAGACATTTTAACGCATGCTTCAATTTTTTTCGGAAGAATGTCCGATTAATCAATCGGAACGGCAACCATGGTAAGGGTTGCTGATCATTGATCATTTTTTTTGTCTCCTGCGCACCTACGTCATCGATACACAGGAGTTTGACATTTCTCATTCGGTGCTTGTGAAATCACAGCAATTCAAGTTTTATTTTCAAACCTTGTCAAATTTCTTTTTAAAATATTATTTAAGAAAGTGAAAAGTGTGTGAAAACTATAAAAAATATAAAAGTTTTAGTGAAAATGATTAAACATATCTTTGTTAATTTATTATTTTTATATTTTCTTTTTCTTGAAATTTTGTATTAAAAAATTTCTCGGTTGGGGTTCCTTATCCGGAAATACATTCTTGACGAATAGAAGTTTTTTTACTCGATGGTCACAAGTAATTTTGGCATGTTCGGATATATGTACATCAATTAAATGTTGAATGTAATTCGAACAGATGTTTAGTATATGCCTTAGCCTTCCCCATTCAGAGCTATATTCACAGCATTGAAAACGGATTCCAAGGAGAGCAATCGGGTCATCACTGCTTCAGATGGCTTGGAAAGACCACCTTCGTCTAGATGTTGTACCCAAGAATCTCTTAGACTACTTCCCTCATCCAAGTTTGGAACGGTTTTCTTCAACCGACGACAAATGTAGCCAGCCAAGTTTTCTAATCCGTCGAAATACATTGGCAAATCCTTTTCTACATCGCAACTAATATCCCTAACACTTTAACAATACTGAAGATTTTTCCTTTGGAAGAACAAACGTTATCAGCTGGGGGCATACGACTTTGTGATTTTAAATTGTCAAACCTGTGACAGTAAACAATATGTATGCTCGCAAACTCGACGAAGAGAGCGTTATGGAACGAGCTTATGTCTTCTTCCAACCAAACAAGTCTTTTTGGTCCCAGTTTTAGTTTTCGTATTTGTCCCGCGGTGAAAATTTGAAATAGCTTACATTCCAGATTAGTTTGGTGGAATTCTCTTTGCACAACAAAGAATTATTTAAAGAATCATTTTCTACCCGTAATTTTGATATGAAAAGTTTTGTTTCCCATTAGAACAAGCAAGTATTAAAAAGTAAAAATAAACTTACACTTGATCAATCAAATCATAAATTTCAGATTGAATGTTAAGCTTTAAATCCTGTTAATAAAAATTTTGATTCTCTCTCCAAACTTAATTTTGTTTTGTACATACCCATTTCATATCTTACATTATTTTCAAAATCATATTCTGAAAATGTAGGCTATAAATTCTTGCAGTTTTTTTTTGCAAAACAATACCCACTGCTTGAAAAGGTTCAGATTGTTTTTTTAGGAAACTTATGAAAGCTCTAATGGGGAGTTAATTTTTTTTTATTTTTTAATACAAACTGCATTGATAAATAAAATAAAATAATAAAATCAACCAAGTAGAAGACTTAGCACTAATAATGGATTGTTGAATTATTGATTCAAAATTGCTTTGTATGGCTTTTCATCCTGGATGAAACGCCAAATATTGTATTGGACAAAAATACAAAATACCTAACATGTAGGGGGAAAGCGGGAGACTTGATCATATTGGAGATGAGCCACTCTCAATAATTCGCGTTGCATTCCGTTACTTTGTACTTGCACTCAAAAATAATTCCAGATTGTCAGTAAACTACATACTTATATATGCTTCGGCTGTTAAAAGTGAAAGCGTGTTTTTTGGCGGAAAAAGTTAAAAAAAAAAAATCGTAATAAAAATTGTTTTTGATGTGGTAAGTGAAAATTAATGAAATTTTTTTTATAAAATAGATATTCGACTTTATCAGTGGATCAAGCTGTAATTTATTGTCAGTTGTATTATATATGCAGTAATGTCCTTCTTTCCAGGCATTGAAAATGCCATTTGAGTATATACAAGAAAAGAAGGATCAGCTAGAAGGAACGTAGTTTAAAAAGATATTATTTCTTGCAACAAATATGTGTTGGAGTGAAAAAACGCGACAACGAGATCTTTATCTGTCCTATATGTGATAGGTACTGATTAGAGGTTAATGCTATTATATATGGCAATAACATCCTTCAGTGGTACCTATATTTTACTAAGAAATTAAATTATTTATTTATTTTTGTTACGTTTTTTTTTTTTTTTTTTTTTACTTTTCTTGGCCTCTACATATAGTCATCTTATTTGATTGAAAGTTCCTAAATAGCTTTAAGTTCTTTTGTTGCGTTTTATACATTATAGTTTATAGTTACTTAGTATGAAAGAAAGTTATGTTTTCGAGTTTTTTTATAAAAAAACGTAAAATATAGTTTCTTTTTTTTATTCCTGATACCACAAATATAATCAAAATGAACTCTAATAAAAAATGAACTGATTAAATTATTTGTTTGTTTGTTTAAGTCGAAGAATTTAAGTATGATCAAGTCTCCCCAAGGGGGTGGTCAAGTCTCCCGGCTAAGAGGGGGACTTCAGCCAAAAATCTGTTCCTAATCATTTAGCATTGGGCAAAAATCACTTGCATGTATGTAGTTTTTATAATACAAATCTTGAAAAAGATAAATGTATGTCTAAAAAATGTATTCAACATGTTGCCTCCCGCCTTCCCCCTACAATGCCATCCCTTGTGTAGTTTCTGCTTGTGGTTTCTGATTGTTTATTTGTCACAACTCACAACTTCAAAAGTAGCCATTTTGCTTTATTTTTAAGATTAAGATTTTTTTTTTTTTTTAAATAAATGCTTTCTTTTGCGAAAAATGAAAAGAAAAATCAAATATAGAAAAGAAATATACAAGAATTACATCAACCTCAACTTACCCCACCAAAATAGATAGATCGAATTCTTCAAGGTGATTTCATGGCGAACCCATATGCTCTTTGAAACACAAATTTTTCTAGTTGAGGTTTTAAAAACAGAAAAAAACGATATGTGGCGACACCAGCGCGCCTTCAAGGCTCAAAAAACTTTAAAGTTTTAGCCAAAAACTAAGACGCAGTTAGCTTTAAAATACATAATATTTAATAGCAACAAATTTTCATAAAAATCGGCAAAATAAAAAAAATTGTCTAAAACTGAAGTGCTTTTATGGGACTTACCGTTAAGAAAAATTATAAATTATTATATAATACATGTACTCGGACATCATACATAAAATAAAGGGTGGTTAAATTTTAAGGCCCGATGTGGAATGTTAACCACACCTAAACGTCAAGTTTTTTTCTGCATTTCGTTTGACATTTCTCAATTTCAGACTATATCAATTTGAACCATGGAAAGATACACAATCGAGCAACGCGTGAAAGTTATTCAAGCTTATTATGAAAATGGGCAACAGTGGATGATCAATTTTCGAAGAAAATCATCTTCAGTGATGAGGCACATTTTCACCTCAGTGGATTCGTCGATAAGCAGAATTGCCGCATTTGGGCGAATGATAATCCAAGAGTGAGCGTCGAAAAACCAATGCACCCACAAAGAGTGACTGGTATCAACTGGCCGTATTTTTTTCAAAATGAGGCCGGTTAAGCAGTTACTGTGAATGGTGTTCGCTATCGTGAGATGATAACGAACTTTTTATGGCCCGAATTGGAAGGTATGGATGTGGACGATATGTCGTTTCAACAGGATGGTGCCACTTGCCACACAGCTAACGAAACACTGGCTCAAATTCAATGGCCGTGTTATCTCACGTGGTGGCGATGTCAATTGGCCGCCAAGATCGTGTGACTTGACAACGTTGGACTTTCTTTGTGGTTATTTGAAACAAAAGGTGAACGTCGATAAGCCAGCAACAATTCAAGAGCTAAAGGATGAGATAATTCGGCAAATTAACGGCATATAACCTCAATTATGCCTCAGCGTCATCGAAAATTCGGACCATCGGATGCAGGTGTGTCGCGGTGGCAATTTAACATTTTGTTCCGGACATAATTGAACCATACCAGTATTATCATAATAAAAAGAAATGACAATAATTTCCTAAATTTGTGTTTTATTCAATATTAACATCAACATCGGCCCTTAAAATTTAACCACCCTTTACTTATCAAATTTGAAACATTAGGCTAATGTTATTGTCAGCTAATGGCTCTTTTAATAAAACCGTAAAACTAAAAATGCAGTTTTCTACGCTTATTATGTTTAGTACAAATTCTAATCAAAATCATTAGTGCCGTTTAGTTTTTAGAAAAAAATGTTGGCTTAAACTGAGTGGCTCGTTGTATTGGAGCTATTCTGCACTGCCAAGTTGTACTTTAAGGAAATATGCAGCGTCTGTAATGTTTGGCAGTTTAAAAATAACCATTGAAACCTGATTCGTAATACCATTTAATATAAAACCCCAAAAATTCAATTCTGTCAAAAATGCAATAGGTTAGTTAAATTATGAGTTTCATCAAAATCGTCGAGGCCATTTCCGACCAAATTCAAAACGAAAAACCGTTACTTTGTAACTTTTCTTAAGCCCAGCTTAAGTTTAAAAAAAATGGTTGTCTGTAAAGTCAATTTACGGACGATAATTTTACGTTATAATCAGTTGACAAAACTTCACATGAAGGTTGTGAGCTGCCGCTGTCTCTCTTCTACTCGGACGCATCGACCGATGGAGTTGAATAGAAACAGATGCGTCACAAGTCGAACGCTTAAGACGATCGTGCCTCTCTATCGCTTGTTCCGCACTCTCGCTTGCACGCTCGGCTCAGGCGGAATGTGACAATGAGTCATGCTTTCACGTGCGTGCAGCCGGTGTTCGCCGATTTATAAAACCTTATCACGTCAAAAAACCTCGTCAACGGTTTTCTTCAAACTGGCTGTATAAGAAGTTTGCAAAAAATTCGTCACGCCGTTTAGGTTGAAGCTTGACGTAAAAAAGCGCACAGACGATTCACAGACTACCTCGAAGTTATACCTGTCAATGGTTACGTTCTGACCAAGTCGGTGGTGGGATTGGACTTTCGTTGATGAAAACATATACTTCGTCTTGTCCTCGTTTATTTTCAGCCCCATTTTGCTTGCTGCCTGACTCCATAGTAGTGAAAGCACTGGTAACTACTCACTTTGTTCTTCCTATCACGTCAATGTCGTCAGCAAACCCAAGTAATTGTGTCGATTTATTGAAAATGGTGCCTGATGTACTGGCATGGGTGCTCCGTATTACATTTTCAAGCACAATATTAAAACAGCTGCATGACAGTGCGTCACCTTCTCTTAGCCCTCTGGTGGTTTCGAAGGTTTCAGTAGAGTCTCTACCAACTTTGACGGAACAGCGAGCATTCTCCAACGTCATCCTGATAAGGCGTATCAGTTTAGCAGGGACTCTAAAGTTAGACATGGCACGATACAGTTCAACTCTATTAACACTGTCGTAGGCGGCTTTAAAATCGACGAACAGGTGTGTCGATGTAATATTCTTGGGCTTTCTCCAGGATCTGGCGTAATGTGAATATTTGGTTGGTAGAAGATTTTCCAGGTCTGAAGTCGCATTGGTAAGGACCTATCAAATCATCAGCAAACGGCTTGAGACGTTCACATAAAATGCTGGACAGGATCTTATAGGCGATGTTTAAAAGGCTTATGCCTCTATAGTTGTCGCAGAGAAGGCGGTCTCCTTTTTTGTGAATCGGGCAGATGGTACTGAGATTCCACTTATCGGGCATACTTTCCTCCGACCATATTTTGCAGATGAGTTGGTGTATGCTCCTGACCAGGTCACCTCCAGCGTGTTTAAAAAGCTTCGCTTGAAGGTCATCACATCCAGCTGCTTTATTCATCGTTAGTCTGGTGATATCTACTTTGATTTCATTTTGGTCAGGCGGGTGTAGTTCGTGGTCATCATCTAGATTAACTGGAACAAGTTGATCTTGAGCGGGATCTTGGCTGTCATCGCTATTTAGCAACCGGTTAAAGTAGTCTCTCCAGATGGCTAACATCGCCTGCGTTTCCACTATGGTGTTTCCATCCTTATCTTTGCAGGGCCCAGGGTGGCTTGTGAAACCGGATGTAGACTATTTCACCCTTTTAGAGATGTTTCGTACCTCTTTTCTGCAAAAACATCTCTGCATCTCCTCGACTTCGCGTTGATGGTGTTCTTTTTTCTTCCTCCTGAGTAGACGTTTCTCATCTTTCCTTCGCTCAACATAGAGATTTCTGGATGCTCTAGTATATCTCTGGAGCCACGACTTGTATGCCTCCGTTTTGGCTTTGTTTGCCTGAGCTTATTCGGAGTCGAACCAGGGGTTTCTGGGGGGAGGATTTGAGAAACCCAATACCTCTGACGCAGCACTTCTTATGGCTTGTTGACATAACTGCCATTGGTCTTCCGGGTTCATGTCATCAGTCGAAGGATTTCTCGCAAGCTCAAGGGATACGCGGTTGGCATAGGCATCGGTGGTCTCTTCCGATTGAAGACGTCCAACATTGAATTTCCTAGGTGTAGTCGGTGTTCGCCTAAGAACTTCTTGGAATGTACGGACATTCATAATGCTGGAGGAGTGTCTTCCATCAACCACAACATGGTCGATTTGGTTGCAGGTTCGACCATCTCGGGATCGCCATGTGCCCTTGTGGATGTCGGGACGTGGGAATCGTGTGCTGCTCAGCACCATGTTTTTTCCCGCTGCAAAATCGATGAGGCTGAGTCCGTTGTCGGAGGTGGTGTCGTGCAGGCTGTGTTTTCCGATCGTCATACCAAAGATGCCTTGCCTCCCAATTTTGACGTTAAAGACTCCCAAGAGAATTTGAATGTCATATTTTGGGCACTGCTCATATGTTTTGGCGAGGAGCTCGTAGAAACATGCTTTGGTAGAGTCGTCTTTCTCTTCTGTAGGCGCATGCGCGCTTATTAGGCTTATGTGGTGGAATTTGGCCTTAATGCGGATCGTTGTCACTCTCTCGTTGACTTCGCGAAACCTTAGACTTTTTGCCTAAGTCTTCCTCTGACAGCCACATTTTTGACATTTTTGGTTCGTTCATCCCAGTAATTTTTTGCGGTTTTCATCGCAATAAAATTTCCCTTTCATGACCGGCTTGTCTGGCCTGTGCATGACATATAGGTCTTGGTGGTGGTTGGATATTCAGAGCGTATCTTTCCTCCTGCTCCTAGTTCCTGAGAAGATAACTCAGGTATCTACAACCTATGGATCCGATGGATCCAACGCTCGTCGTTAGGCACCGCTTGGAGGTGACGATGCGATTTTGCCCACCTATATTTTCAACTACCTAAGTCATTATACAATATGGCTAAAAGTCGCAGTAAAATATGGCCAAATGACACTTCGACAAAGCGACAGATGGCCATATTTTGAAATATGGCCACATGACACATTTTGAAAGTGTTATATTGCCATATATTTTAAAATATGGCCATATGACACATGGCCAAATGTCACGGCACCCATGAGGAGTAAGAGTTGGCGGGCTTATGCAAAAGTTTCCATACCACGCACACCTCTCCATGTCCAACAATTCCATGTTTTGGAAGTATGTTAGAAAAACTAACACATTTCTTAAAAGAAGGAGGCACGTTAATAAAATATAGGAAAGTTTGTTAAATTGGCTTACTGACTACCCAATTATGACGAGATGTCAATAGTCAGCGCATTTCTCGGTAAATTTCTGCTTCATATCATATCCTAAAACCTTAATAATTTCATTTGCATACATAATTGTATGTATGTACAGTACATACACCGCTTATATCATCATATCTACGAGTATCATGCGAGCCACATAGAAAGGTTTGTTACTCGAAGAAATATTTCATTTAAGGTCGGATATACGGATATACCTTCAATACTGTTTAAAAATTGGTTGCACGTTGCAGTTTATCCTAGATCTTGTAAAAGTGTAAGGCTGCACCATTGCATTGCACTGTTTTGATTTGATTTGATTTTGATTTATTTGTTTTATTAATTATATATATAACTATTACAAGTTTAAATCTTTAAAAACAATTTAAAATTAAAACAAAAATTCTAATTTAAATTTACATAATAGCATATTGAATATTAACAAGAACTGAAATCTAACAATAATTTATTTTTATAAAATCAATGACAAGTCTCTTAAATCGTTGGAAGTTGGATTCATCTTTTATTTCTCTCGGTAGCGAGTTGAAGAGTTTGACTCCTTGTTCAAAAACTAGTCAGTTTCATAGATTCAAATATTTATGGAGCATGTCTTTTGTCAGTTAATAAGCAACCAAACACTACATCTGAGAAGTTCAAGTTTTCAAATGGAAAAAGAAAAGTAGGTAATATGCTTAGTCTTAACGAAAGCTGAGTCAAGTTCAAATAAGTACAAAGTTCTTGGAAATTTACAATCAAAGAAGGTTCTGTGCACGTTTACTTTAATTCATGGCTAGATGATGGTCATAATGCTGACGTGAATGATTAAAACGTTAACAGTGTTTTGACCTTGACATATATTAAGTTCATTATTTTTTTTGGGTTTTATGTGCCGGCTGCATTTAGTGTTATTAGTCGTGTTCCCCAATTAACACAGACATCAACAAGCCAAACTCTTCGTCATGTATTTTAAATTGTTTCGTCGTGTTCAGTTGGTTTGGTTATCAGTTTGTGTTCATTTAGCCTTGGGCTTCCTCGAAGAGGATGGTCGAGTTATAGAGTACGATAATTTCGATGAGTTTAAAGTAAGAACAAATAAGTTGATTTTATTATTTATATTTTATTGTCTATAATTAGATAAATTAATATAAGTTCTATAATTTTAAAGTCATGAAAATAAAATTGTAAAATTGTGATGTGTTGTGTTGGAATTATGGAGAAAACTTGAAAATGAAATCTGATTGTCGTTAAAAATTTGTTTCTTAAAAATTTAAAAAAATCATAAAGTTTTTTTTTTTGGTTGACATTTTTTAATTATAAAATTGAGCTTTGATAGTTTAAAAAAGGAACAAATGTTTGGTATATTAAGTCATTCTTGATTGTATTTCGCTATTAGCTTTGTTCGTTGAGCCCTAAAATCGCCAGGGAGTCGCCAGAACTGCTTTTTTTATAAACATCGACTGGCTCTAACGGAAAAATTACCTGGTTTTTGAAACTTGGTGGCCACGGTCGCCCTGAAATCAATCTGGGTATTTTGTTCTGGGGTGAGTTGAAGTAACGCATCAGTTTTAATCAAGCATTTCCTGTGTTAAGCTTTAAATAATTTTTTTTTGAGTAACTAAAAGAAATTAAAATGAACGTTTTTTTGGAGAACAGAAAAACAAAAGGTTTTTTGTTTTACAGCTCTTGGGGTTGTGAAGGAAAGCAGGGTCGATCCTGCTGAAGTTCAAAGAACAAAGCTCTTTTTTTGTCCAGAAAGTAAATAAACTAAAAGAAATATCGTGAAAATCAGTTTTCATAAATTTCGTGTATAATCTGTCATTAATCAGAAAAATTATGGTTTTTTAATCTAGGGCCTAGGAAATAAAAGTTATGCACATTACTTCGAAGAATTTCGTGGACGCATAGCTTACCAAAACAATTTAAAAACAATTCGAGAACACAACAATTTATACAAAAGTGGACAAAAATCATATCGGTTGAGGGCCAACACTATGGCTGACTTGGTAAGTTGAGTTAAACAAAATGTTGCGGGATATTTCAAAGTTAATTTTTTTTAAATTTCAGAATAGTAGTTCATATTTAAAACAGTTTCTTAGATTGGTTAAAAGCAGGCGTTATGAAGCCCTTGACTTCATTTCAGACATTGTTGGTTCGCCTCTCATGGATGATACTCCAGAGAGCTTAGATTGGCGAGAAAAGGGTTTCGTAACAAAAGCCAATAATCAAGGATCATGTGGTTCTTGTTATGCTTACAGTATAGCTCAGAGTATTGAAGGGCAGGTATTCAAAAGAACAGGAAAAATTTTAAGTTTAAGGTAACGTTAATGTTAATATCAGTATTTTTATATCGGCTAAAACTTTGAACATCTTGTTTTCAGCCCACAGCAAATTGTTGACTGTAGTGTTTCATATGGCAATCAAGGCTGCACAGGTGGTTCACTCCGGAACACTTTGCGTTATCTTGAAGCTACTGGGGGTATTATGAGAGCGAAGGATTATAAATACGCAGCTAAGGTATATGAGCTGTCCGTGTTTCTTTTTAACTCTTTAGTTTCTTATTTTTTAATCTCTCAGAAAGGTAAATGCCAGTTTGTTCCAGAGTTAGCTGTTGTTAATGTTACTTCATGGGCAATAATGCCAACTCGAGATGAAAAAGCTATTCAAGCAGCAGTTGCTCATATTGGACCTGTTGCCGTTTCCATTAATGCAACGCCGAGAACATTTCAGCTCTACAGGTAAAATATTTTAGATTTAACAATATTATTTTTTAGTTTTTGGGATTTTAATTTACGACTCGTACTGTCCTTCAAGATGGCTCTATTTTTTCTTGGGCACATTTGAGGCATTGAGAGCAGAAGTGGCATAACCCTTATGTGCTTCCTAAAAGGTTACGCCACTTCTGCTCTCAATGCCTCATTTCTGTGCGGATGTGCGGATTTGTGCTTTTCACGCCATGCTACAGACTAAACAGTGGATTTTCTTCAAACTTCATATACAGGGTGATTCACGAGCGTTGAACCAAAAAACCAGAGCGTGTAGGTTGAGTTGAGACAAGAAAAAATTCGTATGGGAGGGGGGGGTCTATTCCCCCCCGTTTAGCTGGGTGGGGCAATTTTCTGAAAAATTGACTTATTTTGTAAAAAAAATATTAAAAATTAACGGCTTCGTTTACAACACCGTATTATACTTTTTTGAAAAGCCAAAAACTTCTTCTTTCATTTTGTTTTTAAATTAAATTGTTTTAACGAATAGTTTAAAAAATATAAATTTTCAAACTCAAAATTTTGAAAAAAAAATTTGAAAAAATAATTTTACAACTAATTTTTTTCAAAATTTTACGTAATTAAGTATAATTTTTGTTCTCAGAATTCAATGTTTCCATTAATCTGTAATCCAACACTGAAAACCGCATGGCTCTACGAGGTATTCAAAAATAACCGAACCTACTTCTTCACAAAAACACGAAAAAATTGGGTAAAATGATCACTTTGTGCCATCCCGTAAGGCTAGATTTTCTTGTTTTTGTGAAGAAGTATGTAGGTTCGGTTATTTTGGAATTCTGAGAACAAAAATTATACTTAACGTAAAATTTTGAAAAAAATTAGTTTTAAAATTATTTTTTCAAATTTTTTTTCAAAATTTTGAGTTTGAAAATTTATATTTTTAAACTATTCGTTAAAACAATTTAACTTAAAAACAAAATAAAAGAAGAAGTTTTTGGCTTTTCAAAAAGGTATAACACGGTGTTGTAAACGAAGCCGTTGATTTTTAATATTTTTTTTACAAAATAAGTCAATTTTTCAGAAAATTGCCCCTCCCGGCTAAACGAGGGGGAATAGACCCCCCCTTCCCATACGATTTTTTTCTTGTCTCAACTCAACCTACACGCTCTAGCTTTTTGGCACAACGCTCGTGAATCACCCTGTATAGCAGTTTAAAGAAAAACGGATTTCCATCATTTGTTTTATTTTGGTTTAGCCCGGCTCAAACCTCAAACTGGTACCTTTCAAATAACGGTTTTGATTAAAGTTTGTGTGTAATATTCTTTTAGTGTTCTTAAAGAACTGCGTTTTAAGTTTTTTTCTAAAAATGCAAATACCGGAGATCTGGCTTTAACGGCTTTTTTTAAATGGCCATAAGTTGGCAACGGTTGTTGCGAATCCACTCAAACTTTGTTTGGTATAGTTCCTTACAGCTTTCTATTAGATAACATTGCATTTTTCATTAAACTTTTTTAAATAGTGGCTCCCATACAACGTTTTTTTTTTAATTATTTGCTCATAAAAGGTTCTACTGATTTTTATTAAACTTTGTTTGTAATGTATAATGTTTCGAAGAAAACTACATTTTTAGTTTTTGGCTACAAGTGGCAATCACGGAAATTGGTTTTAACAGTTTTATTAATTTGATGACATCTAAATTTGATTGATATAGTTTTGTTTGTTGAACTTTACCCATTGTCGCCCCAGGTTTTCTTGACAACTCCAAGAGTTGTCAAAAAAGCCTGAATTTTCCCATTCTCAAAAAAAGTATTAGAGCTGCTGACTGTATATTTTTCACAACGCCCTCAATCAAAAGTTTCCATTTTGCTTTATTTGCATGATTTATATATACTCACCAAAACAAAATAAGGGCCACCACTAATACTCGAATTATTTTGTGTTTAGCTAGAAAAACCATTTTATGGTTAATTAAGATTAATAAAACAACCAACATCTCATTTAATTTCATAAACTTGAATGCAATTAAACAAACAAAACACTTTATTATTGAACGTTTTTTTTGTTTTTTAACACTTTTTAACGCGTTTTACCTTAAAAATAACACTAAATTATTGACTTTTATCGACGATTCTGTTGTTTATTTTTCTAATAACGGGTATGTCCTCCTCTTTTCAAAACACATTCTTGAAGCCTTGATGGCATGCTCCGAATAAGATGGTGGATGCTTTCATCTGGGATATCCTCCCTGCACCTTTTGAGCAATTGAATGAGCTGTTGTTGGTTGTGCACATCTTCTTCGGCTGCCCGGACTCGACGTTTTAATTAGTCCCAATGGTATTCAATTTTATTCAAATCAGGACTGTAGGCAGGCCAAGCCATAACCTGAATATTGGCTTCCTCCAGGACAGAGAAGATCGCCCGGGCTGTGTGTGGTCGTGCATTATCCTGCTTAAGGATGAAACCGTCCACCGATCTTTGTGAGAATGGAATGATATGCGGTCTGACAATCCGTTCGAAGTAACAGAAAAACAAGGTCAGTTTTACCTTGTAAGCCGATTCCGGCCCAGATCATAACATTGATACCACCAAATCTGTCACTTTCGTGAATGCAAGGATCAGAAAATCTTTCTCCGCTTCTTCTCCACACTCTAATACGCCGGTCGTCACTAAAAAACTTTACTTTACACTCATCCGTGAAAAGAACCTAACGCCATTGCTCCGCACTCCATTCCAGATGTTGGCGTGCAAACCTTAAACGATTCGCACGATGAGTCCCGGTTAGTTTAATGTAAGTTACAGGCCTCCGTGAGAGTTGTTGATCTTCGTGTAATCGGTTGCTAATAGTCTGGTCGCTGACAACGGTACCAGTAGTCCGGAGTAATCGGTTTTGTATTGCGCGCGCGGTCACAGTGCGACCACGTCGCGCACTAAGTCGCACATACCGGTCTTCCTGAGCGGTGGTAGATCGCATTCTTCCCGAGCCACGACGACGGGATACACTCCCAGTCTCCTGATAACGGTTCCAAAGGTTTTGGATAGCGCGTCGTGAATATTCCAATTGCAAGGCCACGGAACGTTGAGACTGACCAGCCTCAAGCATCGTTACGGCCCTGGCAGCAGAAACAGTGTCCATATGACGTCGGGTTTGTGGCATTTTTTTACACATCAGTGATTAAGTTACTCGTTAAACTTTTAAAAACAACCGAAACAGTCCAGAGAATTGTCTTAAACTAGTCCAAAATCAATTAACAAAAATGCACCTTTTCACAATTTGGGAAGCAAACAATTTTAGTCTGTACACGGAGGAAAAATAATACCTTAAACTTTACTTTACACGTTAACGCAATACTGGGGAGCAAAATGGCATTCATGAAAAAAAATTATCGGGATGATATCCGAAACAAATACTGTAGAAGACAAAATATTCTCGTGGCCCTTATTTTGTTTTGAGTAGTATATACTTGTATCAAGATAAATGCATTAACGTGCATTTCTTTTAATTTTTTTTCAAAAAAAAGATATGAAAAATCAAGTACAGAAGAAAAATACCATTGTATATATAAACTATAGTATTCCCAGATTCCCACTTGAGGTGCGCCATCTATCGACGAAAAACTAAGCTCTAGAATACCATGGGAAGCAACAACAACAATTTCCACCATTTTAATTGTTGTTGTTGCTTCGCATTGTGTTCTAGAGCTTAGTTTTTCGTCGATAGATGGCGCACCTTAAGTGGTAGTACTATAGGTTATATATACAATGAAAATACACAAGCAATGCTTGACAGCAAAAGCAATTTTTATTTATTTCCCAATTTTCAACTAGATGCCACCGTGGAATTTCCTTGAGATAATTATCACCTAAAATCTCAAACCACTGTACCACCTTTCTTTCCTATCTTTCTCTCCCTGCTCGCACATGTTAAATCATTAGAAGAGTATTCATATCCCCTTGAGTGCGAGTGCATTATATAAAAAAAAAGCATTTTATATACATTTCTATAGGTTTCCCAAAAAACGGAACGTTTTGTGCGCCATCTATGGACGACGTTCACGAGCTTTGATTGGAGAGTATTTTTAGTGGTTTTTGCAAAAACAACAATAGAAGACATTTGATGACAACTAGCGCCACTATTGACGACGTTCAGAACTAAAATAAAATGTTCCATGAAATTACTATAAAAATGTATATACGATGGCAAAAGTCACTTCAACAGCTAATTCGTTACCTCAACTCGTCCCAGCTAAATACCAAGATCGACTTTAGGGTGACTTAAAAAAAAGGGAATTTTCTTTTGAGGACGAGTTTAGGCATTGCATTTACGAACTATAGTATTCCCACTTGAGGTGCGCCATCTATCGACGAAAAACTAAGCTCGAGAATACCATGGGAAGCAACAACAACAATTTCCACTATTTTAATTGTTGTTGTTGCTTCTCATGGTATTCCCGAGCTTAGTTTTTCGTCGATAGATGGCGCACCTCAGGTGATAGTACTATAGATTGTATATACAATGGTTTAGGTATTTCAAAATACGAGTTATGGTGACCTAGGGCGACTTCAGGGCTCAACAAACAAAGTTACGAAAGGTTTCTTAACGTTAGCTCCCGTGTATCTGGTTTTTAAGTTTTAGCCAACATTTTTTAGCTTTAGCCAAATTTTTCAAAAATGAGTTGTTCTTATTTTTCGAAAAATTTATTTTCATCGTATTTATTGCACCCACAGAGCAAAGTACGTGTGCCCAGTCGTACAATCTATTTTTCTTAATTCGACAGTTATTTGTTTCGTTGATAAGCTCGCTTCCTGATAGATCATCATTGCGCGTGGTTAGCAGTTGGGTGGAGGGCCGTACAACATTATAACCGCGTGCCGTTGACATGTGTTGCCTGTTCTCTTTCTCTTCTATTCTGTCTGTATCTCTCTCTGTCGTGTTATTTTCTTGTGCTGTGTCTTGACCCGATTTCCTCAGATGTCGATACCATATTTCCGTATGTATTTATGTCTGTATACCTGTGTGTCTGCTTGTCTGTATGTCTGTAATGCCTGTATGGCTTTGTGTCTGTACGTTGGCACGTCTGTATTTGATATGTAATAAAGAATGCATTGTTCCCTTCCGTTCTGTCAAATGGACACGCTACCTCTATATAAAGCCAGTTTATATTAATGTCTTGTTGGTCAGAAAACTTTCCATGTTGTAAGGGTGGACACTTGGTAAACAATTAAACAATTTAAGGTCTACTATAATTCCAGTCTGGCAGATACCATCATGTCATTGTTTTTTTACAAATACATTTTTTTCAGTGACGGAATTTATGATGATGAGGACTGTTCATCTAATTCGGTAAACCATGCAATGCTTGTCGTCGGTTATGGCCCGGATTACTGGATTCTTAAAAACTGGTGGGGCGATCAGTGGGGAGAGGATGGTTATATGCGAATACGAAAGGGAAGGAACCTTTGTGGAATAGCTAACTATGCTGCATACTCAGTTGTTTGAAGATCATCATAAATCTCAAATATAAATTTATTATTTTCGACTAAAATATTAATTAAAAAAACAGAACTTAAAGTCAGTTATTTTATGTATAGTAAAATACAAAGAAAATAATAATTTATTTTCTTAATAACTTATTGAATATATCATATTTACATTTTGTATAAAATAATTTAAGAAACCCTGAAAATAATGTTACTATAAATAAGTACACACAATTTTAAAAATATACGTTGGTTATTAAGTAATCAGTGTTTGTTAAATTTTTTAAGTTCTCGTAGAATTCCCAAACTTAGATCATTCACATCTTCTGTCAAATGCTTGCTGTGATGGTCGTTGTGCATTTCAGGCTCTGATTCATCATGAGAGTGACACCCTCCATGGCTGTGATGATGACCCGAAACTAGAAAAGAACAAAGAAAATTTCATTATTTTAACTGAAGCCATCATTTTAGATAAAATTAATTGTACTCTGGCGATGGCGTTAGACTGTGTCGCCCTCTAGTACCGCAAAACTTCGTTTCTATATGCTTTATACAATAAAATCTGAAGATAGCAGTGACACCTAGTACCCACTGATTGCAACAGTCATTACTTCCTATTCATAGTACAGTAGGTATTAAATTTTTTATAAACAATTTTTCTGCATATTTATACAAAGTATTCCTTCCAAATTCTTTGAGGTAAGGTTGTGACAACGGTCCAATAAGATACAGACCGCCAACTCACTGAATTGTCTCTCTTTTTTTGCCTACTAGCTGAAAATCAACTGATATGCTATTTATTTTGAGAGTGTGTAGCTCTCCCTTGCTTTTTAAACCCATTTAGCAAACACACCAAAAAAGTAAATGGCATACGCAGGTAAAACGTTAGAAAACTGTGATAAATCAAGATGATATTGTAATTTGTAAAATCAAATGTATAATTCTTTTTGCGAAATTTTTTAATGGCTTTATTCTGCCAAATAAATCAAACAAACAAACTAACAAAATAAATGGCATATCAGCTGATTTTCAACTTGTAGGCAAAAAGAGAGACCATACAGTAAGTTGGCGGTCTGTTTCTTATTGGTCCGTGCCACAAACATACAAAACATACCAGGGACTGGTCTAAACCAATTTTAAAATAGCATTTCGTGTCCTTGAATACGTATGAATGAATTCAAAAAGCACACATCCCTGCTTGTATACGTGGCTTTACTCATACAAAGGCAACGTACAGTTCATGCCTGAATCACAATTACGCTTTGGCTTCGGCTTCGTCTACGTTACGATTACGATGCACCCGCTTTGAATTTGCTTTGTACGACATTTCTCATTTAAGACATTTCTAAAATGACAGTTCATTAATGGCAGTATGCATTATCGTCGCATTGTGATTTTTGCGAATGCAATTTGTGCTCAGAAATAAATAAATCGAATTACACAAAACAACTATTATTAAATATTGCTTATTCATAACTTCACTAAAATGACTTTAAAAAAAACTTAATTTTGTTTGCTGACTTTTTTTTTACAGCTGTCGAGCTGTCAGACAAATGTTCAGGACATTTTTGAACTAGAGCTTCCGTTTGGAATCACATTACGTAACATTACGTTTTTCTCTTTACGGCTGCCAAAAGAAACGTAAGGTCGAAGCTTCTTTGTGATAGCATACATTGAATTCCTATGTCTGAACTCGTAAATGTCAGGCGAAGCCTAAGCCAAAGCGTGTTTGTGGTTCAGGCATGATGCCTGATCTCTTAAGAGATCAGTGGTGCAGTTTTGCTAAAATTCTTGCTTTTGTATCAGTTTTGTTTTTCAATCTGGCCACCCTTCGCGCATTCCAACTTCAAAGTCTATTATGCAACCATGTCGAACCAAAGAGCTGAACTCAGCGATTCCTTTTAATCTTTTCCGCGTTTCACTTTTCTTCTTTGTTGTAGAGTTGTGCAAAACAGTTCCAAAGGCGGAACGAACATGGAACGGTTCTTTTTGAGGTCGGAACTAGTTCCTGGAACCATGTCCGCGGAACTATTTAGATTTTTTAGAGTTGGGTAGTTCCGGACATGATCGGTCATACCGTAAGCTATGGATAAATCTCGATGAAGAAATAGTATAGCCTGAGTTTAAAGACTTTAGTAACTTTTTTCATATGGGTTATATTTTTTATTTTAAATAAATAAATATGTATAGTTTTAAACACACACAAAATAAACGAAAAACATAAAAAAATTCAATTTCAAATCACATTTCTAAAGTAACATAAATACATACAAGTAAAATATACATATATGTACATAGGTATTCAGAGAAAAAATAAATAAATATCAAAATAAATATGGATACGAAAAAAAATAAGAATTCAGTCTTAAGAAAACATTTTAAGGTAGGTATTTTTCTTTAAAATATATTATATATGGATAATTTTCGAAAACTATAAAAAGGAAGATATGTTTCGATCACAGAAAATTAACATTAAAAAATTCAGTCCATAGCCAAGTTTAAAGTAATCAATAAAAAAAAATATAATATATTTTTTTTAGGTAATGCATAAGAAATTAAGTTATTAAAAACTAAAAATAAATATTTCAAATCTTATTAAATATTTACATACATATACATATTTACATTAGTCTTTTAAGTTGCAACTTATAAAAAGCAATTGCGAGACCTTTTTTGCTGACAAACGACTTCGTCTGTCGGTTTGAATCAACCCGGCTTTCGAAAAAATTCGCTCACAAGGCACCGAAGTGGCGACTAAATTGAGCCTTTTTAACATGTACCTGTAGAGGATTGGGTACACGTTTTTCCTGGCATCCCACCACAGCAAAGGATCTCCAGACCTGTTTAGAAGTGGCTCATTTAAATACTGGTTGAGCTCTATGATGCCAGCAGCTGTTGTGTTCTGGGGAACTAGGGTTTCCATCTCTGAATCAAAGACATCCCAAAACCGTCTTCTTTTATGCTGAGTTGCTGATGAAGTTGACGGGAGTACTTCTTCCACAACAGAAGCAGATGCAATTCGAGTTGGCTGTGTTGTCTGAGCCAGAGACGCAACTTTATGCTTAAGGCTGTCAAATGCCGTTTTAAAGTTGTGCTCCTCTCGAAAGCCTTTGCTTTTGAATCTCGGATCCAAAATTGTGGATTCAGCATAGAGAGCATTCTTTTCGAGGTTGTTGAATCGCCTTTGACATTGGTCGTTTAGCTTTACTAGCAATTTTCGAAGGCAACTGGGTGTTTCGCCTTCCCCACCAAGAGAGTGTGTGTCCAGCTCGTTCAAATATTGAGCTATCTGTCTCTTCAATATTCGACAGAAGACTATAACTTTCGACAGACTGACGTTCTTTTCACTAGAAATTTCGACGGTGATGTCATCGAATATTTGAAGAATTGGAACCACTCTCTCGATAACTACCCAGTCTTCTTCATTTAATGCTAGCTCTGTTTTAACTAAAGCTATTGTAGCAATAACAGCACTTTTGACTTTCAAAAGCCGATCCAGCATGTCGAAGGTTGAATTCCACCTGGTCGGAACGTCTTGCTTTAGTTTCAGGACGGGTAAATCCATTTGTTTTTGTAATTCTTGTAGTTTATACAAGCCTTGAGTGCTTCTTTTGAAGAATTCCACTATGCTCTTCACTTTTTGAACCTGCTCGCTAATTTCTTCCAAGCCTGCTTGTACTATCAAATTCAGTGAATGAGCGAAACACCCAATGGATCTCCAATTTCCAAGCTGAACTGCCGCAATAACATTTGAAGCATTATCGCTGACAACTGCCCCAACTTTGTTTTCAATTTTCCACTTGGAAATTTGTTCTTTCAAGAAGTTGCATATATTTACGCTTGTATGGCGCTCTCCGAACTCAATGCAACCAAGCAAGTTGGAGCAGAGTCTTGAATTTTGAACGTCAATATAGTGCGCCGTGACTGCAATGAAGCTCGAGTTGTTGATTGACGTCCATGCATCCGTCGTGAGGCATATTGCAGGCACGTTTTGAAGTTGCAAATGCACTTCCTCTTCCAATTGTAAACAAAGCTGGGGCAGAAGCTTCTCGGACAATGTCTTACGTGTTGGCAACCTGTACGAAGGGCACAACAGAGCCACGAACTTTCCAAATTCCGGTTCCTCTACTAACCGAAGTGGATGATATTCCTTCGCTATCATTGTTATTAGCTGGTTGTCTATTTTGGCTTTTTTTTGATTAGAGAGAGGTCTTGTGCTCTCAGTAAACGCATATATTTTTTGCTGTACCTGTCGAGAGTGCGATAATTGTGGCTCAAGTACACTTACAGCAGGTGTGTCATTGGGTACGACTTCGGTGCCTGATGGTGGTGGACGTGAATCATTTTCATTTTGTGTTGGTGCTAGTAATATCTGGCGTTCTACAGGTTTTAATAAGACACCAATGTGAATCCTATCCAAGTGCCTTTTCAAATTGCCCAAACTCCCAGAAGTAAATGAAATAATTTGGCTGCAATATTTGCATTTCGCTTTCTGGGGAAGAACCTCTGCAAAATGGTCCCAAAGGGTGCTGGTTTTTCTTTTGATAGGACGCGAAGCCATTGCACAAAGAATATTTGGTTCAAGGCTAAAAATTCGTAAGACATTGGAATTTTATTTTTCATATCTGCATATATTATGTTTTGACTAACGGTATGATATGACACAGATACACTTCGTTATATTTGAATAAAAAAGAAACTGCCTGATGACCATTAATCAAGTAACAACAAATCAAAATTAAAATTCAATTCAAAATCTGTTTCAAACCAAAGCTTAATGTCGTTTTCAATTGGTCACTCAGACGGCTGTTTGGAGTGCTTTCTCAGCACCTAAATTCAAGAATTTATTTTGGAGGGATGCGACTGTTCACCAATATAACCTATACCCAATCTCTTCATCTGACTGCTTGTCAAAGCCAACTGTGAGTTTTATTTTGTTTTTGTTCGCCCGCAAAAGTTGGTAAAAAGTTAATAAAGCATTAAAAGAAATAAAAAAAATTGAATTGCTAAAGGGCAAATTATTTGTCTTTTTCAAATGTTTTTGCTTCGCTTTACACATACAACAAAACATGGATGTGCATGTTCATTTGGATTCAAAGTTCACTCCTCTTTGTAGTGAAACCAATTGAAAACGACATAAGAAACCGTGCTGAGTTAAAAAACATAAAATTACATACCAATAATCCACCTGAATACTCTTCCGAAATTGCGAAAATAACAATAATTCACATTCACAACAGCAAAACTAAAAAACAATCAACATTTGAAAAGAAAAATCATAAAAAATTAAGTTACCAATATCCACCTGAACACGATTCCCAAATTCCAGATCAATTCACAACAGTAAAACAACTAAAAACCACGTCAATCAACAGATGAACAGAAATTAAGATTTCAAAAAAGAAAATTACCAATCATCCACTTGAAATACGATTCCGTTATTCCAATTCACAAATCACAATTCACATTATACAGGACAGCCCACTCAGAATCTCACATCTAAAAACAGCAAAACTGCTAAAAAAAACACCTTTCATTATCATTAGATGAACACAGGAGAAAATAAAAACATACAACTCTTTTAAAACTTCACAAAACAAAAATCCAAACTTTATCTTATCTGAAAATATGAATCTGAATTGATCTAAATAATCTTTCTTTCAAACGTGCGAATGCGAACGCAATTACCAAGCAATAAGAGTGTAAGTGTACCGCTACAAAATACGAATATCCTTTTTGGATATCGTGTATATTTTCTCACCGAACATGTTTGCTTCCTATCATATTCCTAATAAGAAAGAATGGAAATGCAATGACAACAAAAGACATGGAACTATCTAGAGAACTATATAGTTCCTTTTTAGTTCCATGTCTTTTGTTGAGACATGATAAACAGATCGGACCGATTTACATTCAGCCGAACATAAAGGCAAAAGGAACTACAACAAATGAACTATATTCCATACCTAGTAATAATCGGTCCGACCTCTCATCATGCAAATAGTTCCTAGTTCCTACTTTAGTTCCATATCTTCTTCAAGCACATTGCCTATTAGCTACTACTATAGCATACACATAACATGTAAATCGGTCCGATCTCCGATCATGTTCATACTTCATACTCATAGTTCCCTTAATATAGTTCCATGTCTTTTGTTGTCATAATGTCATTGTAGTATTGTAGTTTCATTCTTTCTTATTGGCAATAGGATAGGAAAGACACATGTTCGAGGCAATGTGCTTGAAGAAGTATGGAACTATAGAAGGAACTACATATTTGCATGATGAGAGGTCGGACCGATTTACGTGTATTTCTTTTCTTTCTTGTATGTATGATCTGCTATACTCACTCTATAGATACTGTCTTTCCAATTCCAATCCAACTCGTTCTCATTCTTGTGTGTTGGCTTTGGATGGGAATTTCGCAATCGCAACATAACGTCAACGTGTGTGTATTTCAATTTGTACCTAAAAGAGACATGTTCGCTCTGTTCTTGTTTCTCGTTCTTGTTTTGTGTCTATGTAGGTAGTAGGTAGTCGGAACTATGGACATGTTTTAATTCAGTTCGTGGAACGAGTGGACATGTATCCGAGAGAGGACATAGTTCCTGGAACTATTTAGGTCCGGAACGACCCAACTCTACTTTGTTGGTCGATGACTTTGTAACGTGAATTAAATCAAAATTATAAACTTAAAAATATGTAATAAATTAAAATTTTAAAATATAAAGTCAAATGCTTCAAATAATATTAATAATAAGTGGAATTAAATTTCTATAAAAGGACTCGGAAGAGATGTATTTATCTACCTACGTTTAATATTTACCTACCTTAGTTTAATATTTACCTACGTTCTTTTACCGTTTGATAAAACAGTTTATTTTATAAAAGTTGTTTCAAATTGAAAATTGAAAGTTTTAGAAGTTAGGTTATAATTATTGTTTATATAAAAGTTGGATTTTATTTGTAGGCAGTGATTTGTTTTGTGGCTCTTATCTCTTAAACGATTTGGAGTGCCGACATAGGTAAATTTTGGGTGAGTTTCTTTTTAGTAACATTAAAACTTGATAATAATTTACTAAATAAAAGGGTACCTACCTTTTTTGACAAAATGAACGGTACCTATCCTAGTTGTGTTTGTATATCAACTATAATAAATGATTTTTAACAAAATGGGCATGCAACACCTTGTCTTAAAATCCAATTTCACCCCGTAAGTGCCTAGCTTGCTTATAGTCCGCAGTTTAGTATACAGAAACCGACTACCATAGAAGTCCTTGGGCAACAAAATTTTGCAATGACAAAGAGTAGGTACCTAGTTATCGCCTTGTCTTAAACCGCGGTATATAAAAGTCGTAAATGTCTGCGACTCTGGCCACTTATTCACACGTCATCGTCTGAAACCCTTTTCGGGACAGTCGATACCTAGCTCGCAAGAAATTTTAGTACGACGTGCAGCAGGCCAAACCTTAGCTTGCAACTTTATATCTCATCTTGTTAATACGCTTGAACATCATTTGTATCAGTTTACAACCATGTTCTTGCATTTGAACCTTCCCAAGCATATGGCAAGAATCTATTCATTTCGATTTCTTGATTCTACATTTAACAGTTATAATGTGTTTGGCTGTCCAAATATCAATAGCATTAACAACCACTGACGGAACGATTTAAAAGGTTATGCAAAATTGCTTCTAGTACTCGCTCTCTGACCTCTGACCCGGAAACAATATTTTCTTAATTTCAGAACATGAAATAATTACTCAAATATGTAGCACCAAACGAATGTTTGCAGAACCATTCTGAATACTTCCGGACGATTATCTACGACAACCACACAAAATCAATAACATTGATATTCAAACCAATATAAGGGTTTTACATTTCTTCAACGATAACTTTTTGTTAAAAGGCTTTATAACAAACACGCCGCTAAAACTGAATTTTATACTTTATATACGCCCCACATTACTTAAATTTACTTCAGAGCGGCCCCAAAATCCAATAAAAGGTATTTCATCATCGAGGCGGCTTGAATTTTCAATGCTAATTGGTCTAATAATGCTTTGCCTGACAATGTTGTTAGGTTGAAAATCGTCAGGTCACACGGTTGGAAGGAGAATAAGATGAGTCCAGAAGGGATCCATTCAAAATCCCGAAAATCAAATTCCCGAAAGTTCAAAATCCTGAAAAATCAAAATCCCGAAAAATCAAAATACCGAAAAATCAAAATCTCGAAAAATCAAAATCCCGAAAAATCAAAATCCCGAAAAATCAGAATCCCGAATGTTCAAAATCCCGAATGATAAAAAGCTAATTAATTACAAATGTTACAGACACAGGCGCCTGCCTGACAAATTTACATACCCTTAGCGGAGCAGCGAAGCTGCGTGAGCGCGGTGTGCCCCCGAAAAAGGAGGAGAAAATCAAAAGATCCCGCGAAGCGGGCCACCCAGGTCAAATTAATTACAAATGTTACAGACACAGGCGCCTGCCTGACAAATTTACATACCCTTAGCGGAGCAGCGAAGCTGCGTGAGCGCGGTGTGCCCCCGAAAAAGGAGGAGAAAATCAAAAGATCCCGCGAAGCGGGCCACCAAGGTCAAATTAATTACAAATTTTACAGACACAGGCGCCTGCCTGACAAATTTACATACCCTTAGCGGAGCAGCGGAGCTGCGTGAGCGCGGTGTGCCCCCGAAAAAGGAGGAGAAAATCAAAAGATCCCGCGAAGCGTGCCACCCAGGTCAAATTAATTACAAGTATTACAGACACAGGCGCCTGCCTGACAAATTGACATACCCTTAGCGGAGCAGCGAAGCTGCGTGAGCGGGTGTGTCCCCGAAAAAAGGAGTTAAAATCCGAAGAACCCGCTAGGCGGGCTACCCAACTACTGCTGATTATGAAAACTTTTGACACAGGCGCCTGCCTGCATCACTAATCCAATTTTTCAGTATTGATTGCTATTCGGGATTTTTTCGGGATTTTTTCGGGATTTTGATTTTACGGGATTTTGATTTTTCGGGATTTTGATTTTTCGGGATTTTGATTTTTCGGGAATTTGATTTTTCGGGATTTTGATTTTTCGGGATTTTGAACTTTCGGGATTTTGGTTTTCGGGATTTTGAACCAGACCCGAGTCCAGAAGCATCCTGAACATTTCTGAAACCGTTCCTTTGGAACCCACACTGTGCGAGCACCTTACAAGCGAATTTGTATCTGAATCGTGAACTTTTGCGGTGATTAATATGCCGTCTGGTGCCCAGTTTGTTTCTTACTTAATTATGCTGGCTCAACAAGAGCCTGGTGCTTCTAGGTCTTGTTAATATGTTCCTCCATATGGCTCAATCTATAGCCTGCCGTCTCTAATTTTGCACTACAAATTGTCGGAGGTTTCCCTCAACCTGGCCGCTCCATCGAAGATGAGGTTTACCTTTGCTTCCCTCTGGCTTGGCGTTGAAGACTAACCGAGCTGGAGCGTTAATTTCCATTCGCTCTAAGCCATCTTAGACGTTTAATTCGAAGCTAATTTATGACGCTATACAACAGGTATAGTTCATCGTTGTATCTTCTCAATAGAGCTTTATTCTTCAATTGCTTCAGCCGAAAGAAGCAGCAATTAGCGAGAGTTAGTGAACGTTTGATTTCAGCGCTAATGTTGTTGACTGTGTTAACATTTACAGCAGTGCCCAGGTAGACAAATTCACTGACTACCTCGAAGTTATTTACTATCAATTGTAACGTTCTGACCAAGTCGGTGGTGGGATGAAGACTAAACTTTGTCTTGTCCTCTTTTATTCTCAGTCCCATTTACCTTGCTGCCGACAACAAAGTCGTGAAGGCACCGGTTACTTTTCACTTTCAACTTCCTATCACTTTAATGTTCCGGAAACCCAAGTAATTGTCTCGATTTATTAAAGATGGTGCCCGATGTGCTGTTCCGTATTACATTTTCAAGCACAATGTTAAAACAGCTACATGACAGTGCATCAGCTTGTCTTTGCCCTCTGGTGGTGTCGAAGGTTTCAGTAGAGTCCCTACCAGCTTTGACGGCACAGCAAGCACTTTCCATTTTTATCCTGATAAGGCGTATCAGTTTAGCAGGGCTGGATTGACTGAAAAAGCAACATTGATGTTTTCTTATTAGACGTTATGATTGAGTGGATCTGAACTGAATCATGTGCTGCAATATGCTTAGGCTTTCTTAATAGATGCAAGAAGTTTTTCACCCCTTCTGATCTGGCTACAATTTACAAAGCGTTTATACGCCCTAAACTCGAGTATAACTCCCATCTCTGGCCAGGTGCTTTGCAAACTTTTCTCCACCTGCTCGACAGAGTTCAGAAAAAAGCGGTAAAATTGATAGGAGAGAGAAACATTATGGAATGGAAACATTTCCGTCACTCGAACATCGTCGAAATGTCTCATGTCTTTCCTTATTTTACAGATTCTTTTACAAAAAATGCTCACTCGAGGTAGCCAGCTGCTTTCCACCCCTTAAACATTTCCCCCGTAATACTCGTCTTGCTAGGAACTCTCATCAGTTTACACTTGAGCCCAATTTCGGACGCACCGTGAAATATAGGGATTCTTTCTTTAGCCGTACAACACGAATGTGGAATGAATTGCCTGGCACAATTTTTCCTTGCCATTTTGATCTGCAAACATTCAAGATCAATGTTCATCGACACCTCCTTTAACTTCCTTCCTAACTTCCTATCGCTCGCGCTGTGACTTATCATTGAAAGGGCTATAACAAACCCCTTGAGCGCGTGTGCATTATAAAAAAAAAAATAAGTTGGCAACTGGCGTTCTGTCAGTAGTATGTTAAAGTGTTATATCTTCTCTGCACGAGCAATATTCTTCAGTAGGGTGAGTGTATCTTTTAAGTAATTAAAAAAAGCGCTTAATATGGCCAAAATTGAAAGCGTTTCAAATTTCTGAATTGGAAATACACAGATTACTGTCATAAGAATTCTCTTCATAAATGATTCCATAATAAATAAAATGCACGACTGGGTCGCACGAACTTGCTCTTATGATAAGCAATTGCGTAGTAGCTGCATATATGGATATTACAAAAAATTTAAATAATTTCGAAAATTCTTTTATTTTTTAAATTAGTTTAAGAGTTTTCTCGGAAAAACAAAGTATGTAATAAAATTTCAAAGCTATACGTAAATCTAGGAAAAAAAAATATTGAAATTCGTTCGACCAGTTTTTTTTTTAAAAGGTTATTTTTGAAAAACTTTTCCAAAAAATATTTTGAAATTTATTTGAGTATGCAAATATATGGTAATCTGTAGCTTACATTTGAAAAAATAACTTAAAAAAAAATTAATATACCCGTTTCCAACATATTTCGAAAACCAAAAAAATTTTTGAAAAAATTATAAAAAATCAAAAAAAAAAAGTTTTCGCAAAATTTTGAAATGCCATATTAATAAAATTATGAATGACTTCCTGTGTCCAAAATTTTATTGAAAATTTGATTTGAAAATACTGGTTCTATGAGAGGTAGGTACCGTTATTAGACAAATTTGGAAAAAAAATTTCTAACCAAAAGATAGATTTTCTTGCAAAAATAGCATTCTCAAAGTTTTATCAAAATCGTTGGAGCTGTTTTTGAGAAAATCAATTTTTGTCTTCAAGATTGTATGGCAGGTGCCGTTATTTTTGGACCTAGAGCAAAAATAAAAAATTTGTCCCGAGGGACGGCCAAATAAATCCTAAATACCAAATTTGAAGCAAATCGGCTCACCCGTTCAGCCTCCAGAGGCGCGAACAGACAGACAGACAGACGGACGGAATTTCCAGACTCACTTTTTTCGACTTCTCCATCATCGTAATGTCATGTGTGATTGTTATCTCAAATTTTTTTTTTCTGCACGAATCCATAACTTGCCTTATAGTACATACCTATAATCGCAAGTAAAAAAGTCATATTCTCAAAATATTTATTTCAAGCTTCAGTCAACATGGCACTACACGTATTGCTTCCAATCCCCAGTTATTTGACGTTATCATCGTTACTTTTTATTCATAACCAACGATTCTCTTCAAAAACCCACCCACCCATCAGGCACAGTCATGCATTTTACATTTTATTTATTAACATGGGTTTTGCTTTACAATATTTCGTACTTATTTTTGAATATCCGATTTCACTTTCATATGAAACTGATTTTTAATACTTTGCGTCGCCGCCGCCGCCGTCGTCGTTCGATTTACTGTATAATACAAATTTTGCTCAACAAGAATTCACACAACTTGTTTTTCTGATTTGTTTTTTTTTTTGTTTGTTTTATTATTACAACAGAAAAACAGGAGTGCTAACACAAAAGTTTAATTTCATTGTGCGATTTTCTGGAAAGTATTTCCGCCATGCCTTTTTCTTAAAGTGCTCTGTGGAATGCAGACGCTTTGCATATTTAAATCTTATTTTCTTATCCCATCTGACCTGACATACATTTTAATTGTTTTTATTTGTTTTGTTGCTTAAGAATTGGAATTACTAAGGATTGAATGTCTAAGCATGAAGCTTGAAAAAGTGTAGACAGTTATTGTTGCTTTTGTAGATTTTAGTGTTAAGGTTGGTTGGTTATAGCAGCGTTAATAAAAATAATTTAAAAATTCCTCATAGTCGACTGAGTCTCACGAATTTCCTGCAGTGGCAGTTATTTGGGTTAGGTACTGATGGGGCGATGATCGAATAATTTTGAAACATTATTGTGTCTCAGAAATTCGTCCAAATCGACATAACCATATATTATAACAGTTCATAAGTAAAACCAAAAAACTTGCACTTCCATACTGTTTAGAAAATCAACAAGAATTCTTAACAAAAATGTATAAAACCGATATTGATATGAAAATCTAAATTATTTTAAAACACTTTTCAAACCTTTTCATCTTCGTTAACGTTTAGTATGCCCGTTCCTCGATCGAACAATTCCAGTGAGCTATTCTGAATAACGAAACAAAACCGCTTGCAGGGAAACAATACCTTTTATTTGTCATTCTGTCCAAAGGTCCTGTTTATGTGAATGAAATATAAGGATTTTCCCCATTTCTAGGAGAATTAAACCTTATACTGCATAGCGATCATAACTCGTGGTACATATAACGATTTAGTTTCGATCTAAATTTTCGTTTGTATCCTGAATTTGCTTTCTTTGCTTGTATTATTAAAGAATACTGTTTGAATAATGGCCTAAAGTCTAGTAGTATGCAGTCGACGAAATTGGAAATTGCAATGACTCTATGACGTTACAAGAAACGACGTCAATGCAACGTCAAGGATCATTGTGTCATTGTTTACTACATTGAACACCACAGAAATGAAAAGGATCTGGCAATGTTGTTCAAAAACGCGCTGACGTTCAAAGTGTATCTTGGGGATTTCGTTATTCGGTGTCAGCGGGATGACATGCAAAACGTTGACCGTTGACAGAGAGTTGAAACTGAGGTGACAGAATAGAAAATCCGTAATTTTTCGAGTTGAAATTGAACGACATTTATAAATTGAGTCAACATGACATAACACAAATGTGCGCCAAACAATATATTTTTAGGAAGGTTCTATTCTCATGTAGGAGGTTTCCCAGTTTCGCTAGTGTCAACACAGTGGACATATTTTTAAATTGAAAAACAGTTGATATAGGCACCGAAGCCGAGGAAAGAAGTTGGTTCAGCGGATCTAAACTCTAGAATAGAGTTATAATTCATTTACCCCGCCAATCGGTTTCACACACCGCACCGCACCGGTTCGACATTTGAAATAAAATGCACGGCTGGGTCGCACAAACTTCTTCTAATGTGTGACAGTGGTCTGTGGCTTCTGATTTCGAAAAAAATCGAAATTCTTAAAGAAAATTTTGAACAGGAAAGAACAAAGGTGGCTCTTTATTGAACAATGAACAGGTGTTGGTGTGTGATGTGTGAGTTACCCAGTCTGAGTCCTGGTGTATAACTTTAGTTTTTTTTAAAATACGTCGCTTTGATATTTTGCTCTGTCGCCGATAGGATTTAATTTTTTTTTGAGTGAGTGGTTGTATTATGGCCAAGAGTTTTCTCTTTTGTGTTTCCAATTCTCTACTAGTCAATTCGTAATATCCTATCCTATTGTTTTGAAAGAAAGTTTTTAATGGTTCTTTTATGGATGATTTTGCTTCTGCGTCGCCTGCAACTAACGCGGCCGGGAATCCAAATGATGTTTAAGGTTTCGGCATTTAAGATCAGATGGTTGTTGAGGCTACCTTCAGGCGGCGAGTTTAGCATTATTGTTGCGTGAAGTCGCTTCCTCAAGTAAAGAAACCCTGAAAGAATTGATTCTTTCTAAAGGGCAGCGATTTCTTGATGAGGGTTTAGCCGTCGCATCGCTGCCGTTTGTTGGCTATCTATCACCGTTGCGTTGGCGCGAAACTAATGAATGAAACTAAACTCAGTTGAACAGGGTATAAGAATTTTGAAAGATAAATAAAGATAAATCGAAGAATGATGGAAGCCTTCAACTTCCGCCAACACACTGGCTCACAAAACTTCCATTAAAAGGTTGTGGTCTGCGATATATTTAGTATCTTTAAGCTTTTGCAAACTTCAAAAAGAGAGCTTATTTTAGTGCGACGAAAAAAAGAATGTGGGGGCGTATAACACATTGAAGTAGGGTTTAAAATACATATCAGGGCATTGAACTTTTTTTGAATCCGTAATCGAATCTGTTTCTGTTAGTAGATGACGAGGCAAAAAACTCTAACAGAGAATATGACTTAATGCTGTTTCAACCTCGAAAGAATACTTTTCGAATTTTAACCGCTCGTACGGCTTAGTCTTAGTCTTAGTCCGAAAATAATTCTAAAGACCTCATAACTTAGAGACGGTGTATTTTGTAGACATTTTAATAGTGTTATAATATAAAAGTGATATTTAAAAATATAAATAGGAATACAATAATTAATTAAAGTTATCGCCTTTTAAAGGAAAACTGGAAATTTGATTTGATTTAAAAGAAAACTTACAATAAGGGTGAGTGAAAAAAAAAACTAGAGGATCAAGAACATAATAATTAGCAAGGTCGGTTTTCTATCAATCAAGGGTTCCCGTGGAATTTGGCGGCAACGAAAGATACTAAGGGTGATAGCAGATCAGTGAGGCGATTTAAATAAGTTCAGAGGAAGGAAAAGATTGCCATTGTGCCCCAGCACCGGAACGGGAGGAGAAGTCCGTCGAGTTTCCCGGACGTTCAACTAAAACCTTTTTTTTTGAGTATATATGTATTTATAACAACAAAGAACAAAGCCGTTGAATATACACGATAGGAACCTCTTAGAAAAAAATCCCAACGTATCCCCCAGGGGACCGATATTCCGCTCACTCGATCGAACAAAGATCGCAAAAGTATATCTGGAGGATATCAAGAGTCGTCATCTTTTGCTTTTTTTTATATTAGCCTATTTTAAATTTATATGTTGGCGTGGTATAGTGTTAAGTTATATTGTTAAAACTTTTTTCTTATGGTTTAACTTGTTTTTTGTGTCCTTTTTGGATCGTCAAAGGGCGCAACCCGATTCTAGGTTGGATCAGGGAAAGTCGAACAACAGAGGCCTCCGGATTCCAGGCAGGGTGGGATTAGGCCAAGCTGCATGGTTTATGTTTTGGAATTAGGTGAGGTCTAGCAACGGGGGTATGATACCCTCTAAATCCAGCGAGCTAAGTCGAGCATGCCATCTCCTCCTTAGCGGACATTCTTTTCCTTCTCGTTTCCCTTCCTACTCCTATCTTGTCCGGATACCCGATTCCTTACTTTACCTTTCCTCATTCCTCAACATTTCCAAATTGCCAAAGTTCCCATTCTTTTCTTTTGCTTCATTTCATGGTGTCGTATTGTGTTATTATTTCAATAGAGTTTGAAATGTTTTGTAAAGCTTTAATAGTAGAAAGGCTGTCAGAGAATATGATGGTTTTTTTCGCTTTGTTTATAGTAAATGCAGTAAAAGTTGATGTGTGATATGATAGTAGCTCTTTGAAAACAACGATCGGGTTCGTCTTCCAACCAAGAGATTTGTAGTGTCCTGAGAAGGCATGAAAGAGAGTTTTGTACATTATATGTCATCATGAGTTGAATTTTTTGGATAGTTGGAAAGTTCGCTGTTTAGGATGTAGCTTGGAAGGTTCCAAGGTGATTGGCTATTCCATGCGTGATTTTGAATAGAAATTGGAATATTTAAATTCTTTGCAAACGTGATTACATTGCAAAATGTTGATTGTATTCTTTGATATCTCTTTCTAGTTTATTTGTTTTATATAAAGACATACAGGCAGAAGAATTTTTAGATAAACTTATTTCGTCTTCGCTATCATCGTTGCGGGTGGCAATGGTACAGTGGATGTAGTGCTTGGTTGCTCAACCTGAGAGCTGTGCGTTCAAACCCAGCCGAGGGCAGCAATTTTTATTTATTTCCCAAGTTTCAACTGGATGCCACCCGTGGAATTTCCATGAGATAATTATCACCTAAAATCTCAAACCACTGTACCACCTTTCTTTCCTATCTTTATATTCCTTCTCTTTCCTAGCTCGCACATGTTAATTCATTATAAAGGTATTAATATCCCTTTGAGTGCGAGTGCATTATAAAAAAAAAAAAAAAAAAAAAAAAAAAAATCGTTATGTCATGTTTGATTTTTATTAAACTAATAAAATAATATTAAAACTTTTTTTTGTTCTACGAAAGCATAAGACAAAAACCAAGGCCATCAAGGTAAAAAAGTTCTGTGTGGAGCAAACATTTGTTGTAACGTTGTAATATAGTAGGTTTCTGTGCAAAATCTATCAGTGAGTGCATCCACGGAGTGGGAGGGCTTACACGTGGTATGCACTGACCTGAAAGTTTTGTGTCATCGTACATGTCAATAAAGCCGTCGCGTCATAGCGATGAAAGCATTTTAGATTAATGATCCCTCTACAAATAGTCTAAGAGCCCACAGTATGATTTTGGGTGTAAGAGGTAACCGATTAAAACTTAGATGTGTTGAAAGGTTGATTAAGTCTAATAATAGAAACCAAAGTATGGCAGCATGTAGGCGTGGCTTTTATTAGTGATAAGATTCTGTGTACAAAATTAATCATAACCATATTATTTTTGAGGTATAAGTATAAGCCAACCTTTTGAATAAAATAAAAATACTGAGGTAATTTTGTTTAATATCAGGCTTAAATCACTATATATAAAATTTGAATTTGAATCTTAAATATAGTTTTTGGTGTTAAAAATAGAATTTCGAAAGTTTGAGTGTCTTAAGCATTTTTAAACCGTCTGGCAGGGTATACGCCACCTTCAAATGGTCTGGGACCTACATTTCCGTAATCAGGGCGCAGTTTCCAATATTCTTGCATAAACCAATTTTGGTTATCACAATTATTTCGAAAATCGACTTTTTATCAATTTCGAAACTGTCTGGCAAGGCAAACGCCACCATGAAATGGTCTTGGACCTGCGTTTCTGTAATCAGGGCGTAATTTTGAATATACTTGCATAAACTAATTTAGGTTATCACTATTATTTCGAAAATCGATTTTTCATCAATTTCGAAACTGTCTGATGGCAGGGCAAACGCCACCATGAAATGGTCTGGGACCTTCATATTCGTTATGAGGCATGGTTTTTTTATCGACATGCTGCCAGAATTTGGTTTCGGTTATAAGACTTAGTCAACCTTTCAACACATCTAAGTTTTAATCGGTTACCTCTCACACCCAAAATCATAATGTGGACTCTTGGTCTAAAAACGAGTTCATAACAAACATAATAATTAACGTCAAAGAGTCAACGTGGCGACCCATTTCTCTGACCGTGTAATACTAACCTTAATACTTTTAAATAATTATAATGTTATGGTACATTGGTTTTTTTAAGTTGCATGTTCAATTCATTTGCTTCCTAAAAAAATTATTTCATATAGAATTTTTCTTAAATACAATTAATAATAGCTAGGAGCTATCAAAGCTCTACCGAAAATCTTAGATGTCAACAAGTTTTATTAAAAAAATAAACAAACAGACAAACATTGATAAACATCGTGACATTTTTCTTAAACATGATCTCTTTATACCTACATACCTACTATTAAAAAATGCAAACCCGTGCTTTCCTAATTTTTTTGTTTGAGTTATTCTTTAACATGACCCACTGTGCGTCGTCGTTTAGCACCAAATTATTTTAAATTACTATCAATTAAACGTCGAAAGGGTGATAATTAACAAATCATATAACGCAAAAGCCGGTGTCAATACTTATCATTTTCTGTCAAGCAATATTTTTGATGTATCAATCAAACACTTCAAATAAATATGAGTTCAAAAATAAAAGATTTTTTTTGTCACTGGAGAGTGTCATTCAGATTAAAATTAATATTTATTTAAGGCCAGTAATTATCAACTTGAGATAACAACAAAATGCTATTGCTTGCGATAAAATATTTTTGGAAAACCAAAAGAGTGACGAAATAAAAGTGATTGAAGAATTTTTTTCTTATCGAGGAGGCATTTCCTTCTTCTTGGTTGGTTCTTTTACTAATAGCGAGTTTCATTCAAATTTAGACGATTTGCTCTCAAAATTGAGAATTGCTCTTTTCAATGAAAATTGTTTCCATTTTATCGATTGACTTAAAAGCGCACACATTATTTTGACACGACGCGACATGCAGAATTACCAGATATGCATAGCTAATACATTCAACATGCCATTTTTGTGTCTTGTGACGTCACAATCATTTTTCATTCTTTACTTTTTAAGAATTCAGGATCCAAAAGAATTGTTTTTTTTGTTTGCCTAATTAATATATTTATTTATTTCATCCCTCCGAACAAAGTTAGATTATTGTGATGTCACCATACAGTCAGCATACCTATTTTGGCTGTGTATCCGTGGCAATTTGACTCCGTCATTTGTTTTTTGTCTTTTGTTATTGGAAGAAGTAAACATTGCTTTTAGCTTCTTTCATTATTTGTTTATTTTTGTTTTATTAAACACAGACTGGCATAATTTCACAACAAACGACAAGAAATAAAAAATTATTTCTCATTTGATAGAAAATTGTTCGGATCAAATCTCCCAACTCATAAGAGATCAAAGCTTTCGTGTTGAGATTCGATCTAGATTTGATCTTTTTTTGAAATAAAACTTGCTAAACTGAAAAGGTCAAATCTTTTTACATGTAGAGCAAATCTTGGGGAGAGTACGATAACTGAGGCGCCAAGATTTAATAACGGTTTTGTGTAGGGGCGTCAAATGCAAGTATTTTTTACTATGGGAGGGGGGGTCTACCTCGCCCCGTTTAGGAGGTAGGGGCGATTTTCGAAAAAAATGTCTTGAATGGAAAAATAAATATTAAAAAACAACGGCAATACTTAAAATACATTACTATAAAGGTTTTAAAAGCCAGAAGTCTGTTCTTTAATCCTACATTCAAATTAAATTACTCGTTACAATAGTTTTCAAAATATTCGCATTCAAACTCGAAATTTTGATAAAAAAACGTAAAAAAATATCTTTAAACCAATTTTGTTCAAAATTGTGAAATGGAAAATAAATTTTTTTTTCTGTGATCCGATGCTTCAATAAATATTTAATTGAACGCAAAAAACCAAAAGCTTTTATGTTTTCTAGTTCTTGTGAAAATTGAAAATTACTGAAACTACTTTTGTATGAAATTTTAGATTCTTGGCATTTATTGTGATTTCATTAGAGGATTAATGTTGATGAAAGGTTTATCGTTGAAAGTAAAGTACAGCAATTCAGTTAGCGTTACCCAGAATGCATGACGAGGAGTTAGAATTGCGTTGCATTCCACTTTCAAGTTCTAGTCAGTCAGTTTGTGAGTAAGGAGTCAGTTGAAAAAATCAAGTCAATTTACAACTCACATGATGTATTTAAAGGGTATGTCAGTCTCGTCAATGAAGTCATCGTCTAGGTTTTCACTTTGGATGGTCGAAGTCTTTAAGTTGCAGACCAACACTTTCTCTCCCATAGACAAGACCTGACTATACATTTTTGTATGTCCAATGTCCGCGACGCGGGCCACCCAGGTACTGTTGATTAAAACTACTATTGATACAGGCGCCTGCCAGGCAGCTGGAACTACCCTTAGCGGAGCAACGAAGTTGCGTGAGCGGGTGTGCCCCCGAAAATGGAGCTGAAATGCCTAGATCCCGCGGAGCGGGCCACCCAGGTACTGTTGATTAAAAAATACTATTGACATAGGCGCCTGCCAGACAGCCAGACCTACCCTAAGCGGAGCAACGAAGTTGCGTGAGCGGGTGTGCCCCCGAAAAGGGAGTTAAAATCTCTACATCCCGCGAAGCGGGCCACCCAGGTGCTGTTGATTAAAAATACAATTGACACAGGCGCCTGCCAGGCAACGAAGTTGCGTGAGTGGATGTGCCCCCCAGAAAAGGGGTGACACGCCTCAATATCCGCGGACAAAATATCCGCGGACAAAATAACCGCATACACCCGACCTCGCACCTACCCCAAGTCCTATAGTGTGCCCAGGCAGGGGGGTTGCAGGGGGGAGCGTGCCCCCCCTTACATAGGTCAATGTTTATACACCGTAATATTATGCGTCGCGGATATTTTGACGCGGATATTTTGTCCGCGGACATTTTGTCGCGGATATTTTGACCCGGATATTTTGTCCGCGGATATTGAGGCGTGCAGCCCGAAAAGGGAGTTAAAATCCTTAGATCCCGCGAAGCGGTCCACCCAGGTACTGTTGATTAAAAATACAATTGACACAGGTGGCTGCCAGGCAACGAAGTTGCGTGAGTGGATGTGACCCCGAAAAAAGGGGTGACACACCTCAATATCCGCGGACAAAATATCCGCGGACAATATAACCGCATACACCCGACCTCGCACCTACCCCAAGTCCTATAGTGTGCCCAGGCAGGGGGGTTGCAGGGGGGCAGCATGCCCCCCCTTACATAGGTCATTGTTTATACACCGTAATATTATGCGTCGGATATTTTGACGCGGATATTTTGTCCGCGGACATTTTGTCGCGGATATTTTGACCCGGATATTTTGTCCGCGGATATTGAGGCGTGCAGCCCGAAAATGGAGTTAAAATCCCTAGGTCCCGCGAAGCGTGCCACTCAAGTACTGTTGATTAATCCTTAAAGTTAGATCACCGTAAATACCAAAAATAAAAATTCTCATAAAAAAGTAGTTCAAGTAATTTTCCATTTTCACAAGAACTAGAAGACATAAAAGCTTTTGGTTTTTTGCGTTCGATTAAATATTAAAGCATCGGATCACAGAAAAAAAAATTTATTTTCCATTTCTCAATTTTGAACAAAATTGGTTTAAAGATATTTTTTTACGTTTTTTTATCAAAATTTCGATTTTTAATGCGAATATTTTGAAAACTATTGTAACGAGTAATTTAATTTAAATGTAGGATTAAAGAACAGACTTCTGGCTTTTAAAACCGTTATAGTAATGTATTTTAAGTATTGCCGTTGTTTTTTAATATTTATTTTTCCATTCAAGACATTTTTTTCGAAAATCGCCCCTACCTCCTAAACGGGGCGAGGTAGACCCCCCCTCCCATAGTAAAAAATACTTGCATTTGACGCCCCTACATAAATCCGTTATTAAATCTTGGCGCCTCAGTTATCGTACTCGTGCCCAAATCTTTTCTTGAATGAAACTCGCGATGAGATAGAAATAAGGCAAAAAGGAGCATATTCCACTAAATTTTTGTGGAATGTAAAAGTGGAAACATATTTCAATAACTTCTGAGACTGATAATAATGGTTCCAATTAAAAAATCTAATTAAATGAAGAAAATTAAGTTCATGACCTATCCGCACGAACTTGCTACTACACCAGAATCGATAAAGAGAAATTGTTTATTACGAAAACGTAAATTTGAAGTCTAACATCTTAAATAGCAATTAATATAATTTTTACTAAAGTTGAAGAAGGCATGGCATGCAAATTCAAAAAGATAGAATTGATGTTCTCACTTTTTCCATTTTTTGTTATTATGTACATAACATAGATAGTTTGTAACGCTAGTTCCTAGAGCATAGACAATAATGATCTATGGACGAAGACCAACACTTGATTGGTGAGTTAGGATTGGTTTTTGTCTAGATTGCCATGGGAAGCAAAAACAACAATAGAAGATATTTGACGTAAAGTAGATAAGACAACTATAGCGCCGCCATTGACGAAGTTCAGAACTAAAAAAAACATGTTCCATGAAATTACTATCAATAAGTATATACAATGACATATGTATGTACCTACAGTGTCAGTGCGACAGAGTTGTGGATTCAAGCCCCAGCATGGGCTGCAATTTTTATAACTCACCAAAACAAAATAATATTCGAATTATTTTGTGTTTAGCTAGGAAAACCATGTTCTGGTTGATTAAGATTAATAAAACAACCAATATCTCATTTAATTTCATAAATTTGAATGCAATTAAACAAACAACACTTTATTATTGAACTTTTTTCGTTTTTTAACAATTTTTAACGCGTTTTATCTTAAAAATAACACTAAATTATTGACTTTTATCGACGATTCTGTTGTTTATTTTTCTAATAACGGGTATGTCCTCCTCTTTTCAAAACACATTCTTGAAGCCTTGATGGCATGCTCCGAATAAGATGGTGGATGCTTTCATCTGGGATATCCTCCCTGCACCTTTTGAGCAATTGAATGAGATGTTGTTGGTTGTGCACATCTTCTTCGGCTGCCCGGACTCGACGTTTTAATTAGTCCCAATGGTGTTCAATTTTATTCAAATCAGGACTGTAGGCAGGCCAAGCCATAACCTGAATATTGGCTTCCTCCAGGACAGAGATGGTCGCCCGGGCTGTGTGTGGTCATGCATTATCCTGCTTAAGGATGAAACCGTCCACCGATCTTTGTGAGAATGGAATGATATGCGGTCTGACAATCCGTTCGATGTAACTTTGAGAAGTCACAGTGCCCTCATTCAGAAAAACAAGGTCAGTTGATACCACCAAATCTGTCACTTTCGTGAATGCAAGGATCAGAAAATCTTTTTCCGCTTCTTCTCCACACTCTAATACGCCGGTCGTCACTAAAAAACTTTACTTTACACTCATCCGTGAAAAGAACCTAACGCCATTGCTCCGCACTCCATTCCAGATGTTGGCGTGCAAACCTTAAACGATTCGCACGATGAGTCCCGGTTAGTTTAATGTGAGTAACAGGCCTCCGTGAGCGTTGTTGATCTTCGTGTAATCGGTTGCTAATAGTCTGGTCGCTGACAACGATACCAGTAGTCCGGAGTAATCGGTTTTGTAATGCGCGCGCGGTCACAGTGCGATCACGTCGCGCACTAAGTCGCACATACCAGTCTTCCTGAGCGGTGGTAGATCGAATTCTTCCCGAGCCACGACGACGGGATACACTCCCAGTCTCCTGATAACGGTTCCAAAGGTTTTGGATAGCCCGTCGTGAATATTCCAATTGTAAGGCCACGGAACGTTGAGACTGACCAGCCTCAAGCATCGTTACGGCCCTGGCAGCAGAAACAGTATCCATATGACGTCGGGTTTGTGGCATTTTACACATAAGTGATTAAGTTACTCGTTAAACTTTTAAAAACAACCGAAACAGTCAAGAGAATTGTATTAAACTAGTCCAAAATCAATTAACAAAAATGCACCTTTTCACAATTTGGGAAGCAAACAATTTTAATCTGTACACGGAGGAAAAATAATACCTAAAACTTTACTTTACACGTTAACGCAATACTGGGGAGCAAAATGGCATTCATAAAAAAAAATTATCGGGATGATATCCGAAAAAAATACTGTCGAAGAAAAAATATTCTCGTGGCCCTTATTTTGTTTTGAGTAGTATATATTCCTCCAGTTTCAACTGGATGCCACCCGTGGAACTTTCGTGCACCAAAAACAATTCTTTACTGTCTTTCTATTCCTCCTCTTTTTAACGTTCGCACTATATTAATTAAAAACAAGGGTAATTATAAGTTAAACCCCTGTAATATCGGCAAGTTTTTTTAAGCTGATTTAGTATTCAAGCCTTGTCCGGGTGAATGCTCTACAAAGAAGCAAAGCACAAAAATAGGAACCCACCTTTGGATAAGCTTTAACGAAATGACGAATAAGTAAGATTTGAGGCATTAATACAGTTTATTTCCGATACTTAATCGGCGGTTTGGGCGAAAAAAAAATCAGTATTTCGAAAAACTTTATGGGTTGAAGAAAGGATGTCCTTTATGACCTTTAATTTTTTCCACATACCACCCAGAGTGTCCGGGAAAATTATTCGTAAGCTCCTACAGTTATAGCCATTATTGAAATGGATCCAAAATAAAGACATGGTATCCAATGAAGACCATTTGGCAAACTAAGTCAAATTGATTTTGCTGACGATATAATATGTCTCATGGTAAACAACACGGTTTCAATCAGTGGTGTCGGTCGCTGCAACTCACTAAATACAATTCTGCTCTATAAACCTACGGTAAATGGCGAGCGCTATCGAGCCATGCTGACTGATTTTTTGTTCCCAAAAATCAATCAGCTGAACATCAATTTATTGGAAAATTGGTGACAACTTTATTTCCAGAAGTGGTCCTGTTAACTGGCCCCCTCGAGTGCGACTTAACGCCTCTAGATTACTTTTTAAGGTGATATGTGATAAGTCATTGCTCTTGATTAATTGGAAAAATAAGTGACTGATTGAATGGACTATATAAATCGTAGCCGCGGAGGACATTTGCCGGATATCATATTTTAAAAATAAATGCCATGCAATTATCTGCCAGATTATAATAATAAAAAAAATCATTCCAACAATATATGTATCTGTCTTGAATTATTATTAAAAGTTCTGAAGCTTTTAAAAAACACCCGTTAGTTTGTAGCGACCAGCGAACAGTTAATTTTACGTTTACCATTTAACTCACTTAATCGATTGAATGGCATGTTATTATAAAATATACAATATTTATCAATCGCTCTTCTCTTCATACATCTCATTTGTTTGTCAATTCATCTAATTTATTGTTGGTGGCTCTCATCTGAGGATAAAGATACCTTTAGTGGGGAGAAATGGAACCGGCTTCCGTCCACCAGCCGGCATGGCACCGGCATATAAATCTATAGCCAATCATCTCTATTTTCATTCCCAAGCATCAGCCTCTTCATCTTTCTTTTGCATGTAGCATACGATAGTTAACGGTGTTGCATCAATAAATAATTTGTCACGCTTATTTTATCGATCTAAAATTTCACGGTGATTTTTTACGGGGAATCTCATATGCCGGTATTTTAATGCGGTGAAATTTTTTGTCTGGGGTTTTTTAACACGGCGGATATTACCTTGTTTTTTTTTTTTATTTGAGAAACCCCATATACGATTTCAGAAACAAGGTTCTATTTCCGTTATAAATTGTAATCGATATTTATATTTAAACCTTTGTTTACCAGAGTTACAAAGATATTTATTTAAATCAACATATCTATATACTCGTACATTTCTCCAGACTTATCTTTTTCACATGTATTGTGACATCTTTCTTCTCTAAAATTGTTGTAAAGTTGCGAATTGTTTGACTTAGCTTTTGCGATAAGTATATTAATTTATGGCCACTTGACTGAAGATGTATACTAATTAAAATAACAATTTCGAAATTAACAATAACCAAAACCAACCGCAATAAATTGCAACAATGTGTCACACCGAGTGGTTTGTCTTTAATTCTACGTCGTAAACAAAATAAATCCACAAAGAAACTTAAAAACAAATTGGATTTTCTTGCATTTTTTACGCATTAGGGGATTTTTTCACACGGTCAACTCGAAGCAAGAATCGAAGATAAATTCACAATCGAATGAAAAATATAAACAGATTTTTTTAGAAAAGTGGTTTTTTGATGACTCAATTTCCAAGAAATCAAATTTGTTCTACGAACGAGTATCTCGTTTATATGATCGTTAATTTTTTAAGCATCTTTTGATTTGTTTATTTTTGTTTTTGAATATTTTTGCATGTTTTATAAGATTTTTGTGGCTGCTGAATGGAAGAAGGAAGTGGATTTTATCACTTCAAAGGTTTTTTTTTTTCAAGAAACAAGTTTTTTTTTTCAAAGAAAAATGTGATTCATTTATTTGCAAAGACAAATTAAATAAGGTACTTAGTTGGCTTATTTAAACTAACTTTGCAACTACGATTTTTGTTGGTGGGGCTGTCACTTTGCTTTTTCGGTAAAATCGCTGTGTGGTACTTATATACATACAGTTATAGCTCTACTTTTTGGAATCTTTTTGTTTCTTGGAAATAGCTATACATTCCTAAACGGATACAAGTATTTGTTTCTAGTCTCTCATAAACACAAACACTCATTAAACAGGATGTATTCTTGTTTTATGTCAATTCAAGAAGGTGTTCTACAATATGTATGGTTCTATCTCGAATTTTGACATCATTAACGACTAAGATCTTAGAAAAGGCTTACTTTGGTATAACCTTTGTAATTAAAATTTAATAGGCCGGGTCTAGTGACTAACAGTCTCAATCTCAACAATTAAATCCAAAGAAACAGTCAAGGATATCAAATCCGGAATCTTTGGCTTTGCAGTCAAAGACACAAACCACCTTGCTATTGCCTTTGTATCCAGTTTTTAATAGTCCTGATATCTTTCTTCAGGGGTTGGATGCGATTAACAACATAATAATTTCAAATGGAATGCGAGATTTTGGTCCTGCAGGAATTTGAAGTGCTAGCGGGATTTTTAGTCAAAACGCAGAATGTAAAATTTTGATATTGCGAAATTCTGTGATGCGGTATATTAAAAAAAGGAGATTTCGTTAAAAATTATTTTAGTCTGAGGTCAATAGAAAAGTGCTCCCAATGCTCCCAATTTTTCAAAAAAAAAAAGTGTAAAAATAGCGTTACTCGTAGCGCAGTAGAACAATGTTCTTCTTTAAAAATGCATTTATTTATTTTTATAGAAAAGTTAAGTGGCCAATCCGTACAACAACGCTTATAAGTGCACATAAACATCAAGTATACTGTATAATTGTTTGCGATGAATAAATTTATTCAACTTGGAACATAATCTGACCAAAGAAGTGTCTCTTAGTTTTCTTTAATCTTGAACTAAGCCATTTTTGTTAAATAACAGTTAACAGAAGGATACAAAAAACATCACAAAATATTGCAGTTGGGAACCATTTCCTCTATTATAATTATGTGGTATTCATTATTTGAAATTTAAACAACTTACCAAGTTGCTGCAGTCCAAACATTAACCCAAATCCAACAATGAGCGCTAAGTAAGCCAACAATCCAGATCGGTCCTTTGACAGAATTTCAAAGAAAACCACATAAAGCAGAGTGCCGCAGGCCAATCCCTGCAATATGGCTGATGGAATACTCGACGCTGTTGTATTATGATTGCTAACTAGCATCCCAATGCCTATTCCAATAGGACTTACAACAGCGAAAGTGAAGACGAATAGAATAGACAGACGAGTCCTTGTACGCGCTACGATAAGTTCAACGCCAACACAAAATGCCAACACTAGTTTATGCGCAGAGACGGCAGCGAACATAAACCAAACATTGCTAGCCGATCCCTCCAAGCCAATAGCAAGTCCTTCGAAAAGCTCGTGCACCGAAAGAGCTAAAACAATCAGAAGTCCTCGCAAAGACGATGCTATGAGATCATCATCACCGTTATTCTCTTTATTTATGGGTAAGTGGCTGTGTTGATGATGGTGATGAGAATGGGTGTGGTGAGAATGATTGTGAGAACGTGGATTATGATGACTTTGGTGACTGTTCTCCTGATGTGCCACCGCCACCGTAGGCGAAATCACAGTTGTCGATTCTGCAGCACGACATGCAGGCTGTTGATGAGTCCTTTGATGATCGTTGTGATGGCGATGATGATGATGATGGTGTTTTTGATTTTCCATCGTATCACTTGAATATAGATCTCGTGGTGATAATGTCTTAAGAGTGCCGCTACTGCCATTGCTTGGTGGACAATCCCACACTTGAGTGCTGCCACTACCTCCTTCCTGGTGGCATTTATCAACACCTTCGCTATTACGAACTATGTAACTATTTCTAATACTGTGACCCCTTTCAAAGGCAACTGTCTCCTCATCGAGAATGTTCTGATTTCGGTGGATGTAAGTATGAATGAGCTCTTCGATAAGGAACATTACGAAAAATCCAGCGCACATAAGAAGTTCAACGAATGGAAACTCCATTGCAGGGAAGGTGCCACACTCCTGCAAACTTTCCACCGCCTCCCGCACTTCGGGCAAAAGATGCAAAAATGTCGTACATAATAGCACTCCACCACCAAAATATAACAAACATTTGACAACAGTCGCCGATCGTGCATTTGTATTAGTTTCCGTCCATTTAAAGTGCCTATTTAATAAAAATGGTATTGCTCCGCAAATAGTCGTTGCACAAAAAAGAACAAGCATTGCTGTTGCCTTAGCCATAATAACGGCATGTGCCTCATTATCATTATGCTCGTGCTCATGGTGACTTTGGTGATCATCATGATCATGATCGTGGTCATGATTGTGAAGATTGTCGCGGAATATGGAATTGTTGTGACGGTGATCTTGGTCATCGTCCGTTGACGCCGCCGCCACTGAAGTCATTCGGGAAAGGCACAAAAGAAAGCCGTCAATGTCCGATTGATTCATTTTAAATAAATTTAAATCGGCGCTATTTACTTTAAAATAAATATCCTAAACGATCGACACCACAAACGTCCACTATCACAGTCCAGTACGTTCGGCACGTCCTTCGATTTCCGTATTATTTTTCTGCAACAACTGAAATAAGACGAAGACACACAAGCCACAAACGTGCAGATGATTGAATACCAAACACCAAGGTTCTCATGTATTTTTAAACCTTAAAACCATGCTAAGGCAAGAGGTTTTTAAATTAAATTTGTTGCCTACCTAACTAAGGTTTGTAGGTTTATTTTTACTTCTGTCAATCTTAAAGATAGAGATACTAGAGAAACTTGTATTTTTATTTTTTTGAAGTTGAGGGAACAGGTTTCTTTTACGGTTATGGAAAAAATAACAAACAAATCACGACGCGCCGTGACGATATATAGACGCGCGCGGGCTTTTGTCACACGATAACCGAAGCACCAACAACCAAACCAAACCAACTAAAGCGGACGACGATGGTGACGATCAACATTCGAACGTAGAATGGTCTCATTAAGCAGTTGCTTGAAGTCTTTATAAGACGATAAAAAACGCAAACTTAGTTTGAGGATAGGAGGGCGGCGCGGCAATTCAGCGGCTACGTGGTGCCGATACACAGTGGGACAGCATGTATCCAATTTTTGGAAATATTAAAAAAAAAAAAACACATTCCTTCAGAGCATAAACGAACACCCTAGAATGGTTGACACTGCAGTATTTACACGATATACGCCTTTATGCTGGAAGTGGCTGAATGTAAGATAACGTCTTTGCTAACAATTTTTAGTTTTAATATCAAATACAACCCGTTTCCCATATTCATCTGAGAAGTGCTGTATGTCCATGAAGTGCAACCTAACAGTCGATCAGAAAATGATTTATGACTACAGGGATGCAACTTTACCTGGATCCAAACCTCGTGTATTTCGGTGCAGGGAAATAACTTCACGGGCACTACCTTCACATGGGAATTAACTTCACCACTGGTGGGAACTAATTTCACTTTTTTTTGATAAAGTTAATTCCCACCGAAAGTGGGAATTAATTTCACTATTTTGTGGGAATTGATTTCACTTTTGTATAAAGTTATTTCCCTCGGTGGGTGGGAGATAACTTCACTTCTTATTACAGTAAATGATATAATTATCGTAATTGTGTTATTTAGTTTAGCATGGTAAAATAAAAAAGAGGGAAGAAGCGGGTTTTGTATTATAGAATGCACTGAAACTGAATTTGCAGCGAAAATAATTAAAACCAAATGTTTGCAAAAATAATTTAAAGTTAATCTTTGCAAACATTTGGTTTTTTTTGCAACTTGTTTTATTAATAAGTAATTGTTTTAATGCAAACTTCATTTCCAAAAAATGGTATTTCGTTTTAGTATAAAATTCGCTCGAATTTTTACTAAAGATCAACTTTAGCTTTAGTTAAAAATTCGCGCGAATTTTTAACTAAAACTAAAGTCAAACATTAGTAGCGAAAATAATTAAAACTAAATGTTTGCAAAGATCAACTTTTGTTTTAGTTAAAAATTCGCGCGAATTTTTAACTAAAACTAAAGTTAATCTTTGCAAACATTTGGTTTTTTTCTTGCAACTTGTTTTATTAATAAGTAATTGTTTTAATGCAAACTTCATTTCTAAAAAATGGTTTTTCGTTTTAGTATAAAATTTGCTCGAATTTTTACTAAAGATCAACTTTAGCTTTAGTTAAAAATTCGCGCGAATTTTTAACTAAAACTAAAGTTGATCTTTGCAAACATTTTGTTTTAATTATTTTCGCTGCTAATGAAGTTTTAGTGCATTCTATAATACAATAATTTCTTTGAAAATATAAATAATGCATACATATTTCTTTAATAGGTGTATCCCTTTTTGTAAAAACTTTTGCTTATAAATTATAATAAATTGCTTAAATCCATATGATTTCTTTCATTTTTCGACAGTTTTTATCTCCTGAGATATATCTAAAAAAATACGTATAAATTGGTTGCTATTGCATTTCCTGTGGCGATGGCGCATATACAACAGTTATGTTTTCACTCGGCTGGGTTGTTATAAAACTGTTCCCAGGGGATGGTAAGATGAGTGAGATAAAAGGAGTTATTTTTGGTATTGTCGAGTAATTTTTTTTTTAAATATTTATCAATTAAAAAAATAGTTTACAGAACGCTTTGTTGTCTCAAAAACTACTCCATGGATTTATTCATATTTCTTAGCTTGTGAAAAGCTGAACCGATGTTAGTGAAGTTATTAATTTTGTTTAGCTTTGATAGCTTAATCATGAAAAGCTTAGGACTGGAGGATAAGATCAAGCTCGTGCAATTAAGTAGTGCACTTAATTTAATTTTTTTTAAAGAATCGGGGAAAATATATTTCAACAAAGTAATTTTTTTATTCGAAATACCAGTGGCTGCTAGATGCCGCGCGCCGCTGCTGCTATATATTGTTAGTTATCTATTAGAAACGAAGTTTTAAGGCACAAGAGGACAACATGGTAAAATGACACATCCAGAGTATTATAAACAGCGTTGCCGCTGAAAAGAGATGGCGTGCGAAATTTTCTGATAGAGCGTGTCAATACAGTGCCAAAATTTAAAAACTATAGTTCTTCAATTAAAAACAAAAACAACTTTAATAATTCAATTGTTTGGTACTTTACTATACAAAAAACTTTAAGATTCCCATTAACTCTTGTTATATACATATATTAAATAAATAATCTTTACGAATCAATTTTCCGAATTTATTATATAAAAAATAGAAACTTTATACAAAAATACTGATAAATTAAAAAAAATAGTTAATTACTATATCATATTTTAGTAATATTTTAAAAAAAGTCGGCCATATTGAAATTTTTCGTGCCACCGTGCCACGGGAAAATCGCCTTGTCAAATTATAGATGCTCCTTTATCTGGCTACGATCCATTTCTTGTAAACGAAAGTTTAAAATTGCCCCACTGTGTATTGTTTATAAGTTTAACAATAATAATATGTAAAATTCGTATTTAATTTCATTTAGCTTTACCGTTATGTTTAAAAAAAATAATTTTGTTGATATTAAGCCCAAAAAAGGGTTGTGCATAAGGATACCCCACCTGGGCTCTGGGGTATTGTCTAATTGGATATATAATTGTTAGGATGAAACGAAAGAGCGATCCTTGAACTCATATAAAGCTATAATATTTTACAGGTTCCGTGGAATATTCTTAAAAAAGTATATTTTTTTAAAATAAATTCAGAAAATTATTAATAACTCTATTTTTAATAAATACATAACTTCACTAGTCTATTCATTGCTTGTCAAATGACTAGTTTCAAAGCTAAAAATAAGGCCTGTCAGGTCTAGTTGTAATAACTAGTCCTTAGATTTGTTTCTATTAAATTCACCTTAAGGAACTTATTCACCAGCGTTTTGTTAGCCCATGAACGAACATTCAATAAAATAGGCTCAATTAAATGTATAGCTATTTTTTTATACTTATTGTTATTACTTACACCCGCCGACATACTGTACAAAAAATTAAGGATCGAAGTTCGAAGTTTCAAGTGATGGCAATTGGCAATAAAGTCGTTTCCAAAGTGAAATAACATTTTTTTCGCTATTGTTTATGGATTAAGAATAATAATTTTATTGAATTATTTGTTGCTTTGTATCGATTTCGATAGAGACAAGCACTTGCAGCACAAACAACTGATCCGATTCCCTCTAAACCTTGTAGGTGACGAGAAAATATATAGAAATAACACTAAAGACTATATTTTTGAAGGACAATTGTTAACAATGTCGCGGAAAGCGATTGTACAAACTCCCGAACGACAATAAAAAATTTAATCAATATTTACCCCATCGCTTAGATGCGTGATAATTGTTGTTAAGCAAAAGGCTTACTTTCCAACACAATACAATTTATTAACTTGAAACTTCGACCTTACGAATTTATTGGTAGATTGGAAATAAGTATTAACCTAAAAAAATATGAACGATAGCAATTTTTTTTTGTCTAAAGCAACTTTAATGAGTTGGTGAAAACGTTCTTTAAATAGACATGATGGAAGGGGTATAATTTGGCCGCACAAAAATGCTTGAAAAAGTATGTTTTGCCTATTTTACCATTTTTGTTTGTAAAGATAATTTTTTGACATGCTCAGTTTAGCCTTAGAATGTAGTATTGTGAGATAAGCTCTGATTATTGCAATATCATCATGAGTCAATATATCAATAAATTATTAAAATTTTCAATTAACTGTAATTTCTTGAGGGTAAGGGTAGTCCTACCCTACGGAAATAATATACTAAAATTGCATTGTTTGTCGAAAAAGTAGTGCACATCCGAGACTGCAGTGTATTATTTCAAAATTGTTATGTTCGGCTATGAAAGCGACCAACGACCAACGAATGAACTAACATTCGTCCATTTGAACATTCACATGCAATTTATTTTATTCGTTGCGAACAGCGAACTTCATGTCCGTATATCACAAACACAATCGAACAGTGAGATTTTGAGGTTAGTCACGCACGAATAATTTATTCGTTGCGATGTGGATGGTATGTGGAACGCGAATAGGGTTCGACAATTCGTAACAGTCAGATTAAAATTAGCGACGAACATCTTGTTTTCATTAACATTTCTTTTTTCTTCAATTGAAATGAAAGGTTTAGCATCTCAACATTATATTTAATGAGTTTTTATTATTTTGAAATAGTTTTTGTTGCAAAATATTGCTTAGAAGTATGAAAAATCTCATTTATTTGTTCATTCGTTAATTCGTTGGTCGCTCTCATGTAAATAGTCCTTTACATAGGCTTACCATTAGTAGCTTCCTTATTATCGACAAAAGAATATTTTGTTAGGGGTGCACTTTAGTTACTGCATTGAAATAAATTTGATCTCATGTTAGTCTTTTGGTTTTTAGTTTCTCAACCTGTTTCGTTTTTCTTGCGAATACAAATGTTTGTATTTTATGAACTTAACAATAATAAAAATATCATTATCGAATCTTCAGGGAAACCCATATATATTTTATAATACTTGGAAAACCCCGAATCAGGTAAAATACAATATACAATTGGGTCGCAAGTAATTGCTCTTATGTGAGAGAAGTTTTAAGATCGTAACTTACGAGTAAGTCGTTTCCACGTGACCCAGAAATCAGTGTTCAAATAGTTAAGCCTACATAAGAATAACAAAAGACAACGCGAATTAACAACACAATTACAAAGTGCTCCGTTTTTGCTTTTATTTTCTAGAAATTAAACTTATTATGGTAGAAGGCGTAGATTGTTCAGTAGACACTTTTTACTAGGGAAGCGTACGAATGGGCGACAAAAACAATGTCGACTGGATAATAAATAATAAAATTTCATTGACTGTCAAAATGTCGACTGATGTCGACAATTTATTTTTTTTAATTATTTTCAAATCATAGTAATAGGGGCGCAAGACTGATCGACAGTGGCAAACTGAAGTTCATGCGGCGCCGCATGCATGTGAACATTATTCATTTTGATACTGTCGACCTTTTTTCGGGTCGATATTTTCAGAATTGACTTTATAAGAGTCGAAATTTTGATCAGTCGGTATTTTTACCAATCGAATTTTCGAAATTCGACATTTTGTAAATTGTTTTTTTTTTTTTTTTTTTTTTTTTAAATCGACAAATCGTACCCATTGCTTTTAACTATTATATTATATTCTTTATTTTTATTGCGATTTCGTGGTTGGAGTTTCTTGAAAATATACATATATACATATATGGCTGTCAGCTAGAGTGGTAAAAGATGACACACTTATTAGTCCAAAAGAGGATACTTAATTTTGGGGTGTGAACCCGTAAAAACTTACACACTAAGAACCAGGTACTAGAGCTTCTAACGAAGCGTACCAGGGAATTTATTAATATCATTGAAAAAGAATTCTCCTTAAAAAGGTTCCGTTCATAAGCAAGTGTAGGAAATAGGAGATGGAGAATTATCTCCTCCTATTCTTGTCTCTACGGCTTCTGCAAAAGTCTTTTGAGCACGGGAAGTTCTGCGGCGAAGCGGCGCAATTTTAGTGCACTTTCAGCATTATAATAATTCTCAACCAATAATATAACAAAATACCTTGCACACTTTGATTATTTTTAAATTCACTTTTCACTTAAAAATATGCTTAGGAAAATAAAATTGTTATATTGCTTCACTCTATATTCCTCTCCAGTCACAGTACAAGAACTGTTGTCTGGTCAACATAACGATAGACCAATAGCTTAATAATAATAATAATAATTTAACTATTTCCCTGTAAGACCGGTCTTTTGAATGCTAACTGCACGGCAATAGTTAGAAGGAATAGAAAGATAGGAAAAATTTTTTGTTGGTACAATGGATTGAGAAATAGCTGATATTTATCTCACTTCATAATTCATTACTTTTGTGTTTTTCTATTTTGTAGATTTTTAATTGCTTTGCAGGGCATGAAGAAGTATGGTTGCACTTGGTTTAAACCTAACATGACGACTATAGGGAAGTTTGAAAAATGCAATTTTTTTTCATGCCGTCAATCGCGTCTACTTGTACTCCGTGTTACAGCTCAAACGAATGAATGAATTCGCTTGGCTTTAGGCTTTTCGCATATTAATTTTCTCCCGTTTTTGTCCGACTATAACCGGCGTCTCCCATACAACGAATTCTATGAAAACGGCTGTTAAGATTATGATAATACTTTATTAAATGATGATCGCGTTACCACTGGTGTATAGCCCCTTACGATATATAGTGTTGGAATTGAAGACTCAGTTAGCTGCTGTTTATCGATGTAAGCTCTTCACAGTCATCCTGCAGATGCGAATGAGTTTGGCAGAAATGCCGAGTAACATGGCTTTGTATAGCTTATCTTTATTCACACTTTGATATGCGACTTTAAAATCTATGAAAAGATGGTGAGTATTGATCTGGAAATTTTGGATTTGTTAGAATTGTAACGTCAAGATGTTACGTCTACCTGAAAACTTAGAATTTCCGACAGAAATAAAAAAGTCTTTTCTATAAGGGTGTATTTATTTATTTCAATAATCAACTGTTCTCGTCCGCCGCTGTACATCAACTGCCCTGCACGGATTGGAATACTGGAAGGGTCGTTTTGGATGGGAAAGGATGTGATGCTTTTTTCTACTCAGGCTGAGGTTAGCTCATGGATGTCCAGGGTTGTTCCCAAAAGAAAGCAAAAACTCAGGGTTGAAGAGTGTCGAACTCCGAAATAACAATATTTTTATTAATCTTAAGTTGCTTAACAGATTATTATTATTGCTTAACAGATTATGTCATAATTCCTAATGATAATCTTAAAATAAAAGATTACAACTCAATTCTAATGATTTCTTAGATACTAGGTCTGTGGAGTTCCGAGAAACTGTCCACGACAACAAACGATTCCTTAATACTAGGTCTGCAGAGATTCCTCTAAAAAGGAAGGGCTCCACAACAATAAACGAGTGGCCTAATGCAGTTCAGCGGTCCACTGCGACCAACAGCGAAGTGGAAAGCTGACAAAAAACGATTGAGCAAAGCTTGGTATATGGAAAAGAAAAGAAAAGGAGTTGCCACAACAAAAAACAGGTAGTTCCAAACTAGGTCTATCGAGAAGCTTACAAGAGCAGCAACCCCACCCCCACGACAATAAACGGAGGTCTGCAGAGATTCTTCGAAAAAGGAAGAGTTCCACGACAGTAAACGAGTGGCCTAATGCCGGTCAGCGATCCACTGCGACCAACAGCGAAGTGGAAAGCTGACAAAAAACTTTTGCTTCAAAACTTGGAGATATTCCCCGCAGCGTACCTTCGAGTGAGAACTCTAATCCCGGTTTTCTATTTGCAATAGAACTTCTTCGAATGGCTGGGAGATCGAGTCTGATTTTCCATGCAAATTTCACTTCTACTTATGGAATTACACTAAAAGGAGAGACTGTGAATTATAAAGTCAAAAGTTAAAAATACTTGCAAATGTGTAAAACTTTTTGAGTGATGAATTTATTTGACCGCTCTTCTGGTTTAGGTACTAGGAAGTGGTCGGAATTCCAAATCAGCGGTGCGGGGTGGAGGGGTATGCGGAATTTCCTTCATAGCAATCATTGTTGGCGTTACGTCACGTGATGGTGATTCTATTATTCATTATATGAATAATTGTACGGAATCCTCTTGCCGTTCGGGGGCGTTGGTGGAATTATGGTGGCGGTGGGCGGACGGTGGTGGTTATTATCTGGCTCACTGGCGGTCGGAAGGCAGAGGGGCGGCAGGAAATGTGTAACTTCGTTACAAGGATTGTGGAATAAGGGAGAGAATGACATGTGGGAATGGAAAGGAAATCGTCAGATGTATTTTCATCCGACCGGATGATACACATGAGTTGGCGCCTCCCGTTGCTTAGCCGGCAGGTCATTCTCTCCAACAGCTTTATTCGAATTATGTTTAAATATAGGTACACACCTTTTTCCTAGTCGGGTGGTCTTGTTCATTACTGTCCACATTCAAAGGATTTTGGGCCCGTTATTCACGTCACCATTGGCGGGTTAACAGCAAGCATTTCACGAGAAGAAATAGAAAAAACTGAGGGGGGGGGGGGCAGTAAAAGAAAAAGTCTACTCAAAACCAATCAAAAATTTAGCAGAGCTGCGCCAAAAAATCACGGAGGCTGTTGCAGACATCAACTCAAGAAGATTCGATCGTCTTATGAGACGATCTTATTTAAGAAGATGTAGATCTTGCATTGCTGTTGGAGGCAAACAATTTGAACATTTGTTATAGTTATAACTAATCGAAATAAACTTTGATGTAATTTTTGTTGAAAAATTGAATTTGTTTTCAAACTTAAACCAAAAAATAGAAATGAATCACTATCTGATAGCCCTAAATAATAACGGTCACTAGCCTCGAACTTAAACTAAGACGAGAAAGTATGGAGTACATTCAAATTTTTTTTTAATGAATTAAAAAGAATTATCTTAAAACCTGTTTATTTGAGAAAAACATTTTTTTCCGTTATTTATGAAATATTCTCAAAAATCTTATACCATTTTGGAAGGAGAATTGAACACGCCAACTTTTAAGGTAACTTGCCAAAATTTCGTAGTACATTTTTTTTACACTACAGCCCATTGAATTAGGGTCATGTAAGAATGTTGAGTATTTCGTTGGATGAAAAAGTGATATTTTCTTCAAAAATGATGCAGGTGTGTTTAAATTTTGTAATGCAATTGTTAGCGGGGTTATTCGAGGTTCCATAACAGAAAAAAAAATTGAGAAAAATTAAGATTTGTAATCACGGCACTTGAAAGGCCGTCAGAGGGTAGGCATTTTTTCGATTTTTTTCGAATGCCTCTAACTCTTAAAATACATGGCAACGATATTTTTTATTATTTTTCTGCTAACTGTCACCACCTACCCTATCGCCCGTTTTCACGTTCCTATTTTCTGTATACGATTTTTCTATATTCCACCAGTGGGGTTTTCGTGAGATACATATCAGCTTAATCTAATCTCAGTTCATTGTACCATCGGCAATTCTTTCCTTTAGTTCTATTCCTTATCTCTTATACCCTCGCACAGTGCTATTTCGGGATAAACGTATTAATAAACTCTTGAGTGCGAGTACATTATAAAAAAAAATTCATAAAACAGCTGAGATTTAAAGCTGGATTCGAAGAGTTTCAACTTGGTACACAAGGTTAGACGTATTGCAGCCGGAACAAACATCATTCAAATTCATTTTCAGGTGTACAAAAACGAAAACGTTTGTTCGCTTTCGCCATACAGAGTAGTTTGTTTAAAATTCTGTTTATTAAAAATTATTTTTCTTTTTTAAAACGATATCAATTTTAAAACCACATACTCTACTCTTCTTTACACCAAATCTGATGATCGAACTCTTCAAAGTGAAAATATATATAAAATAGCTTTACAATTTTCTTTTGAATTGTAACTGATAATTTTCCAACGACTTTTTAGTTACAACATTCTAATAACCATTGCATATTTCTTTTCAGCGCCCACCGCCGCGGCTACTGTCCGCTCCACTTTCCACTGGCGCTGTTAATAACAAGGAGAATACAGAGAAGAACAATAAGTTTTCAATATGGCGTCCGGTTCGGCTCGATTTCGTTCGGTTGTTCCGCGATCGTTTCTAAAATGTTTATTTCGGGAGTTAATTTGCAATGTACAATTTTAAAAATATTAAATTATTGTTTCTTAGTACACTCAGTCAAAATCAATGTGCTAGAAGGAGTGCAAATTCTAATATTTATTCGACTGTGATCATTTGCTCGTAATTGTTCATGATTGTGTTCGTAAGACGTGTCTCGTCGTCGGTCGTTAAAAATATGAAGATCCGTTTTTGTTGCTGTCGGTTATTTTCAAATTATAATAAAATGTAAAGCCGTCGTTCTTAAATAATTATTATAAATATGCAAAGTATTTTTGTTCAAAAAGTTTAAGGAATGCGATTTGATAAAGCTTTATTGCGCGAATATAGTATTTATGCCTTCGACAGTGTATTTTAGTGTTTTTAATTTCGGATCGACCTCGCTTAGACGCACGAGGCGAGTGGCAATCGGTTTTGTTTTGGAGCTAAACGTCGTTTTTTTTTTAAATAAGAATGTATGGTCTTGGCTTTCTTCTTTCTTCAATACAAAAAAAAATTGATTTCATAGAGAAAAATTAATACCTTGTCTCTTGACAAAGCTCTTTTTTTATATATATCTAAAAATAGTTTTCTGTCGGTTTTGTGTTGAATAAAATGCGGTTTTTTTACTGAAATATGTATAAGTGCGCGGAAAGAGTTGGTCAAAATTATACTTCGTAAATTCATCATGGATCGTATTATCAAGCAATGGAGTTGAATACGTCTATCTCGGGTATCTAAGCCTTTTCTAAAAAGTGTACGTACAATGATTGTAGTTTAGAATCGTTTATTTAAATTTAATTTCTGTTTTACTCACACAAGCATACATATTTAAATATAAGCTACTATATTTAAAGAAAAACAAGTTCCAAAAATGCTTCAATGATTAATAGTAGGCAGCTACGCGTATGACTTTTGTCGTCTAATGTCATTATTTTTTTTAAAGAGGTATATAGTTGTAAAATGAAATAAAACCCAAATATATGGAATAAATTGCCATCATTGTATATGAAATCTATAGTATTATGGATAGCAGGATCGACTGTGGCGACACCGTGAGTCTCCAAACTCAAATTTTTTTCATAATTTCTCGTTTTGGAGATAAAATGTAGGTGGAAAGGTTTAAATATGTGATAATTATCAGCGACATCTATGTGTCTCCAAACCCCGTTATCTCTTACTCGTTCCCCAGACTACTATAGATTTCATATACAATGTTGCCATTAAACTGACTTTATTTGAAAGATAATTCTTTTCCATTTTTATTTGAATCTGATTTCTGGCATATGTACCTATGTCTCAACGCGGCTGACTCCGAGTCAGTAGTCCAATCTAAATGTCCAATTTTTGATCACTCAGAAGTATGTGGGGTCGTATATTTATCAATAACGCTGCAAATTTTGTTTTCCAAGTCGTCGATCGTCTCTGACTTGCAGTGTAGACTAGCGACTTAACGTTCACATACCCGAACAGAAAATAGTCTAACGGTGTTAATTTGCACTATCTTGGAGGCCAACAATCAAGGTCCAAAACGTTTCCTTCAAAAAATCATTTCTGGCACGCGCTGTGTTCTGTGTGTTATGTTGCGCCGTATTTGGGTGGCAATGGTACAGTGGATGTAGTGCTTGGTTGCTTAACCTGAGAGCTATGAGTTTTTATTTATTCCCCCAACTCAACTGGACTCCACCCGTAAGATTTTCGTGAGATATTTATCACCTTTAATCTCAATCCACTGTACCAACTTTCCTCTATATTTCTATTCCTTCTCTCTCCTCGCTCGCACATGTTAATTCATTATAAAGTTATTAATATCCCTTTGAGTGCGAGTGGATTATAAAAAAAAAATGGTTGGAACCACAGCTACTTTGAGTACGCGAAAGCCAACAAATCAAGTGCTTGATTGGTATCGTAGATAAAATAAAATGCACGACTGGGTCGCACGTACTTGCTCTATGGGTGCAAAAGTACGACGAAAACAAACTTTTCGATCAATAAGATTAACTCATTTTTGAAAAATTTGGTAAAAACTAAAAAAAATTGGCTAAAATTGGAAAACTCTATATACGGGAGCTAACGTTAAGTAACCTATAGTATATCAAATTTAGATGTCGTCTTTTGGGTGATATAAATGATATAAATTTCCGCTTATGGCCAAATTAATAAAACTGATATTACCAATTTCTGCTATTATCATGTGTAGCCAAAAACTAAAAATGCAGTTTACTTTGAAGTATTCTATATATGTTATACAAAAAGTTTCATAGAAATGGGGGAGCCTTTTTTGAGTAAATTAGAAAAAACGAAAAAATTGGCCAAAATCTAATGGCTCTTTGTATAGGAACCACCATTTAAAACAAAGAAAATGAAAAAAAAAAATCAATGCCATCTGATAGGAAGCTGAAAGAAACTATACCAAACAAAGTTTAAGTGAATTCGATGCAACCGTTGACAACTTATGGCCATTTGAAAAAAAGCTGTTAAGAGCAGATCTCCGTTATTTGCATTTTTAGCCAAAAACTGAAAACGCAGTTCTCTTAAAAACACTAAAAGAATATAACACACAAAGTTTAATCAAAATCGTAAGAGCCATTTTCCAGCAAATTAGAAAAAACCAAACAAAGTTGGCTAAAACTCAATGGCTCGTTGTATGGAAGCCACCGTTTAGAAGGGCTTCAGGGAAAAATTTATTAAACCATCCTATAGAAAACGATGAAAATCTATGTCAAACGAAATTTGAGTCGATTCAATCAAGCCGTTGTGAACTTGTGGCTATTAGAAAAAAAGCCGTTAAAACATGATTTTCGTTACGACCATTTGAGCCAAAAACCAAAAACGCAGTTTTGTTAGAAATGCTTAAAGTAAGCTAAATTTTGAGTTTAATCAAAATCGTTAGAGCCGTTTTCGAGAAAATCCAAATTGAAAAAAACCGTTACTTGAAAGGTACCAGTTTGAGCCGGGCTTAAACGAAATTAAAAAAACCTCGACAACCGTTTTCCTTCAAACTACTATATATCAAGTTTGAAGAAAATCCGTCAAGCGGTTTAGGCTATAGCATGACGTGAAAAAGCGCACATCCGCACATCCGCACATCCACACAGACGCACAGACAGACCGACGGACGGTATGGCGAAAACCACTTTTTTGGGCTTCACTATCATCGTAATGTCATGTTTGATTAAAACCTCGATTTTTTTTTCTGCACGAAACCAATACTTGCCCTATTGAGCAAGTAAAAAATTAAAATTGATTAAAAGTCATTAAAAACCATGGGTAAAACGGTTGATTTGAGTTTGGTTATGAGATCGTCAATGCCAGCAAACTTCAAAACTGGAAATGCAATAAAAGGCATTGCAAATGAGTTCAACGTGTCGCGTCAAACCGTGCACTATCAAATAAATAAGTTAAAAAAGCATAATGACATAATAAACTTAACGAGATCAGTTGCTAAGCGCAAAACAGCGCCCACTGAAGACCGAGTCTTTCTACGGGAATTACAAATTTTTTTTTATGAAGCCTCAATCTGATGCAGATCAATGGAATTTGACATCTAAGAATCCAATAAATGAGCACACAGTCCAACGACGTTTAAAGGAAGGAGAATTCAAGACATTTAAAGCTAAGGACGTGCGTACATATGTCAAAGACAAACAAGCCTAATACTGTCCATTGGCACAAGCCAAAGGAGTTCTGGAGAAGCGTTCTATGGACAGGTGGACGTTCCCTTGAGTATTACTCATCAAAAACAAATTTTGTGTAAGATTGTCAAAGGTAATAAGACAAAAAAAAAAAATGGCCCCTTTGTATAGGCTATGTCTTGTTATGGGGATGTGTTACATATAATGGGCTGGGTGACTTGGTTCCTATCACCGGTTCGATGAACCGAATTCAATGTATTAGTACCCAAATTGATAATGCCTTTCCTTCCGGAGATAGGCTTATTGGGGAATCATTTATCCAACAACAATATAATGTCCCATGCCGCAAAGTTCGGATGATAACTAACTTTTTAGAGGATGTTTGGTGTTACCACTTTGGATTAGCCACCTGAAAGTTCAGATTTAAATATTAAAGAAAACGTCTGGTCTCTTTTGCAACACAAAAGAATAGTTTTGTTAAATAAAACCAGAGAGAAGAGATTATGAGTTAATTTTCCTTTGGAAAGAGATGTCCCCAGAGATCCTTCAAAATTTAGTGGATTCAGTAACGAGATGCCTTCAAAAATGTGTTGAACCCAAAGGCGGTTTTACATTCTACTAAATACTTCTTTATTTCTTTTTTTTTTTTTTTTTTGTTAAGTTTAAACTTTTTTTCTTAGCATTACATACTGGTCAATTTTTAACTCTTATCGATAAACTAACTTCCTTGTACAGCCTAAGATAATAGCGAATACGTTATTATGAAAAAAAGTACTTTATTTATTTGATGAAAAGAAATGAATACACATTATAATTACTTCATCAAAGTACTCCTTCTAAAATTTTAAGAAAAAAACGAAAAATAAGAACAATGAAATAAGGCCCCAAAAATATTTTTTGCGGTTTTATTTCATTCTTTGATGTTAGGGATTTATTTCACAATGAAATAACACCCCAATTTTATAAATGAAATTAGACCCCAAAAAATTTATTGGGGCCTTATTTCATATTCCAATATTGGGGGTTAATTACATTATGAAATAACACCCCAATTTTTAAAATGAAATTAAACCCCAAAATGCGAAATTATCCCCGAAAATATGCAGTTTTTTGTTGTTGTTGGTGTATTGCTAGCATACTTTTGGCGCCTTGTTTCATTTCATTTTTTGGGGCCTAATTTCCTGGGGCCTTGTTTCGCAGCGCCGATCTTGCAGACGTCTTCTGGAGCTCAGCACTGCGATTGAAATTTTTTGACATTTCTTGACAACAATCGACACGAGCCATTTAAAAGCTGTTATTTAATTACGCAATACCTTATTCAACGTTAACAAGTACTTTTCAAATTAAAATCTTCGTGTAATATTGAATGCATTTTGCTTTGTTAATGTGAAATAAAGCCAAATTTCAATGTTTGGCAACATTTTATTTTGTTAGAGGTTAAAGGAGCTTTGATGAACGTTTTTGTGAACGTTCACCTGGAGCTTCCACTATGCCTCATAATTGTAGCCTTTTTTTCGAAAATAACTTCAATAATGATTTGACAGAACTCACATCACAAAGTTCGTCAACTTCAAAACATCATTTTGCTGCGAGTTTCTTTTCTCTTGAGTTTAATGATTAATTCCCGAGATGCCTGAAACATTAAGACATTGAAGCTAATAAAAGCTTAAAGGATCACTTTCGAAGCAGCACCGAAGCGATCTAAAATCGTCTTTTTGATTTTGTACTACTTTCCTTGTCTAAGAAATCTTTCATTAAATTTAAATTTTGTATAAAATTTTATTAGAATTGTAAAAAAAAGTTGAGATATGTCAAGAAAAAAGCCTAACAAACAAACGAACCAAATCCAGATTGTTGTAAAGTAGGTGTTCTTGAACAAAAAAGATCACCAACATTAATCGATGGCGGAAAGGATATAACTCTCAGCTCCCCGGTATCCGAAAATTGTAAAGAATTAAAATACAAATTTGTATTTCCCGCATTGGCCCAGTTATTAGTATATCCTTTTATATAAGATTGATTTTGTAATTCTCCAGATATGGGATTATATTGGCTGCAACGTGCCTTAGCCAATATGCATGATGTGACATTCGTATAAAAGTTTATTCGATCCGCATCAGATGTTCCAAGTTCACGATTTCCAAGGCTTTCTCTGTAGCAATTTGCGATCTAAGCAGTAAGAAATAGCAAACTGTGTTTTTTTCTAAAATATTATATTAAACGGAAAAAAGTTTTTTAGTTTACCAATTTTCGAGAATTTATCCGACGAATACAACGGACAAATTCACAATATCCCGTATAACAGTATCCCGGTGCATTTGCATCTGTTGTTGCGCGAACTCCATCTACAATTGACTGTAAATAATAAAAATAAGAATACAAATCAGTAGTATATATAAAAAAAAACACCAAACTACGCGAAGCAAACGTCAACACCACCAAACACTTTACGTCAAACGGTATCATTATTTATTTGCAAACCGTCACATGACACTAAATGTAATTGTTTGTAGGTTTGAATCTTAACCTGGGCCTCCACTAGAAATAAATGATTGCATGCAATTTGTCATAAAGCCAATATTTCTTGTGGAGTCGTCTTATGTCTAAATTTTTATTGTTTTAAGACAAAGATTTCTGCATTTATTTCTTGTCTTCGAAAAAGAAATAAATTCAGAAATAAATCTGATGTTTCGTGACATCCTAGATTCACTGCTTGTTACAAAAATTGACATTTAAATGATTTGCTCTTGTATTATTTTTTTTTTGTTTAGTTAAGGGTTTGTTTAATTGAGATTACAAAAAAAAGTGTAGTCACTTTCATCCTCCCGAAGGATGCCTTGCAGCAAATGAGCTTTGAGATCGTGCAATTCTCTTTTGCTTAAAAAAGGATTCACCCAAAAATTGTGTTTTCTTTTCTTTGTTTCGTATTCTGCTTCTTTTAATTTGTTTATAACCGCTAAAACTAAACGAGATTCACTTGGCGAGATCATGACGAAGAATGAAATTTTAATAATTTGCCCACATAGTACAGAAATATAAATTTCTGAAACAAGTCCGAAATATGGTTTATGTAGCTGCAGCTATAGAAAAAGTTGACATATTTAGTCCAAAGGCGGAATGTTGCGATACCACAAAAAGTAGGATATTTTCGACGGTGCGTTGCAATGACGTGAAATGACGCCAAGCAAAATTAGGGCACGTTTTTTTTAATTCAATTCAATAATAGGATACATTTTAAGCTGCATGAGATGTTTCGATGGTTGTTGTCTATGGTTTGACAGTTGAGAATGTCAAACTGTGTTGACATTTCTATTAAGTAAGGTTTGGCAATTCATAATCAATGGTTTAACGCCGGAACAACGCTTCTAAGTAATTGTGGAATCTTATTTAACCCGCCGCCAGTGGTGGTCCACCTGTCTGTGAGACCGGGTTTGAATGTTGTTCATATGGGCCCGTTATTCGCGTCTCCACTGTCGGGGTTAACAAAAAAATCTGTTCGCGAAATTCAAATAGAGCACTTCGTCCATTTTACGGTCAGCATAATCTGGTTAAATGGCTTCGTCAATGAGCAAAATTGCCGTATATGGAGCGAAGACAATCCTCCAGACATTAACGAAGCACTATTACATCCATTAAAAATTACTATTTGGTTCGGTTTACAAGCTGGCAACATCATCGGTCCATTTTTCTTTCGAAGAAGGAGCTTCCGTTCGGGTACATGGCGATCGCTATCTAGCCATGGTGACTGATTTTTTGTTGCCAAATATTAATCAGTTTAACATCCACGACTATTGGTTTCAACAAGACATCGCAACTTGCCATACTCATACAGCACTTAACTATCAATTTAGTGACAGCTTTATTTCCAGAAGTGGTCTTGTTAACTGGCACCCTCGTTCGTGCGGTTTAACGCCTCTCGATTACATTTAATACAAGCAAATCTTGAAGCCAAAATATAAAAGCCATTATTGACGCCTTACGGCCAGATTTATTGGAAAAATGTACTGAAAAATTGAATTGATCAAATGGACTAAAAGCTCGTAGCCGCGACGGACATCTACGAGATTATAATAATTCAAAATTAATTCCGACAATATTTCTGTCTTGTATTACTATTTAAACTTTAAAGTTCTCAAGCTCTTAAAACAACACCCGTTATAAGACACTATTCAAAACCAAGCCTTTATATCTACTAAAGACTGGGTTTAGGTATAGAAAGAGAAAATGTTAAGGGTTTTTAAAATTACCTGTAAATTTCTTGCACACTCTCCATAATCGGTATTGGCAATATAGAGCTTTGCACATTCGTTTAAAGATGTTAATTGCGTTGGACCATTGATGACGCTTCCAGCACGGAAAAAACATCCATAGCAAGCATCCCGCATTTGCGTTGAAGTCGTTTGAGTAGTATTGCAAAGCAAATTCAATAGTGACAACAATTTAACACTAAAGAAAAAAAAAATTAATACCTGTTTGAAAAAATACATACATTTCAGAAAACTTACTTTTGTACAACACACTGGGTGTCAGCTATTTTATTCCAAACTCCAAGTCCTCCAAAAAGTTTTGACTGCGTGCTCTATGTAGGTAAATATGGAAATTTTAATTTTTTTAAATTTAAGAACGGAACAAAGATGCAACGCAGTTTTCATACCAAGCAGATACATGATAAAAGTAATAACAACGGAAATAAACGCGATCCCAACTGCATACTAAATGTGTTCCTAACAAACTATTTTTAAACTGAACAAAAACTTTTTGATTATTTCAAAGTTTAGTTGGAAAGTGTTAATAACACTAGTTGACACACATTTTTTTTTTTCCTATTTTTAATAACGATGTAACACAAGAGATTGTTCTATTGACTAACCACAAAATACCGAATGGGTTGGTTAGATTTGCATTGATTTGGAATCACTCTCTGGCGCTTTCAGTAATTGCTTTTTATGTCGATGCGGTGTTGGACAGAGGAAAGTTGTGTTGATAGATGCAGAGTAGAACAAAAAAAAAAAAAAAAAAAACGCCAAGCCATTGAGTGAACAAGAATAAAGAAAATTTGAAACATAGTTATTGCTGACATTCCTAGAGGGAATCTAGCATTTATATTTTTGTATGTGTGCTGAAATTACAAAAGTTTTACCTACTCCAATTGTTACTGCTTTCTAATACTTAATGACTTCACTAATTTTTAAAACTATTATTTAATTTTTAATGTATGGGGTTCTTAATGGCAAAACCAGTTGCAATAATTTGGTGAAAAATAAATTTCACACAAATAAATTTAAAAGGTGGACCAAACACAAGTTTCTTATTAAAAATGCAATGAAATGAACGAAATGTAATTTTTTACTTGCTATATAGGGCAAGTATGTATTGGTTTCGTGCAGAAAAAAAAAATCGAGGTTTTAATCAAACATTACATTACGATGATAGAGAAGCCCAAAAAAGTAGTTTTCGCCATACCGTCCGTCGGTCTGTCTGTGCGGATGTGCGCTATTTCACGTCGTGCTACAGCCTAAACGGCTTGGTATATAGCAGTTTGAAGAAAAACGATTGTCGAGGTTTTTTTGTTTTGTTTTAGCCCGGCTCAAACCGGTACCTTTCATGTAACGGTTTTTTTCATTTTTGGTTTGCTCGAAAACGGCTCTAACGATTTTGATTAAACTCAGAATTTCACTTACGTGTTCTATAGGATGGCTATGTAAATTTATCAGTGAAGCCTTTCTAAATGGTTGCTCCCATACGACGAGCCGTTCAGTTTTAGCCAACTTTTTTTGGTTTTTTCTAATTTGCTCAAAAATGTCTCTAACGATTTTGATTAAACTTTGTTTGTTATATTCTTTTTGTGTTCTTAAGAGAACTGCGTTTTTACTCTTGGAAAAAAATGCTAAAAACGGAGATCTGGTCCTAACGCTTTTTTTTCAAATGGCCATAATTTGTCAACGGTTTTATAGAATTCAATCGAACTTTGATCTGGTAAAGTTCCTTACATCTCTTAATCAGGTGGCATTTCATTTTTTTCAGTTACTCTTTTTTTTAAATGGTGGCTCCCATACAAAGAGCCACTAGGTTTTGGCCAAATTATGTAGTTTTTTTTCTAATTTACTTAAAAAAGATTCTGCCGATTTCTATTAAACTTTGTATGTAATATACATATAATGTTTTGAAGAAAACTGCATTTAAGTTTTTGGCTACAAATGATAATAACGGAAATTTGTTTTACCAATTTTATTAATTTGGCCATAAGCGGACATTTATATCATTTATAGCACCCAAAAGATGACATCTTAATTTGATATACTAAAGGTTTCTTAACGTGAATTTCTGTATATCGGGTCTCCAGTTTTAGCCAAACTTTTTTAGTTTTTCCCAATTTTTTCAAACATGAGTTCTTCATATTGCTCGAAAACTTTGTTTTCATCGTACTATTGCACCCACGGAGAAAGTACGTGCGACCCAGTCGTGCATTTTATTTTTCATTTACTATTACTTTATTATTAAGACCAAAAATTCCCATTAATTATAGAGCACAATGTCGTTAAAGTAGCTGGCATCGCAGTAGCACATTTGTTCATTCTTATTTTCAACTAGCTTTAGCCCGCTACTTCGTACGCGTGGATTTTAGAATAAAGTAGGTATCTCAGTATATTTTTGTTTTTGCACAACCGGGGGTATGCGTTGTATGAAAGCTACATACCTTACCAGCTCTACAGCCGTAAGATTCTTGGCTTCTGAATAATATTATTTCGAAGTATCATAACGGTTTAAATTGCAAAGTTGGAGATTTTAGTTCTGAAGCAATATACCTAATTGGAATGCCCACTTTCAAAACGATGCTACCTACGTGCCGATACTGCTATTTATGGCAGCTCCGCTTCGTCAGTTTTGGGCGTAAGTATTGCTCGTTCACCGTTCTTTATGGTTACATTATTTTTCGATTTCTGCTTTCGCTGAATGAGACATTGTCTATATGGTGGTAAATAGCGCCATTTATGATGTTTTTGATGTAACTTCTATTCAGAACGACTAACTTATTTCTATTCATGTATATGTAGGTAAGTGTGGCGCTATTTTTATGATTTCCAGCGCCATTATGTAACTTCCTTAAAATCTTTTAATTTTGCGTTAATTTCATTGAATATCGTTCGATTGCAGCAATATTAAAAAAAAACAACCAGAATTATATATTTTCCTGCGATAAAATGTAGCCTATATTTTAAGTTGGCGTACTACCAATAAATCTGCGAAAACCGCATTCAATTCCATGCAGTAGTTTTTGCGTGATGCGCGTACAAACATACAGACAGACAGGCAGACAAAAATTCTAAAAACGGTTGTTTTGGCTTCTATGGGTCTAATAGGGACTCCCCATATTAGTTTTGCATCTATATCTTTAATGTACAGACATCGACCCGTTACAATTTTATTATATGTATAGAAGACCTTGTTTATGGTTTCGGGATGTAGCTCACTTGGATTGTTTGGATGATATTGCCCTTAAGTGCTTTCAGTTTTTTAGATTGTTGGCAATATGTCGTTCTGCATTGAGTCTGGTAAACTGAAAAGTCAAAGAACAATCTGATTAGGGAATGTCAGGCAATTTGTGCATATAATCCACCGACCAATTCATTGGCCTCCTCCAGTATTCACTAATCGATTCACCCCTCCTTTCCCAGCATCAAAAAATGCTTTCTTGTATATGATTTTGTCAGATAATTGACACCATAAAATTACAAACCCACATTCACAGGACGTTACAAATTCATAATCCCCCCTATCACGGTATCCGTTTGGAGAATCCTCTGATCGTAGAAATGTTCCGATTTTCGGGATTTTCTTGTTCATGGTATCCGAATCGGAACGAAAATGAAAACGTGTACCATCGCAAAGTAATTGACATAAATCATGACTGAAATGACAAATCTTTTTCAAAGTGAATGTGTTATTTCACAGCTCATTAAAATCAATCTCATTTAAAGTTTAAAAAAAGAAAATATGGACATTGCTATTTTTAGACGCAGAAAGGTATGAAGAGAAAGAAGTAAAGAAAAAAGAAAATCCTTGAGAAATCGGCTGGTGCAGTTCCTGACAATGTCTAGCTTGGCCTTTATCATTTCAACCAGCCGTTTGTATTGCTTTTGATGTCTTTTTTTATAAACAAAACATACATATATAAATATAACTAAGATAAATGAATGTTAAATTCAACTTACAGTTCAGACGACATATTCACAAAAATTTTTTGTTTATTTTGCTTTCTCTTTGATGTTCTCCGACAAACTACCGTATGCAAATGTCTGCCGGAGAAAATTCAAAGAAACACAAACCTATGATACGCCATTCATCGCAAGAATTCTGTGTGCGTCGCTTTGATTTTGACACTTAAGCGTCAGGCATCGCACGAATTCGCAACGCGTTGATCTGATTTTGGCAATTTCAGTGCATACTCCATTTTGTTTCGGAAGGATCTAAGATAAGTCAATCGGAACGGTTACCATGATACAAAATTCGTACAATTCTGAGGAGATTTCTCTCCGATCGGTTACCATGATAGAGGGGAATTTAAACGAATCGAATTGAATTGTCGCTGAGATCCAATGGAATGGTGTCTTAACGTTGTCTCAACGAGATCATCATTGAATTAGTAAATAGAAATTTCAGATGTATTTCAATATTCGTGTTCCTTTAATGATCAGTTGGCTGATACACGGCCAAGAAAGAAGCTTATCAGGCAAAACTGCAGAGCCAGAGCTGAGCTATCCGTGCTATGCGATCTAGCAGCAAAAGAGGAAGGAACATCGCCTTTTTTGAATAAAAAACATTTCCGAACCCTGTAAATAGGCCTTAGGCAGAACAATCCGTTCGATTTGGAAGAATATAAAAAAAAAACTTCCTTCCACCCAACCAGGAAGAGGTTCGATATCTAAATTAAAGTTCAACAATTCTGTAGGAGCGGATGGCCTTCCAGCCGAACTCTTCAAAGCAGCGGAAAATGACTGGGTAAGGACAAAGTTTGCCCAACATTTCTGCGTAACCCGTTCGATTGTGTAGAATGATTATAGAGAATTCGCACTGCTCCGTCAAGTTTGGTAAGAACACCACTGACTCCTCTGATGCCTAGAAAGCTTAAAGTGGTGTCGGATTACCATGTAAACCAGTGTTTTTCAAACTTTTTGAGTACGTGACCCCTTTGTTAGTAAGAACATTCTGGCGACCCCCACATTCATAATAATACTTTATCGGTTATGAAAAAAAGTGACATAATACTGAACCAATTTCATACCGAGTCACATAATCCACGATGTAGTTTGACCGTACTACCTACCAAAAAAGAAAAAAAATCGTAGCAGGCCTTGCATTGTGTAAAACGTGTCGGGAAATATCTTTCCGAGTTAGCATAAGATGGATGAGTTCTTAAAAGATGCAGTCTTGCCACAATAATTAAATTTTTAATAACAAGCCTCAGCGTGTAATTTGCGGGAAAATTTTATCTGCTGAAAGTATGACACTATCAAAGCTTATGCGACATCGCTCAACTAACAATCTAAAAGAAGCTGATAAGATGTTGGAAAACAGAAATTCCTTAACCAGCAAAAATTAAGTTATCTTCTTAATTATTTTAATTTTAATATTTGTTTAGTTTTCAAGTGCCAATAAGAAAGCGTTGTAAGCTTGCTTTTGCCCGTGCAACTCTGATTATTTTCACCGGACTTATCGTACAATATAAACAAACAGATCTCATAAAAACTTATCTACTTAACAAGACTCAACGAACAATTAAACCTTGGCCACCTTAGTTTCATGAGACAAAGGAAAACGGCGGGCCTTTTTCTATTCAGACCTCGTCGAAGAATCATCTTTAAAAGAAAAGAAGTTAAGTTCAACTTTAAAAGAAAAACTAATTTTGTAACCCTAATTTAAAAACAAAATCAATAAAGAAAGAACTTGAATTATATTTAAAATAAAAAGAATATTATTTGATTTGGTTCACAAAAATTTTGAAAATTTTAGAAAATTATGTGACATTGACATCAAGAAACCCTTGTAGCGACGATGAATTCAGCAGAATTTAATTGTCAATTATGCAGTGATTCCGATTCAGCAGACAACATGGTGGCGTGTGATCTTTGTGAAAAGTGGTTTCACTACAACTGTGTCGGAGTCGATAGCTATATCAAAGACCAGGACTTTGTATGTGCTGCCTGTGCAGATGCTGAGCATCGTCCAAAGGGGCATTCCACACCCACATCAACTATCATATCGCATCGACTTCCCTGTCAGAAGCTACAACCAGTGGCGGGATGCTCGGGTGCAACCCACCTATCGGCGGCAAAAGTATGCATAGAACAAACGGATCTAACACAAACATCTGCAACGTTGACCAAAATCAGTTCAGATGCAGATAATCAAAACCGCTCGTCAGTCTTTATCAAAGTCTCTTCGTCGAAAAGTCAAGTTAATAATTCGGTGCCAGCAACATCACCATCAGCAAAGCCTACATCCTTAGAAAGGTCATTCAACGCGTCGGTGAGCTGGACACCTGATCATGTCAATGGAGCAAACCAGAAGACATCAAGGGCATGCGTGTTGCCAGGAGTTGACGCTGGAAAAATCATTTCACAGATGAACATCAATCCAACATCGAAATCGCAAGCTGCATCGGTGCAGGGAACTAACTTCACGGGCACTACCTTCACATGGGAATTGACTACACCACTGGTGGGAACTAATTTCACTTTTTTTTGATGAAGTTAATTCCCACCGAAAGTGGGAATTAATTTCACTATTTTGTGGGAATTGATTTCACTTTTGTATGAAGTTATTTTTCTCGGTGGGTGGGAGATAACTTCACTTCTTACTACAGTAAATGATATAATTATCGTTATTGTGTTATTAAGTTTAGCATGATAAACTAAGCCCACTTCTGCCGGCTTTGTATTATAGAATGCACTGAAGCTGCATTTGCAGCGAAAATAATTAAAACCAAATGTTTGCAAAGATCAACTTTAGTTTTAGTTAAAAATTCGCGCGAATTTTTAACTTAAACTAAAGTCAAACATTAGTAGCGAAAATAATTAAAACAAAATGATTCCAAAAGATCAACTTTAACTAAAGTTAATCTTTGCAAACATTTTGTTTTAATTATTTTCGCTGCTAATGCAGTTTCTGTGCATTCTATAATACAAGTTGGAAAAAAAAAACAAAATGTTTGCAAAGATCAACTTTAGTTTTAGTTAAAAATTCGCGCGAATTTTTAACAAACTAAAGTCAAACATTAGTAGCGAAAATAATTAAAACAAAATGTTTGCCAAGATCAACTTTAGTTTTAGTTAAAAATTCGCGCGAATTTTTAACTAAAACTAAAGTTAATCTTTGCAAACATTTTGTTTTAATTATTTTCGCTGCTAATGCAGTTTCTGTGCATTCTATAATACAATTTGAAAAAAAAAACAAAATGTTTGCAAATATCAACTTTAGTTTTAGTTAAAAATTCGCGCGAATTTTTAACTAAAACTAAAGTCCAACATTAGTAGCGAAAATAATTAAAACAAAATGTTTGCTAAGATTAACTTTAGTTTAGTTAAAAACTCAATGCATACATATTTCTTTACCAGGTCTATCCCTTTTTGTAAAAACTTTTGCTTATAAATTATAATAAATTGCTTAAATCCATATGATTTCTTTCATTTTTCGACAGTTTTTATTTCTTTAGATTTTCAAAATTTTGATGGGAATTTATTTCACACGATTTGTTGGTGAAATTAATTCTCACTTTCGGTGGGAATTAACTTCATAAAAAAAAAAGTGAAATTAGTTCCCACCAGTGGTGAAGTTAATTCCCATGTGAAGGTAGTGCCCGTGAAGTTAGTTCCCTGCACCAGCTGCATCTATATCCTCAAAGGGAGTGAGTTCTAAATCCTCAAATAGATTATCAAGAAGAAAGATTGACAAATTTATCAGCCCTTAGTATCAGATATTATCCGGAATTGAAGAACAAACATCGGATTCTGAAATAGATGACATTATGTCTACAGATTCTAACTGTAAAGTTCAGGATTGGTTAAAGAGCGGCAACTCATTGCAAACGGTCAAAAGAAATGGTTACAAAGTGGCAAACGAATTCTTGAACCCTAAAGCTCATGGCCTTAATTTAGGCAACACATAACTGGGTGCGAACGTAAATTCAGGTATGCCAAAACACCATCGGCCGCTGCCACTGGTTACAAATCCTTCGATCCAGCTCACGTCTCAACAAACACTTGTGCACCAATCCGTTTTACCAGCTGTGAATCCTCCTTTCATACCAAACCAATGCAATCGACAGAGCCCTCAGCCGCGAAATCAAAACAGTGACCACACCTTTAACACGCAACGACAACAACTACAACACCTGCCGCCACCAAATGTGAATCTCCAAGAACAACAACTACCGTCATTCGCTTTCGTCGATCAAGATACAACAATGAGAAGAGTGACAAGCAACCAAATAGCAGCTCGTCATTCAATTTTGAAGGATTTGCGTAGCTTCAACGGCAGTCCAGATGAGTGGCCATCATTTATAACAAACTTCCACCGTACCACCAGGCTTTGTGGCTTTAGTGACGAGGAGAATCTACTTCGATTACAGAAGACGCTTAAGAATATGGCGTTTGAAGCAGTACAGAATTTAATGAATAATGCAAACTGTGTGCCACGTATACTCTCTGTTCTGGAAATGCTGTTTGGAAAACCACACAAAATTCTTAACTGCCTCACCCACCATACAAATTCAATCAACACCACGGCCTAAAGCCGAGAAGTGGGATACTGCAAAACCATTGCGCCGCTCTGAAAGGCGCCGGACTAGCATTACATATTAATAACTCTTCACTCCTTCAAGAATTAGCGGCGAAGCTGCTGGGTGCATCCAATTAAATTGGGCTGTTTATATATGCAAACGCTTCCTGTTTGTACCCTTTCCGAATTCAGTGTCTGGTTGTACAAAATCGCGGAAGCTGCCAACTGCATAACACCTATACAACAACAGAAGCTTCAACTGTTAGAGGGAATAAACATGTTTCTTACATGCGAATTTGGAGGTTGTGATCATCAAATGCAAGAAGTAGCTAAGCGAAAGTGCTCGGTGTGTGGTAGCAACTGTACATCCATCGAAGCCTGTACAAAGTTCAAGGATTAAAGCATCACGTCTAAATGGGAAATTTTTCGAGAACGCAAGCTATGCAGATGTTGTCTCAAAAGACACAATGGCTCTTATCGTTGCCGTGTAGCTTAAATATGTGGACAAAATAATTGCAACTCAAAACATCATCGACTTCTCCACAACGAAAAACTCGACAAAGGTAATCTACAATCATCCAATGGCCCTGTCAATACAACAGTTGCGCAGCCTAGCAACGCACTTATTCAGAACTCGACTTCGGTCATGTATCGCACTATTCCAGTCCTTTTACATGGCAATAAGACCCGAGTCGAGACATTTGCCTTTTTGGACGACGGCGACGCGACGCACAGTGGTTCCAAGGTGGAAAAAAACCCACAAATAAAATAATTTGTGCAGCCCCGCGAATATGGGTTTTGATTTTACATTATATTTAATTAATGAATATTATTTTTTTTGTTAGTTTTATCATTCAGGTCCGGAGTACCATTATGATAAAGTGGCTTATTTTAAGATTTTTGTAATTTAAAGGTTTTAGCTTGCAGTTTTGATATGTATGTTTTTTTTTGCATACAGAACTTTTGATTTAAAAAAAAAATTTAGTCTTATCAATTATTCTGTTAGCTTTAATAGTGGGGAGAGTACGATAACTTAGCCGCCAAGATTTGATAACGGGGTTTTATAGAGGGGTTAAATACAAGCATTTTTTAGTATGGGAGGTCTTTCTCACCCCGTTTAGAAGGTAGGGGCAATTTTCGAAAAAAATGACTTAATCAAAAAAAAAAAATAATTAAAAAACAACGGCAACACCATAATTTATAGAAGAAACTTTTGAGTTACTTTTCAGAACTGGATTCTGAAGGTGGAAATGGACAGAGATGGATACTAAATATTTTTTTGAATATGTCAGTCAAACTCGCCGATATTTCTGGATAAAATGAAGAGGATAATAATATCTAGAGCTGTCAAAAGAGACTTTAAGATTATTAGTGCCATTCGCCACTTCGTACCTATGTGAACTCACGTAAGCCTTAAATGACAGATATCAACTTCATTAATTGACATTCCTTTAAAGTCAAAGTATTTTCCTAATTTTCTTTTTATTTTTGTATTGAACTCAAAGTGAAAGGAAGTTTCCAATTAATAAATCGTAAATTATAAATTAAATCGTTCGTTTTTCTTAAAAGGTTATGGGCCCAAAAGATTAAAGCATACTATTTAATTATTGAGGATTTGATACCTCAACATGAGCACGAACATTCTCGGCCGAATCCATCTTTTCAACGGAGAAAATTACTATTACTTCTTACTAATGTTACTTCTAACCCCAAATTCCGAAAACCCTTTGTAAAACTCAGCCCACCAAATTAACTCTTAGTAGCTACCAGGGATTCGAACAGCCAGAAAGACGGACAGTAAGGAAAAGGGAAAAACTCTTTCTGGTTTAAAAAGAAAAACGAAATTTGAAACTAATTTAGGTATGTTTTCATTCTGATTTAAATATTTTATTATTTAAATTATAAATTGTTAAATTTATAAAAAAATTACATTTCAACATAGACGAACTATTTTTATTTTGTTAAATGTATAAAGTAAAAATATATCATGTGTATAAATTGTATATAATATACCTAATTTAGTAATTTGTTTATTTTTTCATATTCCAATTATTATTGGTAAGATAAAATATCGTTATAGATTTTTGTATAGTATTTAAGAACGAATTTATTTTAGTAACAATATAAATAAAATGATCCAATGAACAATAATAATTAAAAAACATAATTTTGTTATATAAAATAAAATTTGGAGGCACTTTGGTGTAAATGTATTTTTTTACTTTAATATTTGAATTATGTTATTTTTTATACGATGATTTAAATTTAAACATTAAATGTTTATCGAGATTGTACGAATAAATTTCTATTTACTTTTTCAAAGTTTTAGATTCACATAACCTTCCTTATTTTATTAGAGGTGGTCCTTATTATTATAGTTCTCAATATAAATTGTTTTGATCTGTTTCAGACTTTGGCCGTGCTCTGGCTAAAACAGCTTGCAGTTCCGTTGTTCTTGCCGTCTTATACTAAATAAACAAAAAAAAAGTTGTTCTTATTAGTTAACAACAATATAGGGACGAGTATTCAACATTCAATAAAATTAATTTCGGCTAAGGATCTTTCCATTTACATTTAAAACTCTAAAACTCCCTCCAAAATGTATCCAAGCTGCAATAGCGACTTAGCTGCCTAAGCTAGAATATCAAATTTTCGACTACTCATCTGTTGAGTTTTAGTTAAGTTTTTAATTTTGACAGCTCATTAAGCTGGCGAGGATTGTTGGTTGAGGCCGTGGTCCACAATGGACTGTCTGCGCCTTCTTAAGTAAGTAAGTAAGTTAAAGCGGGAAGTTTTAAAAGAGGATCACGATAGTTGCAGCTCCTTCGAAAGCTTGATTGATTAAATTAAAACTTATTTAGAGTTGAAACAAGTATTTTTCCCATTCTGTTTTCGGAATTATGTCCAGGGCTCGGATTTTACTCCGATAGAAATAGATATGCATGATATCTTTCCGAATTGCCCTAACAACTCAACCGCTCATCTCACTGTTATTTTGAAAATCCCCAAAGAGGGAATCACCATCGCGAAAACCCGAAAGAATATATCTCCGAAACAAATATGTTCATGAAGTGAATCATGCGATTAAATCGCTCGTCATTAGGGTTCGGAGATTTTGTATTGAAACAAAAGTGTTTGTGAATGATTCCGTTCATGTATATATAACGAGTCTTGGAGATAAATTCTAGTTTGATGTACTCCTTTGGGCCTTGGGGATCGTGTTCCATGAAGATTTTTTTCGCGGATTTCATATGACACCCCTTTCTGCTTTATTTGGACTTACTATTCTTTTTATTTCTAAACAGCTTCATTTAAACTTCATTTAGAAACTTGATTTAGAGCCAATCACCACGTGGAGCTAGTTTTTTCTATATCTTCGATCGATTTCCCTAGTTCCCCCAATCTACTCGGCAGTTTCTCCATTTTTAACATTTCGGTAACATTTTGGAGAGTTAATTTAGTTTTGTTTCAACATATCAATTTTGAGAATTTTTTTTATCAATTGGCAAAAACTATATTGCCTATTGATAAAAATTTACTTCAAAATTCATTGTACAGGGTGCCGCCGGTAAAATCAGTATTGCTTTGTCTTGGCCGCTTTGTCTTGGCCGCCCAGAAGCCTTTATTTATTCTTAAAATGCATATTTAATTCTTCACACACACGAAAATCTTAGGAAACTAAAAAAATAAGGTGAAGTTACAACTATGAACTTTATTACGGCCGAAGGACAGCTACACTGTGCGACGTTGAAAATCTGATTAACTTACAAATGGAAACCAATGATAAAATAATAGATTTACGACATGTGGTGAAAATCAATAACGCAAAATATTTTAGAGTGCTACTAAATTCCTTTAAATCCATCGATGCGATGTATTCCACAGTACACACATACATGCATATCTGAGGTATATAAAGTTAACAAATAAAAATTGCGGCTCTTTGTGACTATTCTATTCCTGTGAGCTTTCTCAATACAATATAATTTGTTTTTAGTGTTCAATAGTCACAGTTCACCGCCATTTTGTAGACATTTTTGTCAATTTTTTACTAATGTTCCTTTGATGCAAACCACCCTCTTCTCTTAGATTTTGTTGCAATCAAGGATCTGTTTAATTAAATAGAAACTGACTTTTGGGCACCCTGTACCTCATATCTTAAAACTAACTAAACCAAAACAAAAAGGAGTTCCAGTTTCTTGGACTTAATGGCTTTTGAATCAATTTTAGTCTACGTACACCTGATACACTTTTTTGAAGCATCACTTGTGATGCTAAACGTCTTCCCTCCTTTACTCCAAATAATTCCTCCATTTTCTCAGCTGGCAATGCAAATAGTTCTTCACCATTAAATCGATGCAACCGTTTAATGATCCTCTCAGAAAACTCCTTGGCCTTAAGCCATGCTTCAATCTCAGCCGGACTTGACATTTGTTCGATGTAAATTTGTGGTGTTTTCAAAATATCTAAGTCGCCGCGACGTTCTCGGGAACGTAAAACTTGTTTTAGTTCCTCTTGCATGATATCAGTGGACATAACTGGAACTGGAAGTTGTTGGTTTTCGTTTTGCGATGATGATGGTGGGCGTATTGGGGCTGAACGGAAACGGAAAGAGACAAGAATAAGATGGCAAGCTCTACGACATTCTTTCGTTTACATTTTAGCATATTATTAAACAAATCAAAACGAAAATGGAAGAAGTAGTGATAGCGGATAAAAACGAATAAACGAAATAAAAGACGAATAAAGTATAGTAGTGATGATAGTTGTTAAAGGAAAGTTCAAAGTTCAAAATTCAAAGTTCAAAGTTCAACATGCAAAGGATTGCTGATTATTATCACTACCGTTAGTGTTAGTATTTTTTGTATAAATTTGATTCGATTTGGAGAGTGAGAAGAATATTTTACTGCTGTTTAGGGAGCTGTCGATGTTCAATGGTGGTTGAGGTGGTGGACCAAGTGCAGGAAATGGCGGCGGAGGTGGTGGTTGAGGCGGCGGAATTGTACTCATGATGTGGTGAGATTGAGAATGATATTGGTGTTTGTTGGTTTTACTGTTACTGTTATTGTTAGAATTTGCAAGCTTTTGTCTAGCTTTGATTTCACTATAAATATTGCTTGCTAGAGTCTTGGGATGGTAGACTTGTCTTTGGTTAAATATTAATTGTTGTTGTTGTTTTTCTGACTGACGTGATCGATTTGTTGGTATCGCGTATCTTACAGGCGATGACGTAGTAGTTGCGGTGTCCTTTAAAAATTCTTGTCCTTTTGGAGTGCGGTGTTTAGTTTGGAGGTTATTGTTGTTATTTGTTAAGTAGTAATGAATAAAGAAAGTAGAATTTGAAAAGAGAGAGAGAGAGAGAAAGAAGGATTGTTAGTTTGGTTATTTTCTATATAATTATTTGTTGATTATATTTTTCTTTGAAAAAGGATGCAAAGAAGGTTGACATAGAAAGCAGAACAAATAAATACAAATTTCTCACCAAAGTAGCACAGCAAATGTGAATTTATTTATTCGAATATGTGATGAGCAAAAACACAAACAAGAAATGTGAAACTAGTTAGGACTGGCCTTAATAAAACACCCGAGAATATTAGTTTTTGAGACTTTTGACGAAAGTTCGAAAAGTGTTTAGGTGACCATTCTTAATTATTAAGACAGAAATCTATATTTTGCACTGATCGATATAGCAACATGGCAACCCACAACTACCTACCACACCGCATTACAGGTTTTTAGGTAATTTTGTTGGTCTTTTTCTTAGGTAATATTGGTTTTCAAAGAAATAGATTAGGCAACAAAATAAACAAGTGGCAAATGGCGGAGATCCAGGTCCTAGTTACTTACACTTGCAACCATTCCTGTGTGTATAAATACTTTGCAGGGTTGGAAGGGTCTTCCAACTAGAGATGTACTTTTTTTACAAGTCTTACTTTTAGTGGCAGTATCCCAGAAAAAAACTTAACTGATATCAGAGTTTGAATCCAGAACCTTCGGCGTGGCAGTCCCAAAAAGCCACGGGACACTATATAATCAATGCTTCAAAGTAACCTAACTATTATTTAAAGGAACAGGTGATTTATTCATCAAAGTAGGTTTTTTGACACAGGCAGCGTTTATAAATTATTGAGCTTTATAACTATTGGTCACTTAGAATAGGTTTTTGTATTTAGAAAAAAGTATGGTCTACGAAATGCTATTAGAAGTGATGGGAGCAAGAAAGTAGATACATTTGTTTCTCTTCTGATGTTTCGTTATTTTATCGCTACTTTCGAGAACAATGTTCCAGTGGCATAGCCAGATGCATTCCTTCCCTTATATTATTTATCCGTCATACTCCCTCTCCTAGGAATGTCAATCAATTTCCCTCGAGTCTAATTTCGGACGTACTGTTAAGTATAGAAACTTTTCTTTTAGCGGGATTAAACAAATGTGGAATGCTCTACACAGTTCTACCCAGTTCCATTATTCCCTTCCAATACAACTAACATACATTTTAAACCTTATATTTCCTTACCCTTTTATTCCCTAAACACTGGTGCTGTAGATATTGATTCATGATAAGGGTATTAATATCCCCTTAAGTGCTTGCCAGTTATGAACAAATAGTGCTTTTTCAAATATCACACAGAATCTAAAAACAAACAAAAAGTATGACAAAACAAACGAAAAACCAGGGAATGAGAGAAGCAAAAATACAAAAACACAAAGAAAATGAAACAAACTTATAAAATGTGATAAAAAATGCAGTGAGTAATGATATAATTTGTATAACAAAACATTTGATTTTTAATTTAACTTTTTTTCATTGCCAATTCTTAATTTTAAAGTTCTTATAAAAATTTGTATTTACCATAAATTTTGTATGTAATAGTTTTTTTTTAATAATTTTATACCTAGCATAAGATATACATTTAAATTTGATAAAAAAAACGACTTAATTATTTTCGTCACCATTTAAAATTGCACAGTAATAAATTAGTACGCATTATTGTTTTAAAAATAATATTTTATATAAGAAAATAGTGTTCATATATATTGTTGTTCAACACAAAATATAGAAACTGAACAATTTTAAACCATTTTATTTCTGATAGTACTTTATATTATATATTTTTCTTTTTTTTTTATAATTTTTTTTTTCAGTATATATTGAGTTATATTTTTAACTTTAGTTTTTGGTTACATTATGTATAAAATATTTTTTTCTTTTAGTTCTGTTTGAAGGTCTTATTTTATGTTATTGAACTTCTCAATATTTTTGTTTTGTCCTTCTTTTTCCTTCAAAAATCTGTTGTCTAATATATTACAAGTGTTTTAAGTTAATTTAAATTCTATTAAACTATTATAAATAATTTGTTTTATGTTTTTACTGTGATCATATTTGTTGTTGATTTTGATTTGAAAGAGGTGTGCATATAAAGTTTAATTTGTGATCTTAGTTTAAGTAATTGTGTCAGAAAGTGTGTGATAAGATGTTTGCATAAAGAGACGTTAATAACAAAAGATATATATAACAAATAAAAGGTATTTCTTTTTTTATGTGAGAAAGTTACTGTTTCGCAACATTTAGTTGGCTCTTACGTAATAATATGTAAACACTTTAATTAATAAGTTAAACATAATTTTTTGACTAAATTTTAACTTCTTAACAAACATAAAAACGTATTAAATAAACAAAATAAAGTTATTTAATAAAAGTTTATAATTTATACTTGATAACATAAAGAAATAGATGTGTATGATAAAAAAAAACGAAATACTATTCTATTATTCTAGTATTCTAGTATTACACACAAAATAGTAATATTTTTTAAAAATTAATTTTGAGTTACTCTCGATTCGACGGGAAGTAATAGTTTTAACTTTAATATTCTAATAAAAGTTTCAAAATTGAATTGTTATTGAAAATTAAAATAATAAAGGAAAAAACATACGAAATATAAATAAAGCAAATATCAGTTTATGTGAGCAAAAAAATAAAGCAAAACTGCAACAGCTTAAGAAAAATGTTTTTTAGTTATAAACACAGGGTGATTCCACTTTTTCTGACAAACTCTAAGGCGTGCTGGATCTTAGACTTAAATAAGAAACCAATGTATTTTTGTCTGCAAAGGAGTGGGTGTATTGTATAGTATAAGGCACCTCTTTTCAATTTATCTAGCTTTATTTGATTTTACCTTATGGGCTCTAACTTGTCCATCTCCTTTTGTGTATGTATAACCTTAAACTGGCCACATTATTAATTAGAATAACATGTATTGAAGATTGCCGGTCGGTACTTTTAATTTTTTGGTGCTTTTTTTGTTTAGAAAAACGAATTTAAGATTTGAGTACATATTTATTTTGTTCCGAAACTTGAATCTGACAGCAAAGTCTCTGCATTTTAACTTCGTGAATTAAATCAGCTTTACACGAATACACCAATTAGCTTGGTAACCGTTAGTTTTGTAAACTTACTATTAAACATATATTATGACTTATACGTTGTTAAAATTTATATAGACAATGGGCTTAAAAGAAATGTAAAACCTACATTCTAGTGTACTTGTCACATATTTTTTATCAGCCATATAACGTCACAATAACCTCAGATGTGATCTAAGCTATGCTTAAAATGCTTTTTTCTCTCACAGTCATCCCAGCTCTAAAAAGTTTGTAGAAAAAGAAACTAGCATCACCCTGTATCTTATTATATGTATACTGTATCTTTTTATTAATGAATTAAAAATAACGAAATTCTCCTTTCTTACCAATATGCTTATTACGAACCCATTCAGCTGAGTTTTGGGGTTGAGGTGCAGCTAACCCTGATTGAGAGTTAGCATCCTAGCCGAAATAAACAAAGTTATCAAAAAACACATCTTCAGAGGAAATGAAAAAGAAAATACTTACGGTTGCTTGACGGACATTTGATTTATAATTATGTGAATAAAATTGGTTATTTAAATCTGTTTCATTAAAATTATTGTAAGGAGTTACAATGGTATGTGGCACATGAGCAACTTGTCCCCGACTATTTCGTGCTTTCCACCATTTTCGACTATCATCGAGAACCTGGAAAGAAAATTTTAGTTCAAAACGGTGCCGAATTTTCAATGCTTTAAATATTATTTATATTTTTATGTTTAAAATAGACAAATATCGAAACTACGTAATGTACATATATTCGAATAAAGCAATGATAATATTGAATAAAGAATCACCTCCAAATATTCTCCGCGAACTACGCTGAGCTCCTTATCGTTATTAGCTGTCCTTGGATAAGTAACAAGAACAATTTTGGCACCTATAGCTTGTAATTCGTCTAACCAAGCCTCAACCATTTGATCGTCACCATAGCCACCACCACCACTACCACCAACACCACCAATGCCGCCACCACCACTGCTTCCACCACCGCTAGCACCCGCTCGTACACCACTTACTTCAGCAGCTCCAGTTCCTGATCCCAATGTATTAGATCCACCATTGGATCCACTTCGCGAAGAGTACATATTTTGCATGCCAGTTGTTATTGACTGCATGGATACATTTTGTGTTGCCGCTGTCGAACTATGATGTGTATGTGTTCCATTGCCAATTAAGCCACCGGATGGACTATTGCTTAACGCACCAGCTGGTGCAGTAACACCACCACTTCTTTCTATTGAATCAAGTGAAATGTCACTGCGTGCACTGAAATCTTTCATATCACGGTCCCGATCACCACGGTCCGAACGATCTGAACGATCGCGATCACGATCAACGCTACCAACTCCACCACCACTTACACCTCCACCACCACCTTGGCTCTGATGATGATGATGATTGTGAGTGTATTTATCATTTAAAAGCCCTCCCGGTGGTGAATCGTAATCGTAGTCACCGCTCATCAGAGCTCCGCTTCCATTCATACTGTTAGAATTACCAAAATTATGGTGTGAATCAACTCGACGTTTTATATTTGTAGGGGTTGTTGCCATATGATCAAGCTCATCAATAACTAGATAATCTGGCGACCATCCGTCCAGAAAAACGGGATGATATGACCCCACGTCCTCCTTCCATTGATCTCGCGGCACCGTCCAAGCATCGCCCAATGATCTCCAAAGTTCTGTTTCCTTGCTGGTCACACAATTTATCAATAAATTTATTGCCTCCCTCGTAAGCAATGGGTTAACTACCCGAACGGGAAGCTGTGACTCAAAATAGGTATCAGATGATGCTTCAACAATAAGGGCCAAAGGCGTGAATAAAAAGTGCACTAGTTCTGGTGCATTTGGGTCGTGAATGTGGGCCTTAAGCTTTGCCAGTAAATTAAAGGATAGCTTAAATTTAGCAAAAATATCGATAAATTCTTTCTCGTGGGGCGGACGGGTGCGAAGAGTTAGGAGACCTTCACCGGGATCTTTCTTTTTTGACTTTCGATTACGTCGTCTCCGTTCAAGTTCCCGCGAAGCAGCTGCTGCATGCTGAAGACGAGCTATGAATTTTTCAATGTCATCGAAACAATGATTTAGAACGGTCACGTCTCTTTCGTATTTGTCGCTTGATGTTGAACTTGTTTCGTCATTGGCACATCCCAGTTCAGAGTCGGTTTCATGACCACCATTACCGCCACCACCAACTCCTGCTCCACTAACACCTCCTCCTCCTCCGACAACAATACCAATGTCACGAGACATGCCGTATTGGTCACCAGTTGACTCTCCATGGCTGCCGACCATACCTCCTCCCCGGTTGAGACCAGTTCCCCCTCGATGTTGGATCAGCGAAGATGATTTCATTTGTGGTGGAGCAACATTCATTGATTCACGGTGCTGTGTTACGAGTTTACCGCTGCGCAACTGCTTCAAGTCCTCTACCAAGTGCACAGCAGAAACGCCTTGTGACTAAAAACAAAAACAAAAACAAAACAAATAGGTACATTCTAGGTGGATAGATCGAGCAAAGACACAAACCTGAAAAATATGCATTTCTGATCTTGATCCCGAACCCCCAGTAACAATAAACACTAGAATATTATTATACATCTCCATTGGATCGTTACTTGTAAATGCTGTTGGTTCCTGTATCAATGTCGCTGGAAATCGTTCAATTATGTTCTGTTTCAAAGAAATATAACATTTAAATTATTTCGAAAATCAATCTCTTTTTGATTTGATGATAACTTACCCCAGTTTCATAATCCATTATAAGCACCCACTGGTAGTCCAAGCATAATTGCATTTTCTGTGACCATATTCCTGTGGTTTTTTCTAATTGTAATAGTCGGCGCATCCCATCCGCCGGATAGACAATGCCAGTTTCTTTGTTTACAGTAAATGTAGCCAAATGCTCGAGCAAATAAATTGGTTTATCACTTAAATCATTTTCAGTACGATCATCGCCTCCACTTCGAGATTCACGCTCATCACCAGAATAACCTCCATTTGAATGATATGCCATTGTTGGTTAAAAGACTGTTTGGTTTTTTGTGTATGAAATATTAATTTTAATTTTTTTTTTAATTTTTGATTTATATTGAAAAGTATTTTGAGGCAGTGTTGAGATTTGTATTGCTTGTCAGAGATTCATATCTTGATATTAAAAAACCTTTGTGATGTGCTCATATAAAAGTCGTTTTTGTTGCTGAAACTGCAAGAGAAAAGAGAAAAGATATTCATTAAAAGGTTTTGGATACTATTTGATTAAAAATCGTTGAATATTTGGATGGCGTGGGTCTTTTAATAAAGGATAAGATGTTATTTTAGCTGCATTTTTGCTGAAAATTTATCTATACTATCTTTTTTTAAAGGGCTTCCCAGATGTAAACATATTGACATTAGATATTTGACGTAGTGATGTGTCAAACTGCCACGCCGAAGTTTCTGGGCTCGATCCCTAACTCTAACATATTTGTTTTGCCTCTTGTGAGGAAGGGATAAATCCTCCAAGAGTTAAAGCACAAAAAGTGCTTCTCTGCTTTACGTTCGGATTCGGCGCATATCAACCTATACACACGGGAATTGTTGAGAGTATAAGTCTCACATGTTAAGGTCCCGTTTGGAGCTTTTCTTCCAAATATTTCATATTTTTACCTTTGATAAAAGGCGAGTTGTGGATTCGTACAAAAAAAAAATTGAAATATCAATCAAACATAACATAAAGTATATAACTTTATCGTAGATGGGAAAGTCGAAAAAAACTGAATCTGGAATTTCGTCCGTCTGTCTATCTGTACCTACATCCCGAACAATTGGGCCAATTCGCATTTACTGTTATTTGGTATTATAAATTTTTGCTATAGGCCCAAACATAGCGGTACCTTACCCATCATACCTAACTTACGTACACTCTCGAAGAAGCTTCATTTTCTCCAAAACGGGTCCAATGATTTTGATAAAACTTGCTGAGTATATTGTATTATTAGGACAGTCAATGTTTTGGTAAGAATATGCGTTTCGGAATTTGGCTTATTACGGTACCTCTCATAGAACTGTTTTTTTTTACTCAAATTTTCTCGTAAACTTAACAATGAATGAATTGATTTCTTTGGAAAGAAGAACTTTATAATTTAAGAAATATTGTAGGTAACTGAAGAAAACATTTTTTAGTTATTGAATCATTTTTGGGAAACGCGTGGTTTGGAACTGCAGATTTCTTTGTATTGACATACGCAAAAAAGGTTTTCCAACCAAAACCTTTAAAATGACTGGTTCTACAATTTTCGGTATTCTTTTTCTTAGATAGTTTTGAGGATTTATCGTTTACTTAGTGTACCGGAAAAAAGTATGAAATTTATCGAAAAAATTAGAGATTTTACTTAATAATTTTAGTTGTTTTTCGAATACATAGCATAAATATATACAGGGTGAGTCACGAGCGTTGTGCCAAAAAGCTAGAGCGTGTATGTTGGGTTGAGACAAGACAAAAATCGTATGGGAAGGGGGGTCTATTCCCCTCCGTTTAGACGGGAGGGGCAATTTTCTTAAAACATGACTTAAATTTGAAAAAAAAAAAATTATTAAAAAATAACAGTAGCTCTTACAATGCCATGCTATACCTTTTTGTAAAGCTAAAAACTTGTTTTTTATTGTAATTTTAAATGAAGTTATTTTATTGAACCGTTTTCAAAATATTAATTTTCAAACTCAAAATTATGAAAAAAACTTAAAAAAAATAATTTTAAAACTAATTTTTTTCAAAATTTTACGTTATTAAGTAGTATTTTTGTTCTCCAAATTCAATGCTCCTTTTAATTTTAAATCCAACACTGAAAACCGTATGGCTCTATGACTTTTTGTTGCCAAGCTATTCAAAAGTAACCGAACCTACTTCTTCACAAAAACAAGAAAAAAAATGGCTAAATGATACCTTGTGCCATCCCGTAAGGCTAGATTTTCTTGTTTTTGTGAAGAAGTAGGTTCGGTTATTTTTCAATATCTTGGCAACAAAAAGTCATAAAACCAAACGGTTTCCAGTGTTAGATTTAAAATTAAAAGGAGCATTGAATTTGGAGAACAAAAATAATACTTAAATACGTAAAATTTTGAAAAAAATTAGTTTTTAAATTATTTATATCATTTATATCAAAAGACGACATCTAAATTTGATATACTAAAGGTTACTTAACAGTTTTAGCCATTTTTTTAGTTTTTGCCAAATTTTTCAAAAATGAGCTGTTCTTATTGATCGAAAAGTTTGTTTTCGTCGTACTATTGCACTCACAGAACAAGTACGTGCGACCCAGTCGTGCATTTTATTTTTCATAATTTTGAGTTTGAAAATTAATATTTTGAAAACGGTTCAATAAAATAACTTCATTTAAAATTACAATAAAAAAGAAGTTTTTGGCTTTACAAAACGGTATAACATGGCATTAAAAGAGCTACCGTTATTTTTTAATAATTTTTTTTTCAAATTTAAGTCATTTTTTTAGAAAATTGCCCCTCCCGTCTAAACGGAGGGGAATAGACCCCCCCCTCCCGTACGATTTTTTTCTTGTCTCAACCCAACCTACACGCTCTAGCTTTTTGGCACAACGCTCGTGAATCACCCTGTATAAGTACATATCTTGCAAAACAGCTAGCTAGTTCGTTTTATTTAATGTGAATTCATAAGAAGTATTTACCAATAATATGTATTTATTTAACACCAACTTAAATCTTGTGGTACACCCAAGTACTAAATTTAAAAATTTGAAAAGTTGTTTTTAAAATACGTAAATCTTAATCCGCGTAAAACTGAATACTAAAATTCCTAAAAATCCGTATAGTTGATTTCGAGCCGGAAAATGAAAAAAAAAAAACAGTTCTTTGAATTGAAGGAACTGCTTAGATGCATTGTTGATAAAATATAATTTAGCCATCATATTGGGACGGGCACCGTTTTCAAGATGAGCTCTTACTTAACGTCAGGAAAGTATAATCGAATATTCTTGATTAAAAAAAATTAAATTACCCCTCTATTTAATGTACATAACATGCTATGTAAACAAAAAACGGTAATTTCGTTTAAAGAACTCGGAGTTTCAAAAAGGAATAGTAGGCAAAAACATAAGCTACCCACCAAACCATTTGAGAATTTGAGGACCTCCTTTAATGCAAGTTTTGGGTTTTTCCGAATATGGAACAATTGATTTGGCATACGATTGCATACAATTCGTTTGCTTCAGCAAGATCTTTCTCATGGGAAAATTCTAAAACAAAGATTAAGAGTAATGTCGAGATGTATTGCCACAGAGGAATAATCCGCGCTGTTTAATTTTTTACTTGCGATTATAGGTACTATAAGGCAAGTTATGCATTCGTAAAAAAAAAAAATTCTAACAATCAAACATGACACTACGATGACAGTGAAGTCGAAAAAAGTGGGTCCGACAATTCTGTCTGTCTGTATGCCTGTCTGTCTGTATAGTTACCTACAGCCTAAACGGCTGGAACGATTTGCTTCAAACTTGGTACGTAATATTATTATGACGTCCTACAGAGGGGTTTTTGGAATTAGCATTCTACCTTTGAAACTAACGGTACCTTCCATACAATTTTTAATGAAAAATTAATTTTTCTCAAAAACGGCTCACACGATTTTAATTAAACCTACTGAATAGCGTTTCCTATGCACACTATGGGCTGTATTCATAGACGTATCTTAAACTGCTGCTAAGTTGTGACCAACCAAACCTGTAGTTTAAGCTATTCATATACGTATTTAGACCTAGGATTAGGACTTAACCTGGGGTTTAACTTTAAAAGTGGCTGATGTAGTGTTTAAGTTACTTTTTAACTACTACTGTCATACAATAATTGAAAAACGTATAGTTAAATACTTTGTCTGCCAGTAGCAAGTCGATACAAACAAAAATACCTTGGATATTCTGAAAATACTATTTTAAAATGTCAATAGACGTAGTAACTGAGATTTTTTAATTCTGGAAGACATAGATTTGTTGTATGAAATTGTGCCACCAGCCAGACAAAAGAAAATTTATAAGGCAGAGTTCAATAGACTCGAGTTAAATGATAAAGATTTTTTTCAACGATATCGATTCGACAAAGAAACAGCCACATTTGTCATAAATCTGCTAACTTCTGTATTTGCAAAAAACTGGGATAACAGCTTCCACACTTTGTTCAATTCCCATTCACAAGTCAGGAACTTCATTTTCAAGTCGTTTTTTTATCATCTATAATATTTTGATGTCTTCTTAGCTGATTTATCTAAAATTAAATGAACGATTTCTTATTTATTTATTTTTGTCAGGCATGGATGGCAACGACCAAAGGCCCAGAGCCCAGACAAACACAAGACAAAGAGAGACAGACAGAACAGAAGAGAGAACAACATGTCAACAGTAAACAGCTCCGTGGTTTATTGTTGTACGGTCCTCCATCTTACCACTAGCCACGCGCAGTGATGCTTGGTTTCGCTGATCGATCGGGAAGCGATACTTTATCAATATCATGATTTGAAGTATAATTGTAGAAGATTTTTGCATTAAGCTATAACTAGCTAAACACAGCTAGAAAATTGTTTATGAATAGCAGCTGTGTTTATCTAAAGAATTCGGCTTAACCTGTAGGTTAGTAAATCACAACTTTAGTAAACATCTATGAATAGGGCCCTATATGTTTTGGTTGGAATAGATTTTGCAGGAAAAGCCTTATAACGGTACCTCCCATTATCGGTTTTCTTAAATCAGATTTTCTCGTAAGCCACCAGACGGATTTCGATGAAATTTTTAATGTAGAAGCCCATTTATAGACAAAATAATATAAATTTGAAAAAAAAATTTCAAAAACAGTTTTTTTGAGTTTAAAAATTTTTTTTGTATTTTTTGCTTTTTTTCAAAAACGGTTTAGTTTTATTTTTCTGGTAAAAACTACGAAAAGCTAGAAGTTGGCATACTCAAAAAAAATTTGGAATATATTTTCGAAAAGTTTTTAAAAAAAACTGGTCGAACGATTTCGAAAAAAAAAATTCTTAAAATTTTAAACAGAAAACGAAATCAGATGGCTTATTTTATTTTTTCCAAAAAACGTTTTAACTAGTGATTTTTAAGTGATCAATAAAATTTTTATATCATTTTTTCCCTGCTCTTTTCCAAAATCGTAAAACACAAGACCACTGTCACACAATAGAGCAAGTTCGTCCGACCCTTGCACTTTATTTTTTTTATTGCCATAGTACAAAAAGTCTTCCAATACCTGGACGACAAAACATAATTTCAAATAGTGTTTTTTTTTTACCTTGGTCCAGTAACTTGAACACATGCACAGGCACACCCTGCTCAAAAACTCACTGCAAGATAAGCTTGCCTTATCTCTCACTCACTGACCAATTTATCGAAATAACGGAGAAACTTCAGTAATCGTAAAATCTCGAAATTTAGCCCAAATAGAAATTCTGATTTCTGTAGGAGTTATGTAAGGTATATTTTGGGATAAGGTGACTGTCAGCAAGATCGTTATAAGCTGACACACTTAGTCCAAAAGTGGATCGTTGTGATACGACAAAGGTTGAGGTTACTACTCCTAAAAACTTACACATTTAGAACCAATTCGAGCGTCTAACGAAGAGCACGAAAGAATTGATGTCTTAATTTATAAGTTAGTCAATGCCATAAAAAAAAGATTCTCCCAAAAACGTAGAAAATTTATTTGTTTGCATATAGACGAAACCTTTGAGCGTTTCGGATCCGCTGTCGATAGACATGTGCTAACACCTGTCCTAAAACAAGACCCAAGTATCTTGCTTCGTCAGAGTATTTAAGACTTATACCAAAACAGAGGTAGCGTAAGTAAATTTTTTTGGGCGGTTACACCTTGTCCACATCGTATTTCATAGGTAATTAGCTTATTTATTGCTAATTATTGGAGGAGTTCAGAAGTGTTAAGGTGTTTTACTGAAACGGCAGTAGCAATGTTATCCCCAAAAGCAATTACCTTCAAACCCTCCTCTTCCAGCATTGTTAGCAGCTTATCAACCACTAAGCTCCAAAGGAGTAGTGGTAGAACACCACAACTGACATAGTCTTGCAGATATTACCACCAGTTTTAAGAGTATCAGCCAGCTTATTAGTATATGGTCGCTCAACTCGCCAAGTGAGCTACTACTCTTGGGCCCGGGAGTGCATTTGCGTTTGCAGATGTGTTAACGTTGTTAAAAGCGCTTTCTTTATCAAGCGAAGTCACTCTAGCTGTTGCAAATGTGAAAGATATATTTTAGTTTAATTTTTCTGTGCAAAGCAATATCTTCAACAAAATATACATATGTCTAAAAGTGAATAAAGTTATTAAAACGTGTATTTTGCACAGTAGTACACCGTATCGTAGTAGTTTATCCCTGAAGTACATCATGTCATGGAAAGTGCTCCTCTGTTAGCCGTTTGGGTTCGGCGGTAAGTTGTAGGTAACGTCCATTCCTGCAAAATATCAACGCACACATAAGACTGATTGAGAGTTTAAAAAGTCTCAGATCCCCCGGCCTTGCTTGGAGCTGTTGTCCCAAGTATTTATATTTTTATCCTGCTCAATAAAATATTTCTGTATTTTGAATCTTTAGTTTCACTATTCTAATCCAGGGAGTAAGATTTGACATGAGTTTCTGAACAGAGCTATTTGTGGAATAAAACAAAAATTAAAAAACTAATGGCGTTTAAAATGATTGTAATTTAAGTGAATTATTCTGCCAATCAAAAGAAAAACATCTAATGAATATTATTTAAAAAATAATCTTTAATGATGTGGTCGCACAAGAAACTACAAAAAAAGTAGGTGTCATATGTCTATTCGTAAGCAACTTCTTGCACTCTTTTCCAAAGAAACTAATTTAAATGACATTAATAATTTTTTCCTAATTAAATTAAGAATTGCTGTCATATTCTACGGTAGGTTTATGACCATCTGTATAGTAAAACCTCTTCTCCTTCCGTGTAAAAAAAAAAAAAAAAAAAAAAACCAATAACATACTAAGAAAACCCCATGCAAAGGGTGAAATGATGTTAGTCTACACTTAAATTTACTGCGGCTTCACCAATAACTAATCGATACTTCGGTCAGTCCCACTGTTAGGTGCGGTGACTGGTGATGGTGAGTGAGCAAATTCACAGGTCAGACAAAAGAGTTACTTTCGTCCAATAATTTGGATTCCAATGAACTGACAATCGATATGCAACATGTATGCGAATTTTTCTTTAAATACAGCAACAAAATTGAAAGCATGTCATCATCGACTGAGACTGCCTTCTTTTTGTTACAAAAAGTCCACTCAACTCCATTTTTTGTACATAATATATTTTATTTGTGGTGATTTAAATTTTCTTCAGGGCCCGCTGGCACACATTTATTTAATTAAAATTTTATGGATAGGATAGGACGCACAATAATGAATGCTTGACAATTGGCAACACATACCACGAAGACGGTACCAAGTCCAGTTTATGGTTCCGCATCCGCCTCTGTACCGCATTTATCACATTATGATGCCGATTACCGGCTCTACTTCTGGAACACAATAGAAAAACGCAGCGGGAACCGCAGCCGCAACCGTATCGCATGCCGTACGTACCTAATTAGAAGTGCCCACAATGGAGTCGTACGTACTCCACGTTTTTTTTTACAATTTCCACTGAGAAACATACATATATATGTATATAAAAGATGATAAAACATATGCCGCATCATGTATAGTCTTTTTTATAAATTTGTAATTACTAAAAGGATTTTATTAGCACGTTGCTCTTTTTTTTTTTTTTTTTTATGGAATGTCAAAAAGTTGGCCAACTCGTCCGTCTCCGTTTGCGGCTGCGTTTTGCGGATCCGTCTCGTTGTGTTCACAACATTGAATTCGTGTGTATTCAATATTTTGACATGCGATACGGATGCGATTGCGGATCCGGCTCCGGCTCCGGCTCCATTGTGTTCCAGTAGCTAGTCAGCAATAAGTGCGATGTTTTACTCGCGATTCCTTAAGTGTTATGTTACCTATGCATTCGAAAAAAAATCGTTGAACTCGTGATAAATACCAAACTTGACATGGAAATGATAGAGAAGTAACAATAAAAACACATCTCGGTCGCATGAACTACGAGCTTTGAAGAAAATCGTGAAAATTAATCTGTGAAAATACTGTTTGTATCCAAATATGTATTTATTAAAGTTTTATAATTTTGTTAAAAATTTTGAACATTTCTTAAAATTCATTTCCCCATGAAAACAACTTTAGCAATGAAATATTGGTGCTTACTATTAAAATAAAATGCACGACTGGGTCGCACGAAATTGCTCTAATGAGTGACAGTGGTTTAGGGGCTTGAGATTTTGATAAAAATAAATTTTTTTAAGTTCTTAAATAATTACTCAAACTAATTTGAGCTGAAAAAAAAGTACGCCATTTTATTTCTTGGATAAATTTGAATTTATGAGAATAAATTTATAAAAATCTGTGGAGCGGTTTTTGAGAAAAAAAGTTTTTTTTGAAAAAAATTTTTCAAAAAAATTTTCACAAAAAAATTCAAAAAATCCAGTTCATCCAGTCAGCAAATACAATTATTTAAAATTTTAAGAAACAAATTTAATAAGCAGTTTTCAAAATATTAATTTTTTAATTTTTTTTTAAATGCTCTTAAAAATACAAAAAAATATTTTTCAAAAATATTGGTATGCAATACAAATTGAGCTACCTACAGCTATATGTGTGTGAAATTTCGAAAGAATCGGTTGAGTCGTTTTCGAGATAGTCGAAAGCAAAAAAAACGGTCCTATGGAAAGTACCATTCTTAGCCATTTTTTAAGACTTTTTTTTCAGCCATATGATCGGTCGTACCTAAACAGCAACACTGATTTTTTTAAATCGAAATCGTTAGAGCCGTTTTTGAGAAGAATAAGCTTTAACGTAACGGCTGTATAGCAGGTACCTACCGTTATTTTTTGAGCTAAAAAAAATTCCAATTTCCCCTCTGTATGATACCTAAAAAAGTCTATAAACCAAGTTTGAAGCAATTCGGCCCACCCGTTTGGGCTGTAGGTGTCTTTACATACATACAGACAGACAGACATACAGACGGACAGAATTCTTAGACCATCTTTTTTCGTCTTCGCTATCATCGTAATGTCATGTTTTATTGTTATCTCAAAACTTTTTTTTCGACGAATGCATAACTTACATGCCTTATAGTACCTATAATCGCAAGTAAAAATGAAAGATTTAGCTGAATAATTTTTGTTATTTAGCATAAGAGCAAGTTTGTGCAACCCAGTCGTGCATTTGATTTTACTTTCTCTAAGGCCAAGTATTGGTTTCGTTCAGAATAAAATTCAACGATTTTGCTGAAACTTTATATATTCGGCTTGAAATTAAGGAAACTTCACTCACCCCCACCATTTTCCGAGTCGGCAAATCAGTCGGCAAATTAGCCGGCAAATTATCCTTGTAGGTTTATTTACTGTCTTAAAAGTTTTAATTAAAGCTGATGTTCAAACTGATGAATAACAAATACAGTATATATAAGTTTGCACATTGTATGTACCTACTTTTTCGGCTGTCAGAGTACAGTACGTTCTCTACTAACGCAACTCTCGACTCACGTATGTGCGTAACGTAGATGCGCAGAACGAAACAAAAATGAAAACGGGAAGGCGCTATCTGGTTTAGTTGTAAAGTGATACATTTCTCAAACCGAATTAACTCGAGATCTCAAGCAAACCGAGTTGCAACTCGAGTTGGCCAACTCGGTTTGAAACAAAATCGGTGAATACATGTCATTCATTGTTTTTGAGTATTCGATTAGGTTTGGTAAAAAAAAATCGGATTTTTTCTGATTTTTTAGAGGTTTTTTAATCGACATCGTAGCCATCCTACAATGGAATTTGACACTTCATGCTTGACAGATGAAGGACGAACTATATTTTGGACAGAGTAGAGTAGTGTATTTCGTTCCAAATGTCACCCATTTGCTCTAAAATTGCTTTTTCCGGAGCAGTAAGAAAATCGGATTTTTTCTGATTTTTTAGAGGTTTTTAATCCATCGACCATCGTAGCCATCCTCCAATTCAATTTGACACTTCATAGCTTCACAGATGGAGGACGAACTATATTTTGGACAGAGTAGTGTATTTCGTTCCAAATGTCACCCATTTGCTCTAAAATTGTCTTTTTCCATGCAATAAAAAATTAATTGTTTTTCGGTTCTGGTTGATGTACAATCTATTAGCGAGTTTCATTCAAATTTGAAAGAATTGTTCTCAAAATCGAGAATTGCCCTTTTGAATGAAACTTGTTTTGGGTATCCATGTTAATTTGAATTTGACTTTTTGTCATTTGATTTTTGTCTTTTGTCATTGCTTATTGGCAGAAGTAATCATTGGTTATTTGATAGTTAATTGGATAATTAAAGTACAATTATTAAGTCCTTCGTTCATTATTTGTTTAGTTTTGTTTTATTTATCACAGACTGGCACAATTTCACAACGACAGAAAATAACAAATTATTTCTCATATGACGTTTGACAGAAAAGTATTCAGATCGATTCTCCCAACCCATCAGAGATGCATTCTTTCGTGTTGAGAATCGATCTAGAATTGCACTTTTTGAATGAATGAAACTCTCAAAAGTGAAAAAGATCAAAACTTTTGACAGAAAGACCAATTTTTTCGCGAATGAAACTCGCTATTACAAAACAACTCTCTTTTTTTCAAAGAAGATGTGGAATGTTATTTATCGGAATTGCAAATTCTTCTTTTTTCTTGTGACGAATACTCAAATTTCGACGACATTGCCAAAGAGGTATTTAAATTAGGAAATGTGATTCCGTTAGCATTCAAACTAGTTTCCTACATGTAAACCGCTCCTGTGAGCGGTCATTTAGTAAACTAAAAATAGTTCTAAATTACTTGCGTACGACCATGGATAATGAAAGGTTTAATTCACTACTGCTGCTTTACTCCGCAAAAGATATAGTTGATGAAATTCAATTAAGCGAGATTATTGAAAAATGGGCATTATTAAAACATCTCAGGGTTAAACTTTAAATTAAAATTAAAATTCATGTAAAATGTTTAAATTGTTTTTGAATTCGTAATTTTCATTTTAAAGACAGAACTAATAAAATATGTAATTTATTTTCTTTTATTATTAAAAATTATTACATATTAATAAGTACCTAATAAATAATGTTTATATATTTGTTTTGTTGTTAAAAATTGTTATTTTTATAATTAAATGCTGAATTGTAAAATAATGCTTTTATGACTTTTATTTCTCTAAATGTAGGTATGATTCATAGAAATATTTATTTTTTTTTCGCATGCAGTCGGCAATTTCTTAAAATTAATCGGCATATCAATGAAAGTCACCCTCCCATGCCTTGGACCCTCGCTACGCCCCTGGGGCCTGGTTCAGGTTTCCCAAGTAAAACGTTATGTTTATTATGCATTTTCAGGAGAAAAAAGTCAACAAAATCACCATGGTCAGGAAAAATGGAACAAGCTAGAAACTGAATATCTTAGGACAGAGGCGTCAAAATTATTTAAAATGTTAAGCTTAAACGAAGTTTCTATCATGTGTACCTGTACTTTACAAGCCTCGATAAATGTTATCAAATTGGTGATAGGCCCTTACTGTCATGCCCTAAAATACTAATTACAAATTCAGTTACACCCTGTTAATTCCAAATCGTAATACGATAGGTATACGGTACCGGAATCCTTAGACATAGAAAAATCTATGTCGAAAATATTCAGGGATATAACTTTCCCTTCGTTATTAAGAACAAACTTTGAAGCAAATCGAACGAAACGGAACGCTTTGCCTGTATACATCGGTACCGATACAGATTTATCTGACCCCTTCAATACGACCGACATCTAAATTATCATCATGATGTGAAATGTCAGAGACTTTTGTTTTTATGAATACTTACACAAAACTCCACAGTAGGTACAGTAAAAATCACTGAATGGATAACAACAAGTTCGAGCGACTCACTTCTAGGTGCAATTTCCATCCATTATTGTAATGGTTTATTTTGGGCTGGAGCTAGTTTAGAAAAGGTACTTTTGCAAAGCATAATTTGCATGAACAAAAGTAGATAGGTATACGTGCTCTGAGTTATTAAGTTTTTCCTGCCGAATGGTCCTCAATTATATTTACATTTTTGTTCTGTTTGAATAGAAACACTAAGTGTGTGTTTGGTTTGGACATAAAAACGCATTCCCAAGCGTACCGAACTCTTTCGATCTATTTTTATTTTCTTTCTAATAACGGATGATTCTGTTCTGAGTAACTTGTTATGGACTGGGTCAACTTAAATAAGTGTGCACAACATGAGACCAAGACTTGCCGAGAAGATACGAATGAATAAATTATTTATTGGTCACATCTGAGGAATCCAAATAAAATTTAGTTTTGAGTTTTTAATTTTGACAGGAAAATTTTGTTTTTTATAGTAGGATTTTTACTTGCTCTATAGGAAGGAAAGCGTTGAGAAAAAAAATTAGTCTTTGATTAAACTTGACCATACGATTTTGTGGGTGCCAATGGCATAATGGAGTTAGTGCTTGGTTTGTTGCTCAGCCTGGACAGACATTTTTCTTTATTCCCCCAGTTTGAACTGGATGCCAGCCGTGATACCGATTAACATGAGATTAAGCTCAATCCACTTTCTATTCCATGTTTCACAAACGCTTGCAAGTGTTAATTTATCATAAGGGTAGTTATAACACTTTTATTGCGAAAAAAATTGATAGAGAAGCCCACAAAAATAGTTTTCGTCATGCTGTCAGTCCGTGCGTCTGTGCGCCTTTTGATGTCACGGTACAGCCTAATCGGCCTGACGGATTCTGTTTCAGAATAGAAATTTAAAGAAAAAGCTTTGAAGTGATTTTTTTATTTCGTTTAAACCCGTCTCAAATTATTACCTTTCAACAAATGGTTTTTACCGTTTTGAATTTGCTCGAAAATAACTCTTACCATTATGATGAAACTCATAATAATTATAGATTTAACAAACCTAAAGTATTTTTGGCAAAAATGCATTTTAGGTTTTTGGTAACTCTTTTTAACTGGTGGCTCCCATACAGCCCATTTTTTTGGTTTGTTCTGATTTGCTCGAAAAGGGGTCAACAAATTTTGATTAAACTTTGTTTGCAAAGTACCTACTAAAAGTATATACCTTATAAAAACTGCATTTCAAGTTTTTGGCTAAAATCGCAAATTATCGAAATCTGGTTTGAACTGTTTAATAAAACTGCTACGAAACTATCCAGGCTTGGTAAGATATACTGTGAGCGTCAAAAGAAAGTGTACAGCTATGAATTGCATATTTGCAACCCTTTTAAAGCAAGTAGGTTCGATCTTTTAGTAAAATCCTTATGTTATTTCTTAAGGCAGTTTATTTACAATAAATTGCCATATAAAACTTAACAAAAAATAATGTAGTAAAAATACAATAAAAAAATTTAAAAAAAAAATTCAATTTTAAAGCGCTAAAAAAAAGTGTACATTATTCAATTAAAGTAAAAAAAACTTAAAACTAGTACTTTGTCTGCTTCCCTTTGGCTTTTAAAACGGCATCAATGCGTCTGGGCATTGACTCCACTAGCTTCCTTGTCAATTCGGTTGGGATTTTTTGCCACTCTTCAACTAAAATTGACCTTAGTGACTCTCTGCTTGATATGTTCCTCCTTCGGACCTGCTTATCCAGATACTCCCACAAATGCTCGATAGGGTTAAGGTCTGGGGATTGCGGAGGGTGGTCTAGTTGCTTAGGTGTACGATAAAGTAACCATTCCTTGACTATTTTCGATGTGTGCTTGGGGTCGTTGTCTTGTTGGAAGACCCATGAATCACTTAACCCCAGTTTCGCAACACTACATGGCAAATTGTCTCTTAAAATATTCAAGTAATCTTCCTTTCTCATCGTACTGTCAATAAAGACGAGGTTCCCAACTCCAGATGACGCCATACATCCCCAGACCATTACCGAACCGCCCCCGTGCTTAATTGTTGAATTTAAATTTTGCTGTTCAAATTCAGTGTTTTTCGTTCTCCATATTTTTGGTGGTTTCCTTGAACCAAAAATCTCAAATTTGCTCTCGTCACTAAAGAGAACATTTCCCCAGAATGAAGAACTTTCCTTTTGATACTTCTTGGCAAAAAGAAGTCTTCGCTTTTGATTCTTTTCAGAAATGTATGGCTTTTTGCGAGGAACTCTGCCATGTAGCCCGCTACTATGGAGGGTCCGCCGAATAGTGCTCGCGCTAACGTTGACTCCAGAAGATTGGGTAATGCTTTCAGCAATCTTTACTGCACTAACTGCTGGATTTTTTCGTACTTCCCTGACAATTGCACGTTCATCACTTGCGGACAGCCTTTTTGGCCTTCCAGAACGAGGTCGATCTTTTACATTCTTGAACTTTTGAAATTTGTCCAAAATTTTTTTCACTGTGTTATGGCATCTGCCCACTAATTTGGCTATTTCGCGGTAAGATTTTCCCTCTTTTCTTAATTTTATAATAAGTTCTCGTGTTTCAACTGCACTTTGTTTACCCATTTTAAGTAATTAAAAAAAATAATTTAAGCAACAAGCAACTTTCGATAGAAATGAACAAATAACACTTTTAATCAATTAATTATGAGTTGAAAAGAAAACAAAATATGTGTAACGGTTGTTTTCCCGATAAGCGGAACCTTTTACAGTGTGTATGGCAAGTTGTACACTTTTTTTTAGCGCTTTAAAATTGAATTTTTTTTTTAAATTTTTTTATTGTATTTTTACTACATTATTTTTTGTTAAGTTTTATATGGCAATTTATTGTAAATAAACTGCCTTAAGAAATAACATAAGGATTTTACTAAAAGATCGAACCTACTTGCTTTAAAAGGGTTGCAAATTTGCAATTCATAGCTGTACACTTTCTTTTGACGCTCACAGTATATACATATCTTATAAGACATCTAAAAAGTGATGAAAGATTTTAGTATTCTTATGCATTTTTTGTTTTAGTTTTGACTGATTTTCTCAAAAACGATGCACGCTATTTTGATCTTAATGTGTGTGAGTATTGTAAGTAGGATATTCTCAAGTTAACTACCTACGTTCTCAGCCTTTGACTAATGGTTCAATATTATTTAACAATTGTGCTATTGCACAAATCACAGATCAAGTAGTTTCGACCCAGTTGTGTATATTGTATTGTATATTAAGACGTGACGCTTACAAAGCAAGCAAAAAAAAAAAAAACAACAATAGAATCTTGATTGAAAAAAAAAAAAAAACGAGAAACAAAACCTAAAGAATGTCTGACTGTGGTGACATAAACATTCTTAAAACCGGAAAGTGTAAATTTAATGAACATAAAACAAATTACAACCTGCGGTCAATGAAAACCTCAAACATATTTCGCTACCAGTTCTATTTCCATTTCCAAATGACCGACCCAAAGAATGTGCGAATGGAATTTCTTGTTTAGAAAATAATTAGCAATACCAAAAACCTATAAACATACATACATATATTCATACTAAGCCGTGTAGATACAAATAAAATAAAAAAAAACCAAGCAACTTCATTCATCCGTATTCAATAACAACAACAGCAATTGCAAATAATAGAATGATATACAAAGACATTTATTTAGATACATTTTCATCGTAAATTTAAACACCTTAAACGTTCGCATATTCATGTCAATATGAATGAAATACAAAATGTTCGTATAAGTCTAATACAATGGTTGTTTTTAAACTTCCGTGAGGGTTCAAATGTAAGAGATAGATAAAATAAAACCCTACCTTCTTTTTTCAAAGTTTGAATAAAGCACACTAAAAATTCTTAAAATTACTGGATTATATTCAAATTAATAGAATAGTCAGTGTCATAAGTAGGTACCTATTTAGGTTTTAGCTATAGCTGAGCTATATTATGGATGAGATGTTCGAGTATCTAATAGATAGACACACATTTTAAACAAATTCAGAGATAATTAAATACTTGAATGCTACACACGGTTATAGAGATACAACAAATTCAAGTTGGCTATAAATCCAATGGCATTAGCATTCCGATCTTCGATCTATGGGAATTTCATCAGTACAGGTATACAGGGTACACACTACACACCGCAAATTAACAAAACAACAAAATAAACTTAGAAAACGACGACGGCGGCGACGCGACGATAACAACGACAACAACGAGACGACAGTGACGCATCATTAATGATGGAAATCTTGCTTTCAGGTGCAAACAGTATCGAAAAGTTGCGTGAAACTTTGTTGTTGTTGTGGTTTATTGAAATAAGTTAGAAGGAAAGTGTGTATTGTAAACATATATACCTATAAAAGTATCTTTTTAAAAAAAATCATAGGTTTCTTTCGAAGGAAGATTCACATCTAAGATACGAATTTGACCTTGAACTTTTCTTAATTGAATTCGAGTTGCACATTCCTTAATGGTTAAGCACAAAAGCTTGTGTAGATCTTCAGACTAGACTGATCCGCGTACACTCATAGGAAAAGAATCCCATAAATTCAGCAAAAAATTTCATGATCACATGACTAAGATACCTAGTTAACTAAACCACGCCTCTTTCCACCGTTACCGTTCACGCTGGGGTCGATTTTCACAGAGTACGACAGCAAATACATGTGCAATTCGTATCTGAGTTTAATTTGATAGGTTTTGCTCATTACAAAGGGCGAAAAATGTAAAATAATTACAAGAATATTAAAAGTCATAAATTTAATTAGAGCAACATTTTTGATGCCCAAAAAACAAAAGAAAGTATGAAAATCGGTTTAGAAATAAAATCGAAATTACGTAAATAGACGTAGAGCACTTATTGTTGTTATTAAAAAAAAAATTAGTCTAACTAGGAACTTTAAAGGAGTATTCACATGAGAGCGACCAACGAACGGACGAATTAGCGAACAAATTATATTTTAAAGCATTTATATAGGTAGCTTATTTATTAGCTCAAACTATATTAATCGATAGATATTGAATTTTAAAATATGTTAGCATAGCAAAATAGGTTATTTTTTTATTGTTTAAATAAGTAAAATTGCATTAAATAAACTGTTCAACGCGAACTGCAAAGTGATTGCATACCATACACATTGCAAATAATAAATTATTCGCTCACGGCTAACCTCAAAATCTTACTGTTCAATTGTGATATACGGACATGACGTTCGTTGTTCGCAACGAAAAAAAGAAATGTGAATGAAAAGTCAAAATAGGCGAATAATCGTGCATTCGTTTTTCGTTGATCGCTCTCATGTGAAAAGTCCTTAAGTAGGAATTTCCATGAGATAATTATCACCTAAAATCTCAAACCACTGTACCACCTTTCTTTCCTATCTTTCTATTCCTTCTCTTTCCTCGCTCGCACATGTTAATTCATTATAAAGGTATTAATATCCCTTTGAGTGCGAGTGCATTATAAAAAAAAAAAAAGGAAAGCTTAGTTTCTGTATTTTTGCTAAAATACATCTCAAAAAATGTTGGAATAAGAATTCATCCCGAGTTCACCAGTTCCTCCAAAATCTTAAAATATGTATAGTGCAAGAAAATAATATGAATATGTTTACAGGAGACTGAATGTTAATGAGCCGCAACACAGACAATCCTCTCCTCTTATTCTTTTAAAAATTATACATATATTCAACCAAAGCTTAACACAAGGAAAGTAAGGAATTCGAAAACTCTTCAAGCCAACTCGATTGGTTTTCACTCTGAAACGTGAGTTACGTTCCTGTATCTATAGTAGTCTCACGGTATTAAACGTGTGAGGATTAAATCTATACAGAAAAGCGGTTCATTCTCAAAAATTCGTGTCATCCACATAAAACAAATAAAAAGGATAACACCCTTGAGCCTTGAGGGATACACGATTGTGCAAAAAAAGGATGGACATTTTAAATCACAATGTATATAACAGTGTTTAACTGCCCTGATTAGAAATTTTATTTTTCTGGATTTTATTGCAGATACTAAAGCGCATAGACTCAATAGATATAAAGTTTGGCATTAAGCTCTTTTATCGAAAATGCGTTCATTTGGTTTTGACGTACCCCTTCTTTGTTCGATTAGAAGTTATCTTTCGGACCCATCAATTCACCTTTTCTAGGATGGTTTTCAGTCTGCTATCCACAAAATAAATAAATAAATGCACTACCCTCAGCTTTTTATATTAATTTCCAGATTCACAGCACTGTTCTTCGGATGTGGAACTGCAACGGCATTGAATTCAGATCTAGATACCATTGTCCAATGGAGAATTATCAACCACGTGGAATTTAGTTAAAAAACTCAATGCTGTCATCTGTCAAGCATAACTTACCCACCTCTATGTCACTAACCATGAGTGGCACGAAGCTTGAGTATAGTTCTCATATTTGAGCAGGTGCTCCTGTCACTCACTTGGACCTCCTGGATGTGATCCAAAAAAAAAAAAAAACATTATACAGAAACATTTTTTGTTTAACTTGAACATCGCCGTAATCTTTCCTTGTCTAACCTTGTTTTATCACTACTTCCATATGCAGTACTCCAAAGAACCAGATGCATTCCTCCCCTTAAACAATTCAACCGTAGTACCCGCACTGCAAAGAATGCTCATCAGTTTACCCTTGACCCTTCGGACGTACTGTCAAGAACAGTGATTCTTTCTTTAGCCGTACCACGAGAATGTGGAATGCGTTACCCGGCCCCTCCCATTTTAACATTCAGAGCATAAAAACCAATGTGTAGGATATATTCAATTTATTCCTTCCCTTTTTTCTAATGCTCGCACTGTGTTAAAATATTTAAAGGGTATTAACAACCCCTTTAGTGCACGCATATTATAAAAAAATACGAGTATATAACAAAAAAAATCCATTCATTTATTTTCAGAATTTTGTATGGTATGAAAAAAGAACACCATTGCTTTGAATTGCCTCAAAAACTTGATGGGATAACAAATATAAATGACTTTTTTGGTATTCCTAGGAAGAGAATGTTTAATGGAATTATACTTATACCATTCCATTTATATTAAGTGTAACTATTTCCTTTTTCAAATATCTAGGTAGGTACTTTTTATTCTTACATATTTTTATAATTCTCTTATATCATTTTTAACAATAACTGAAATATATAAAACTTCCGTGCATTACCGCCCTTCCTCGTAGGTGGTTTATTACAAACTATTTATGCCCTTTAACTTCCGTTCTTTTTCGTTTATAATTCTCTTTCGATTATGAAGTGAGTTTTGTGACTAAAAGACGCATGAAAACATGTGCGAGTTCGTGACCTGCGTAACAAATAAAATCTTACCTTATCCGAAACAATTTTTTTTAAACGAAAACGAACCTACGTACATGAATTGCATTTTGTATGTGAATGTCTTAATATATTCTGGTTCCTTCATCGCTGATATAAGGACTACACTATTTTGTAATACAGATCTTGAACTAGCACAGATTTTAAACACTTCTATTTTATAAATAAAAAAATTGAAAAATGTTCAACTTCCAAGTACAACAAAGTTGATGCAAAATGAATTACTCTGTACTTGACACTATTAAGTTTGACTGACTAAAAATGAACAAATACGATTCATGGTGCGTTCGAAAGTTTTGAGCCAAGGTCTAGGTACATCTGCTAGCTGATTTTCTTAAAAAAGTCTTAAGCTACCTTCAAGATTTAATGAAATTCATGATCTTATAACACCAAGTGAACAGTATCGTTAGCAGACCATACCTAAACCGAATTTAAAACGACTCGATTTTAAGATATTGTGAATCGCTATAGTACTAACTTGCTTTTGGATCGATTTTAATGATATGGTTGAAAACAACACTGTTCTATTGAAGACAACACTTGGCATCACTTAAACTCAGCCTAATCTGTGATTCAGAATTATTGAGATTTAAACCTTTAGGATGCACAACATCCAGTCAAACCGTGGAGTCTATTTGGATGTTCCAGAAACTTTACTTCAAAATATGAATATTAATAGCCTCAACAGCAACACATATTGTTTTCAACAACTACAGGTTATTTTATTTTTCGTTTTTGTTTTAGCCCGACTTAAACTTGTTCATTTCTTAAAAACAGCTTTAACAATAATCTGATAAAATTTATAATTGGGTTTTTGATTTTTGGCTCAAACTCTTCCTAAAAATGGATGTCTGGTCTTAAGGTTTTGTTTTCCACATCTCCAAAGACTTACAAGAACTTGATTGAACGTTATTTCAGATTTCAGTACAACAGATTAAGGGCAAATATTAAGGTAGCCGACTTTTTGAAAATTCCAAATAATAAATTCTTCGTATTTAGAGAATTTCAATTCTGATACACAAGGTTTTCGATGACACTTTCAATATAGTTTCTGCAATTTCGTGTTTCTCAGTCATACTGTTTTTTTTTTGCAAATACAGAGCTTGCCTTGAAGTAGGTCAAAATTATATGAATGGGAAAAGCGAGCTTTTTTAAAGAACTCAATACTAGGAAATACTTTCATCTTTCATTATTTAATTTTTGTTAACTTACTAAACTACCTATATTAAGAAAATGGAAAATTCGTTGTCCAGCTTAAGTAAGACCACTTACGAAAGTACCCACACAGACAAACAAATTGGCAAGCAGAATTTTCCGAAACATGTTTTTGTCTTCCATATATATATTACCTGTAAACGTAATGACATGTTTAACTGTCATCTCGGGTTGGATTTTCTACGAATCCAGAACAGCACGTAATATATAATCGGAAGTAAACATGTTGTTCTTAAATAAAACTCATCACATAAAACTGTATACCACTTAATACTTTCCACCCACAGACACACCCACTTATCTTTCTATTTGGTTTGGCTTGCGTTATCACATGAACTTTGTTTGTTTTTTTTTTTTTGTAAACTAATAACAAAAAGCGCACTACTGGGATGAAGCTGTTCCTATTCATCTACTCTAAATAAGTATAATGAGGATGTTTTTCTTGGGCAATGAACCCAACACTCCACTTGCTTTAGTTCAAAGGAGAGGTTCATTTTGAAAAACAGAAATGCTACGAAATTGTGAAAACCTTACACAAAGGATACAATCCCTGAAGCCTGAGCCTTGAAGAAGCTTTTGGAATACCTTACCTTTCCTCTTCACGTTCACAGCAAAATGCGTATATTCATCATTCATTATAAAAAGGACCACACACAAGCTTATAAATTATTAAATTCCAATCAAGGATATACTTGTTTGTGTTTGGGTTCGCTTTTATTTTGGCACAGGACGACAGGACCCAATCAAAAAGTCATTAAAAAAAATATTATTAAAGAACCTAGAAAAAGGCTTTCCAACAATTATTCTTAAAAAAAATATAAAAATTGTTGCCATAGGTACATACTTTCTTTTCGATGGTATTACGGTATTTTGTAGCAAACGTTGTTGTTGTTTTGCTACTACTGCCGATGCTGCTATTTTAGTATAAGTATTGTATCTTGCGTCTTAAGTTGAGAGATTATTTTTTTTATCAATATTTTCGAGATATAGTTATATGGTATAAGTTGATCCGCAATTTATGTATAAAAAGCGCTCACTTGCAGAAGAAAACAATTATTATTATATTATATTCATTTTTGAATTTCACAGCATTCACAGCACATTCCATAGATTTTAATTTTTGTATTTTTTTTATACTTCAGTTGTTTACTCTTGCGAACGGTTCACTTTATTTAAACGAAAATTACAACAAGCATTTCAATAAAATTACTATCTTTAAAGATAATTCAGAGCATTTCCGTCGTAATTTTGTATTAAAAAAAAAAAAAAAACAAGTAAAAATGTTAAAAATCAACAAAAATAACACTAAATTCGAAACTAATTTGATTGAAGAAGAAAAATGAAAAAAGAAGAAACTTCGGCCACGATATGTGATTACACGACTACACAAAATACAATACGCTATTAGGAGAGAAAATCTCATACAACTAAAAGATAAATTGAAAATTATTCATTTACTGTCTGGTGTCTGCCTGTCGTCGAACCGAACCACCGACCGCCATTACTATGCGGTGCTGTGCTGACTCTTTAGAGGCACAGGTTAAAAAAAGGTAAAAGATGGAAAGACTTCAAAGTCACTGCAGCTAGAGCGAGTCCACCACACAAATATGTCGTCCGCAACAAACGGATGCACGATGATGATAGCTTACAACACATTAGGCTAGGCCTGGAGTTTAGTTTAGTTTTTTTTTTTTGAGAGTGTATGTGTCAAATGCGCGGTGCGGTGGTTATTGTTATATACCTTTAATATATCTACCTGGCGACCAGCGAGCGACCACACAAATGAATGACGGTTGTGAATTTCAATACAACTGTATCTAGATACTTTAATTATAATAAGTGAGAGAAAAAACAAGTAAGAAAACAAATCGGTAATAATCGGTATATGTAACTTTTTTGTTTATCAGATTTACCCTATCAAATCAGGTTCGAATCCTGAAAAGGTGTTAAACCTTCGTAGCGCAATAGTTCATTTTTCGCTTAAATTTTGAAAATAGACGCAAAACACAAAAACAACTAAGTACAAATATTATAAAAAAAATAATATTTTTTTTTTGTATTTATTTTTTAACATGCTTTACTTAACTATTTACAATAGAAATCTTTGACGCAATTGTTTGTTTTATTATAGCATAAGCCTCGTTCACACTTTTCACATAGCGTTTGTCTGAAACCAGTGCAATTTGGCATTTTATAGCTTATTCTTTTTTCTCCCCATACTAGCCAAGAGCTCGTTTGATCTTGAAAGTTCCTTGGGTGGCGAGTGTTGAGCTTGGCCTTTCATTTTTTTTTTGGCTGCAGACCTTTTTCAACATGTGATGTTCCTTTTCTCGGCTTTGTATCATGCCCACGTTGCAAAGAGCTTCAACTACTTCAGCACTCATATTGTCAGACCGACTAGCTTGTTTGTTGACCCGACGATAGAGGAGCAACGCACTTGTCATCGCCATGTCAAGAAGATAGTAAAACAAACCCATGTACCAAAATTTACTTCTTAGTCAAATTTGGTATCTAGCAATAATGCCATCCATCAAGTGCAATCCTCCCATGTGACGGTTGTATTCGGCTACCGGGAAGTTTAAAATTTATTTCGCATCACTGTGCCAAGACTATGAATGCCTCTATAAGCTAAAAATTCTATAAGCGGCAAATAGGTATAATAGTTGTCGAAGTAAAGCTTGCAGTTGCAATTGTTTGATATTTGCCTCTCTAAGCGTACAACAACATTTGAAGTAGCAACCAATTGTCGCATACAATATTTTCTTGGCCACTGTAAATTTTGCAGTTGTAGCCAAAACCACTTACGGCGCACAAAATAAACAGTTTGAAACCCCATTTCAAGCCTTGGTTGACATTTCCGCATCGACAGCCAAGAACTTTTCCAGGGTCACGTTCGAAAAGCGTTCGTTGAGTTTTTAATAAGTGGTCTTACCTTAAAGCCTATCACTTCCTGCCTAGGGGTAAGGCAACATCTTGGAGTTGTCATTAAATTGCAAACTCTGTAGCAAACGCTCAAATTTCTTTAGAGGCATAGTGTCTTTCATCAGATATTCCCATTTTATCGGACCAGTAATTCCGAACATTCAAAATGCTTTTACTATAGATGTGTAAAAAACTAATTTCAACTACTCGACGCTTTCCGCACATATCGGTTTGTTTGGATCTTTTTGTACGCTTCTTGTGTTGGTTTGGTTGCGTATAAGATCAACAATTTCTTCAGTGAAAAAATAAGAAAAAAAAACTAATATGGCGGTTCTAATTCCAGAAGTCTGTTTGGAAGATCCTCGTTGCCTAAAAAATTAAGCTGCTCTTAATTGAGCTCAAGCTTTTTTTTCTTCCATATAACATTCACTTTATTGGGACAAATGTAGGATCCTCATCAAATTCATCGAAAGAAAAGTCAAGTTCGTCTTCACTTTCGCACCATAAATTGACTATCTCCTCAAGCTGTTGATTGCTTGAGTATTTTTTCGATGTGGGCGCATACTGGAAGACGCTAACAATCCTATAACTGGGTTGTTAAATGCAATATTGCTGATGTGCAACAATACTTACTAACTTTTACTAATAACGGTCGTTCTATGTTGCAAAACAAAACAAAAACACTAAATTTATTAAACTTACTTTGGAAACAAAACAACTATTTTTGAAAAAAAAATGGTTGTACGTTTTTTTCCCAAAAAAATAGAATCAGCTCAACCAAAGACTTTCATTTTATGCAAAAAAAAAACAACGTTGATAAAAGATAAGGGGGAGAAAATGCCATATAATGTAGAAGGTTTGAGAAATGATTGTGCTTAGGTTGTTGTCTATGGTTTGACAGTTAATAATTCCAAACTGTATTGACATTTCTGTTCAGTGAGGTTTGGCGATTCATCGTGTATCATTTAACTCCGGAACAATGCTTTCAAATTGTGGAAATTAACTTTGAAAAAATTAAATCTGTTCTGGAAGTTCATAGAGCATTTTTCCCGGAGACTTAGTAACCGTTAATTTATTGGAAAATAAATTTGGTGACACCTTTATTTCCAGAAGTGGTCCTGTTAACTGGCCCCCACATTCGTGCAACTTAACCGCTCTCGATTGCTTTTTATGGGCCTATGTTTATTTATTGAAATAAAGAAAGCCAATATTGAAGCCACCATATATTGCCAGATTTATTGGAAAAAGTAGTGAAAAATTGAACTGATCGAATGGACTGTGAGTGCCATGAAATCATCTACGAGATTATAGTAATAAAAAATTCATTTTAACAATATTTCTGTCTATTTAAAGTGCTCAAGCTTAAAAAAAAATACCCGTTATTTTTCAAAGTTTTCTTAAATTTAGTATGTTAAAAATAATTTTTTTCCGTGAATTTAAAATTTCATTTTAAAGTTGTATTACAAAAATATTTGATTTAAAATTGAATTTTATAATAAAACATTCAGTTTCCTTAATTTTAAGAGCAGAAATTAATATATGTATTTGCACTTGTCCCCATAACCCAAGATTAAAGAACCATTTGTTCAATAAATCAATTTCAATATTCTGAACTTTAATAATTAAATACTGGTGTGTATCTCAAAACATGATGTGCTTTTGAACTCTGATTGCTATTTTAAAAAAAATATTTTGCAAACATTATGAAAAAGTATGTGCGAATTCATATTCCCTGCTTATTAAATCAATAGTTAAAGCGATCGTCATTAATTTATCTGTGTTGAAAACATTGCAATCAAACAAAACACACCCTATCATATAGAATATAAAAATCAGGTGTATTTGGTGTATTTGTGGGGTTAGCAGTAGTGTACGCTGATGTTCATGGTATCTATCTAAAATTGATGAAAATACTTGCGGGTAAGTAAATATGCTAAGATCAGGGACGGTCGTATAAATATCGTTCTGAAGGGGACATTGGGCTATCACTAGGATATAAGAGTACATTTTTTTTTATTATTATTATTCTTTACTCATCAATTAGATTAAATTTAATCTCTTAGACTATGATAAAAAAAATTTATAATTTAATTGCTGGTGGGTACATAAGTATTAAATTCACATTTAGGATAGATAAATGAAATATTATTTAAAACAAGTGATTTGAAAATTTCCCTCGAATAATTTGAGTAAAAGTCAACCCTGGTACAAATCAAGTTTGCCTCCCTGTTGGATTGTACTTTGTAAACGTATCAATCACGTTGCTCATGTTTGATTAAGACAAAAGTGTAGATAATTATAGTTGTTTATGGATCAAATTTGGACATTTTAGGTAGATTCGAAGGGGAAATTCAACAAGGTTATAGGTGACTTGCTGATGCATAAAGATTGAAAATAGCAATCTACCAATGGTTAAAAAAAAAACAACTATTTCCTTTAATTCCAAAACTCTTTTTCATTTTGCAACAAACCGTATGTTACAACAACACAAGTGTAGAGTCGATTTAATATTTTTAGTCAGTTAGAACAACACTACAGCAAGTTAGGCCTGTTTTGTTTAAATTATGATTATGATCAGGAGCTTTGAGATAGAGAAGTTAAAATAAATGTTCATAATCCAAAAAAATCTTTTGCTGAACTACATTATTAAACACTTTCCCATTTTGATTGAGGGTCCTCAGGCATATGCATTTGAAATTAACTTTCTCCCCGCATTAAATTTTTGATATTCTCTTATTAATCCATAGACGCCGAATTCGGATTATGTTTGATTTGATGTGTGCCCTATCGTGGTTGACAATAATACTTCTTCTGTTTCCCTTGTTTTCTTATAGGTACCTACACTATTTCTGGAAAACAAGTGGTGCTTTACCAATCGGAATTGACTGCTTTATGTTATTCCTATGGTGACAGTCGATTGTTCAATTATTCAGACAAAATCAGGCAACTATTAGCTTTGGAATTATTTTGGCGCGAACAACTTTTGTTCTATTTTGCTCATCTTGTAAGTCCCATATAGTCAATTTTCACATTTATATACTTAGGTCTATGATTTCACGTTTAAAACAACTTAATAGACATCTTTTGAATCACTGCGATTGAATGTTTTTAAATTTTCTTGGCACCAATCGACGCAAACGATTTTTTTAACGAATTTCATATTATGGTCCAACGCGATAACAAACCTTTTAGACGGCCAAATGTTTATGCAATCTTAAATGTATGCGAGTGGAATCGATTCTCATGCCTTAATATTAAGTTTTATCACATGACAATCTTGCAACATTAAGACAAACTTAAAAAAATTTGTCCTATAGGAAAGTGAAACCACGAATGAGTTCAGAAATCCGAGTTGATGAGCACGCCATTGCTATCTTAAACTTTGTCGAAATTCATAGAAACTCTGTACTCGGTATGTGTATCAGTGACAACCTTCGTTAGAATGACCACATGCTTGAGATTGCCAAGAATGCTGCAAGAGGCTTAGGCTTCCTTTATATTTGCGTGATCTGATCTGGAGACAATTTATAAAGCGTTTATACGTCCTAAATTAGAGCATAACTTTTATCTGTGATGGGCAGGTGCTTCTCGAAATTTTGTACATCTGCTCGACAGATTTCACAAAAAAGCGTTAAAATTGATAGAAGAGAGAAAGAAGCCTTATGGAAACATTTCCATCAATTGAACACCGTCGAAATGTTTCGTGTCTTTAGTTATATAGTTATATTACCTGTTCTTCAAAAAATGCTCACTCGAAGTAGTAAACTCGTTCCACACCTAAAAAAACACAAACGTCGTCACAGAAGAAGACCGGTTTGGAAAAAAAATCACTTTAAATCCGGAATTAAGAGACTGACGAAGACTAATTTTAAAGGATTAAGCTGATTTAACACGTTACCCATAGGAACTAGAAACTAATCCTTCCTTCCTATCTTCATGATTGCGATAAAATGTTCTCTACGAACCTAAAGTACAATTTCCTGTTTAAAAAGTCTAAAGAGGTTTTTTTTGCTTCATAAGTCCCCTTTTTAATATGCCCCTCCCCCAGCTTACGGCCCTCAACATACTTTTATTTTCAACTTGGATTGTACAGGTGTGCCGCTGTTGTACTGTTGCGTGTGTGCCTCTTCGAATTGAAATAAAATGCACGACTGGGTCGCACGAACTTGCTCTTATGATAAGCAATTGCTTAGTGGCTTCATATATGGATATTAAAAAAATTTAAATAATTTCGAAAATTCTTTTATTTTTTAAATTAGTTTAAGAGTTTTCTCGGAAAAACAAAGTATGCAATAAAGTTTCAAAGCTATACGTAAATCTAGGAAAAAAAATATTGAAAATCGTTCGACCAGTTTTTTTTTTAAAAGGTTATTTTTGAAAAACTTTTCCAAAAAATATTTTGAAATTTATTTGAGTATGCAAATATATGGCAATCTATAGCTTACATTTGAAAAAATGACTTAAAAAAAAATTAATATACCCGTTTCCAACATATTTCGAAAACCAAAATTTTTTTTGAAAAAATTATAAAAAATCAAAAAAAAAGTTTTTGAAAATTTTGAAATGTCATATTATTAAAATTAATAATGACTTCATGTACCCAAAATTTTATTGAAATCGAATGTATAGTTTACGAGAAAACTTGATTTGAAAATACTGGTTCTATGAAAGGTACCGTTTTAAAACAAATTTTGAAAAAAATTTTCTAACTTAAAGATAAACTGCCTTAAGAAAATAGCATTCTGAAAGTTTTATCAAAATCGTTAGAGCCGTTTTTGAGAAAATCATTTTTTCTTCCCGATTGTATGGCAGGTGCCGTTATTTTTGGGTCTAGAGCAAAAATAAAAAATTATTTCCGACGGACGACGGCCAAATAAATCCTATATACCGAATTTGAAGCAAATCGGCCCATCCGTTCAGGCTCTAGAGGCGCGAACAGACATACAGACAGACAGACAGATAGACAGACAGACAGACAGACAGACGGACAGAATTCCCAGACCCACTTTTTTCGACTTCGCCATCATCGTAATGTCATGTTTGATTGTTATCTCAAAATTTTTTTTCTGCACGAATCCATAACTTGCCTTATAGTACCTATAATCGCAAGTAAAAATGCACAATAAAATGTAAACCAAACTAAGGTTTTAAGGTTTTAGGTGAGGCGCACCACTATGAAGACGAAGACGTCGAGGACGTCGACGAAGACAACGACGACTATTTCTTCCAAAATTCAAAGTGAATTCTTGTTGACTCTACTGACTGGTTGATTTTGTTGGTAAGATTTGCCTGGAATGCGCGAGTTGTAATTATTTTGAAACAATTAATACAATTCAAGAAAAATATTATGTCTTCAATTTTCGACAAATTAAGGTGTTTTTGTCTGTGTATTTTCATATCCCAATTACCTATATTTGTAGCTAAAAACGAAAAAAAATAAAATGCACGACTGGATCGCACGAACTTGCTCTAATTTGTGACAGTGGTCTGGGGCTTGAAATTTTAATACAAATACATTTTTCAAAATTCTTAAAAAAATACTTTAACTAATTTGAGCTGAAAAAAAGTACGCCATTTTGTTTCTTGAATAATTTTGAATTTATGAGAATAAATTTATAAAAATCTGTGGAGCAGTTTTTGAGAAAAAAAGTTTTTTTTTGAAAAACTTTTTGAAAAAAAATTTCAAAAAAAATTAAAAACGTCAGTTCATAGGTATTCAGCAAACACATTTATTTATAATTTTTAGAAAAAAATTTAAAAAACAGTTTTCCAAATATGTATATTATGTTTTTAAGTTTTTTTTTTATGCTTTTAGAAATTTCGAAAGAATCGGTTAAGTCATTTTCGAGATAGTCGAACGCAAAAAAAAACGGTCCTATGGAAAGTACCGTTCTTAGACATTTTTAAAACTTTTTTTTCAGCCATATGATTGATTGTACCTAAAAAGCAACACCGATTTTTTTAAATCAAAATCGTTAGAGCCGTTTTTTAAAAAAAAGCTTTAACGTAACTGTAATATGGCAGGTACCGTTATTTTTTGAGCTAAAAAAAAAAAATTTCAATTTCCCCTCTGTACAATTCTTAAAAAACTCTATATACCAAGTTTGAAGCAATTCGGCCCACCCGTTTCGGCTGTAGCTGTAGGTGTCTATACATACAGACAGACAAACAGACAGACAGACATACACACGGAAAGAATTTTTAGGCCATCTTTTTTGTCTTCGCTATCATCGTAATGTCATGTTTGATTGTTATCTCAAATTTTTTTTTTTCGACGAATGCATAACTTGCCTTATAGTACCTATAATCGCAAGTAAAAATCGTTAAATTAAGTATCTTTAGGTAAGGAAAACAAATTCATTATAGATTCTATGGAATGTTCCTTTTAAATAAACCAGAACGAGTGTAGATTTCAAAATTTCAGCACGTAGGTACGATACGAGAGTTTTTGTCTTCATTATTAATATTATTATTTTTGCTTTCCTATTTTGACTTGCTCAATAGGGCAAGTATTGGTTTCGTGCAGAAAAAAAAAAATCGAGGTTTTAATCAAACATGACATTACGATGATAGAGAAGCCCAAAAAAGTGGTTTTCGCCATACCGTCCGTCGGTCTGTCTGTGCGGATGTGCGCTTTTTCACGTCATGCTACAGCCTAAACCGCTTGACGGATTTTCTTCAAACTTGATATATAGTAGTTTTAAGACAAACCGGTTCTCGAGGTTTTTTTATTTCGTTTTAGCCCGGCTCAAACTGGTACCTTTCAAGTAACGGTTTTTTTCAATTTGAATTTTCACGAAAACGGCTCTAACGATTTTGATTAAACTCAAAATTTAGTTTACTTTAAGCATTTCTAACAAAACTGCGTTTTTCGTTTTTGGCTCAAATAGTCCTAACGAAAATCAGGTTTTAACGGCTTTTTTCAAATAGCCATAAGTTCACAACGGCTTGATTGAATCGACTCAAATTTCGTTTGACATAGTTTTTTATAGTTTTCTATATAATGGCTTTGTAAATTTTTCACTGAAGCCTTTCAAAACGGTGGCTTCCATACAACGAGCCGATAAGTTTTAGCCAACATTTTTTGGTTTTTTTTAATTTGCTCGAAAACGGCTCTAACGATTTTGATTAAACTTTGTGTGTTATATTCTTTTAGTGTTTTTAAGAGAACTGCGTTTTCAGTTTTTGGCTAAAAATGCAAATAACGGAGATCTGCTCTTAACGGCTTTTTTTCAAATGGCCATAAGTTGTCAACGGTTGCATCGAATTCACTCAAACTTTGTTTGGTATAGTTTCTTTCAGCTTCCTTTCAGATGGCATTGATTTTTTTTCATTTTCTTTTTTTTAAATGGTGGCTCCTATACAAAAAGCCATTAGATTTTGGCCAATTTTTTAGTTTTTTCTAATTAACTCAAAAAAGGCTCCCCCGATTTTTATGAAAATTTGTATGTAACATATATAGAATACTTCAAAGAAAACTGCATTTTTAGTTTTTTGCTACACATGACAATAGCGGAAATTGGTCATATCAGTTTTATTAATTTGGCCATAAGCGGAAATTTATATCATTTATATCACCCAAAAGACGACATCTGAATTTGATATACTAAAGGTTACTTAACGTTAGCTCCCGTATATCGAGTCTTCCAGTTTTAGCCAAATTTTTTTTTAGTTTTTACCAAATTTTTCAAAAATGAGTTAATCTTATTGATCGAAAAGTTTGTTTTCGTCGTAATATTGCACCCACAGATCAAGTACGTGTGACCCAGTCGTGCATTTTATTGTTTTGTGTGCTGCAATAAAGATGCAGATATGAAATCACGTACGAGTATATATATTGTGTGCTTTGCTGATTAGATAGCTTGTGCTATTTTTTAAAACGTTCACGTTTATCATTTTCAGATCTTATCTGGTGTATCACTAGCTATCATCGTTAATGCTGAAAAAATAAAATATTTGAAAAGTTAACTGATAATATTGGGAAATTATCTCCACACAATTATTATATCAATGCATCAATTTGAACTATAGGCAATTTCGTTCAGCTGGGCATACTTTTAAAAACCTTTCTTGAATGATCTTTAAAGATATTGTGTATAAAGAACTGATCACAGACAAAGAGTAAAAGTTTACTTATTTTTTAACTTTAAATGCCTTGCAATAAAAACTTTCATATCGGCTATGTTTTGACTTTATCTTCAAGGGCTCAATAGATCAAATTTAATTTTAAAATCGTCCCTTGTTTCCAAGGTATATATGGAAACTCTGATAAATTATCAGACTAAGAAATATCTTGGTAATCGAAAACTTCTTACTGACCGGCAGTACGGTTTTCTTAGCAATAGGTCCACTGGTGTTATGATGGTATATCTCACCGAACAGTGGAACCAATATTAACATTGTTTTAGTAAAATTAAGATTATTGCGCTGGATATTTCAAAAGCATCAGCAGTTTCCCGGTGACCACGCTCAATAAAACTTGATGCGCAACTTTCGGGTTGAGATCTAAATTGCACTTTTAGTTTAAATTTACGCGGCTAGTCCGAAAATCGTTTTACAATAATTACATTTGATAGAGTTTGGCATCAAGCTCTTCTATCAAAACTGCGTGCATTTGGTTTTGATGTACTTCTTTGTTGGATTAGAAGTTACCTTTTGAGCCGTTCAATTCGCGTTGGGTGATTTTCAGTCTGCTATCTACAACATAAATGCTGGTGTGTGCCCCAAGGCTCTGTTCTGTCTCTGACTCTTTTCCTAATCTTTATAAATGACCTGTTGGGTAAAACTTCTAATCCACTTTATTGTTTTGCTGACGACAGTACCGTCAGCTTTTTATATTCGTTTCCAGATTCACAGCACTGTTCTTCGGATGTGGAAATGCAACGGAGGCCTATGATAAGCTCATTGAATTTCGATCTAGACAGCATTGTAAAATGGAGAATTATCAACCAAGTGGAATTTAATTCAAAAACGCAATGCTGTCATCTGTCGTTAAAGCATAACCTACCCCCTATGCCACTAGCCATGAGTGGCTCTAGCAACGGAAACCGAAAAGCTTAGAGTTCTGTTGTTTTGTTTATAACAAACCAATTTCAGTGAAACGATCAGATATTGGACGTCGGTCGCAAAAAATGCCACGAAATGCTTAGGTTTCATAAATCGATGTAAGAAATATTTTTACAAGGTGAACATTTGCCCGAAGCCTGAGTATAATTCTCACATTTGGGCAGCTGCTCTTGTCATTCACTTGCGCCCCCTTGATAGGATTCAAAAAAAGCCTTAAAACTAATAGGTGAAAGAACCATTACAGAAACATTTGTTGCACTCGAACATCACCGCAATCGTTCCTTGTCTAACTTTGTTTTATCGCTACTTCCATAAACAGTGGTCCAACGCAAAAGCCGGGTGCATTCTCTCCCTTAAACAATTCAACCGTAGTACCCGCACTGCAAAGAATGCTCATCAGTTTACCCTTGACCCTTCGGACGTACTGTCAAGTACAGAGATTCTTTCTATAGCCGTACCACGAGAATGTGGAATGCGTCACCCCGCTGATTGTTTTCCTCCGATTTGAATATTAAGAGCTTTAAAACCAACATGCATCGATATCTCCTATTGAATCATTTCCCTTTACTAGAGATAACGCCTTCTAATTTTCTACCTTCTCGTTTTCGCCTTCCCGTTTAACTTTTGTTTCGTTCTCCTCTGTGCGCTCTACGTTATAAGAACACACGTAAGAAGACGGGGAGTTTGACAATAGTTTGACATTTTGTTTGGCACCATGCGCAATGCCATAGCTTTATTAGTTGTATCATGTGTGCGCACAAAGGGTATTAACAACCCCTTTAGTGCGTGAACATTATAAACACCTCATTAAGAACCGAATTTATGGTCTTGAATCACGGATTGAGTTTCGCCATGGATGGGATAAATGAATGCAATAGGCCGAAGTTTTCAGATTTGTTAACTTCAACTCACATATTAATAAGACTCAGAGCTGATTGGGTTTCACTGACTTGAAACGTCGAACAAAATTAATTTTTCCTGTTTTTATTTGAACATACCTTTGAATTTTGATCTGTTATGTTTCCCAACAAAACTATAAATACCTACTACTTGCTTACCTTGAAGCTCGAACAGTTAATAGGTCTCTAATTTCGGGAACTTTCGTTGTTAATTTGGAAACCTAGTCGACCAGCATTTAATTAAAAAAACAACAAATTTGGGTATGCCAAATGTCCTCAAAAATGTATGAATTTAATCCTCAGTTTTTGCAAGACATTTCGTTTTTATAACTTTTCTTTTACATTTAATAATTTGTAAACATTTTTGTTGTACGACACAGAGAATTTAATTCTTGGCTTTTTAACAAAAAAAAGTTAGACAACACATGTACTTAAATTATTAGTTATATCTCTTAGTGAAGATAATATATTTTAAAGGTAAAGAGAATATATATTCAACAAAGGAAACAAAAATTAAAAAAGTCATTTAAGAATCGATGTTAATTACTCGAACCTACATGTCATGTGTGTTCGTTTTGAGAAGACTGTTTTCAATTGACAATTGTTCCTTTGCGGTATGGTTGTTTAAGTTAACGGTTTGATATGAAAAAATATCCGTTTTACCATTGTTTGCTTATAAATAGATTGTGACGTGAAATAACCCCCGAAAAATATTAAAGCCCCATTCCTTATTTCCAATTAGAAATAAGACATCATGCAAACATGAAAAGAACTCCGCATTTATGATTTAAAAAAAACAAGGCTTTATTTTTATGAGAACAAGGAATAAAGGCTGCATTTCTCTATTGCTGAATAATCAATTATAATCATTAAGAAAATAAGGTAAATCTACAAAAAAAGGGAACAAGTATAAAGGGCTTTATTAAAACAGTTCTGTTCCAGTCAAAAGGAATTTTTTGATTGCTTGCAGACCTTTGTAATTTTTGTTTTTTATTATTATTTTGTTTTTACTTTGGAAAAGCAATATATATCCGTACATTTAATTAACCCAATAGCAAATAAGTTTAAACAAAAAGCAAATAAATTTAACCCAAACGCCATTATATTTAACTCTTTAACAAATAATGTTATAACATACACAAAATTGGTTTTTCGAACTACGAATGATTAATAATTATTGTGGGTAAATTACATTTTTTTACTTGCTCTATAGGGCAAGTATTGGTTTCGTGCAGAAAAAAAAAATCGAGGTTTTAATCAAACATGACATTACGATGATAGAGAAGCCCAAAAAAGTGGTTTTCGCCATACCGTCCGTCGGTCTGTCTGTGCGTCTGTGCGGATGTGCGGATGTGCGCTTTTTCACGTCATGCTACAGCCTAAACGGCTTGACGGATTTTCTTCAAACTTGGTATATAGCAGTTTGAAGAAAAACCATTGTCGAGGTTTTTTTTATTTTGTTTTAGCCCGGCTCAAACTGGTACCTTTCAAGTAACGGGTTTTTTCAATTTGGATTTTCTCGAAAACGGCTCTAACGATTTTGATTAAATTTATAATTTAGCTTACTTCAAGCATTTCTAACAAAACTGCGTTTTTTGTTTTTGCCTCAAATGGTCGTAACGAAAATCAGGTTTTAACGGCTTTTTTTCAAATAGCCATAAGTTCACAACGGCTTGATTGAATCAACTAAAACTTTGTTTGACACAGTTTTTAATAGTGTTCTATAGGATGGTTCAGTAAATTTTTCACTGAAGCCTTTCTAAACGGTGGCTTCCATACAACGAGCCGTTGAGTTTTAGCCAACTTTTTTTGGTTTTTTCTAATTTTCTCGAAAATGGCTCTAACGATTTTGATTAAACTTTGTGTGTTATATTCTTTTAGTGTTTTTAAGAGAACTGCGTTTTTAGTTTTTGGCTAAAAATGCAAATAACGGAGATCTGCTCTTAACGGCTTTTTTTCAATTGGCCATAAGTTGTCAACGGTTGCATCGAATTCACTCAAACTTTGTTTAGTATAGTTCCTTACAGCTTCCTATCAGATGGCATTGATTTTTTTTCAGTTTCTCTTTTTTAAATGGTGGCTCCTATACAAAGAGCCACTAGATTTTGGCCAATTTTTTAATTTTTTCTAATTTACTCAAAAAAGGCTCCCCCGATTTTTATGAAACTTTGTATGTAACATACATAGAATACTTCAAACGAAACTGCATTTTTAGTTTTTGGCTATACATGATAATAGTGGAAATTGCTTTTAACAGTGTTATTAACTTGGCCATAAGTGGACATTTGTATCATTTATATCACCCAAAAGATAACGTCTTAATTTTAAATATTAAAGGTTTCTTAACGTTAGCTCCTGTATATCGGTTTTTCTAGTTTCAGTCAAATTTTTTTAGGTTTTACCAAATTTTTCAAAAATGAGTTGTTCTCATTGATCGAAAAGTTTGTTTACATCCTACTATTGCACCCACAGAGCAAGTACGTGCGACCCAGTCGTGCATTTTATTTTTGGTTACTTATTTTCAGAGTCCATAAAATGATATTGTGGAAGATACACAAATGCTGCTGATGGTGCACACTATTAAACTTAAATGCTTGGCTAAGTCTTGGCTTGACTGTAATTTAGTGAAAATTTCGTAGGTACGTAGCTAAAGTTCAGCTTAAGCAGCGTGCTAGATTAATTGATCAAAATTGTAGCAGTTCAATTCTTGTATGTCATCTAGATTCAGAAAAAAATTCCTATTGATTTCAAGGTTAAACATTATATTTGTTAAAAGGTTAAATATATTTGCGAAAGGGTTAAATATAATTGCGTTTGGGTTAAATTTATTTGCTTTTCGGTTCAACTCATTTGCCTGGTGTTAAAATGTGCGAATGCTATTTATAATGTTTTTAGAAAGTCAATAAAAATGATAATAATAAAAAAAAAAAAAAAAGATTTACAAAGCTCGGCAAGCGCTATTTTGCTACAGTTTTAGAAATAGTAATCGTCGGGGGTTATTTTACGTCACCAAAAGAGACTTATGTTACCACTGACATTGGTCCTTATGTTGATAAAGTTTGCATTTGAAGCTAGTTATAGCGATCAGAAAAACCAACTAGAAAAAAATTTCAAATGGGAAATTAAATATATATATTATGAATCGAATGAAAATTCAAATGCTATACTGATAGATGACAACCAACTCAGAGAATTTATTTTGCAAATACAAATTTAAATTGAACTGAAACCTTTACTTAAAAATATATTTGTTTATATTTTTGTAAAAATTATAACAGACAAATAAATGAATACCTACATATTTAACAAAAAGTTTTGTTTCAATTGAAATTTGTATTATCAAAAAAAAATTTCTTTGAGTTGGTTGCTTTCGATCAGTATAGTAGTTGTGTTTTAAATGGATTCGAAGCATACATCGTCGGATTTGTTTTTCTGATCGCTATAACTGGCCCCTTTTACTGGCTGCGCACAATGGTGTAGATGTAGCAGTAGCACGTAGCAATGTCAAAGTTAAATGTACGTAAATCGTATTGCACGGCTGCAATTTGAAGTATCAGCTGCAGCATGGAGAGTAGCTGAAGTACAAGTCGACTCGACTCCAACTTCACGAACGTGCTGCGCTGCAAAACAACAATAAACCAAAATGGCAGACATTATTTTTGTTTGAGTTCCGTGCTGCACATTACATACATATTCGTGTATGCTGCTTAGTGCTCTACTTTTTTTGACATAAGCTTTGACATTGCTACGTGCTATGCATGGCCGGCCATCCCTGTAGTGTATTTTCAATTTCAAAGGACAGGGCATGGCCAAATAATTATGTTTGCTTAAATTTTATATTACATTAGGTAATATTCTTATATAAAATCTTACATTCTAAAGGAAATGAAATACAACAAATAATTAAGCCTTTATTAAGGCATTTTTTTATATAGTAAATATATCCACAACGATGAAGAATGTACTGGTTTTCGGATCCAAACCGAATTATGAAATAATTAATTTTTAAGTTCTATGCCTATGTGAACTAAGTTGTGCTCTCGACAATACACTCACATCACACACGAGACAATGGTAGTGGGTCTGTTTTTGACTATAGCTGCATTCTACAGTTCCTGGGATTTCATTGCTATTAGTTGGTACGGTAGCCTCAAAAGTTGAATTACATCTTTCGCTGTTGGTGACTTTTCGGAAACCAGCCATTCGGATGTATTCCATTTTGCTGTGCTGTCTTCTATGAGCGACGACTTTGTTGGTATCGGAACAAATGAAGTCACACTTAAGACAATGGAAATGTGAAGATTTGTTGGAAGGTCCTGAGAAGAAAATAAAAAATAAATTGTTTAATTTTTTTTTTCTAAAACAAATTTCCATTAAACATAGATTCATAAAAAGGATTTTCGGTAGTTATCAGAGATTCCATCATCTCTATTTCTGGATCCTATCGAATGAATGAAAGATTTGTCCCTCACTTCCTGGAAAATGGTGCTGGTGCTATTTTACTGACCAATCATTTCCATCGAAACCTTTTTGTTTTTTTTACTTGTTTCTTCTAAAAATGCAAAACTGGAATCTGCATTTTTCAGGGCGGTCAGAACCTGTATATGGTCAGCCCATTCTCCTGGGGGAAGAGCTGGACTAAATCGTTGGAATCAAATTTAAGTTTTTAAAAACATTTCATAATAGAAATGTTGAAAATACAAAAAAAAAAAAAAAATAATGAAATGCGGTAAGAAAAATAATTTTGACAGAAATTGTCTGGTCAATTTTTTTTATAATGTAATTTAAATTTACATTACCAATGGCGATGACGATGACGCTGAATGATTAAGTTTATAAACGCTCAAATTAAATTAAATAAAAATACCTACCCAAATTTTTGTAATATGGACAATTTTCATATCCACAACTCATATTAGCACGATATTGCCGAAAGTCACTTCCCATTAGTTTGTCCAGTCGTTCATGTCTTGCCGTATGTTGGACAAAACGGGTCTTATCACAGAAACTGTAGTGGCAATCCACGCGATCGCAATGAAAATGTGACTGGTGATTGCGATAACCACACTTAGGGAAGAAGCAGTCCTCATTAAATCGAAACTTTAGATAACCATTTGGAATCTGTTCGTCTTTAATTTTAAAATGCTGGCCATGTTGTTCGAGATGATGAGAAGTACTACGACTAGAAGCACCACTGCTACCTCCAGATTGGCTGGTTGAGGCAGTGGAACAAGATGAGTCATTTTTGGCTGCAGCAACGGTGAATCGGATTTTCTTTTTTGGGGAAGGAGACAAAGAATTTATGTGAGCATTTAATTCTTCATTGCCATTAGAAAGTTTTCTTTTGTGCGACTTAGAGACTTCCCATGGCATAGATTCAGGCACTGGTAATTGTCCGCCACGTCCCCCAAGACCGGCAGTTGAAGCAGAAGGAATTGGTTGTGATGACCTAGCAGCATTTTCCGTAGATGAATTAACCATCAAGAGTGGATTCAAAAACGGAAAGTGCTTTGAAGGTCTAGCAGCTGGGTGGTGAGATGGAACAACAGATAATTGTTGTGATTTGAGAGCTTCCGCTTCGTTGGCTGCTGCAGAGCGGCATGATTGAGCAATTGGCATGGTGCGATGTTGTTGTTGTTGTCGATGCCGATTCAGAGCAGCTTGGAATGTTGTTGTATTGCTGAGGAATGGATAAAGATGCTGATAATAGTATGGATTTTGCTGATACAAAGTTGCCAACTGTGCCAAATGGAAATTTTGCATTGACAAACTGGACATAAGTTCTTGGGGAAAAAGATTCGGACAATGACTGGTAGCTGCAGTTGGATTTGGTGGTGAGATTGGCGGGGTTGTTCTTGGGGAACCAGTATTCCTTTCATCAGCTGCAGAAGTTGGTCTCTTCATAATCTGTGGAGATAAACTTAGGTCTTGAGGCTGTTCATCACCAGTGTCGTTATTATCTTGCCAATTATTATCGTTGTTTTCATTAAATGGTGGTGGATTCGGGATTACTGGTTGTGGATCCTCGCGCTCCTCAGCTTGCTCCTCGCGCTCCTCAGCATGCTCCAGATGAAACGCAACCGGTTGGCTGGCAGGAGGAGCTCTCAATTCGACTGGGGCGAGAGGATTTTCATTTCCAGGTTGTCTGTCTCTCCTCTCGGCAGGGGCAGGGGCAGGGGCTGCAGGATTCTCGTCTCTTGGCTCTTCATTTTCACGATTCTCACCATGCGCAAAAAAGAAAGGTATAGGTTGGTTTCTAGCCTGGAGGCCTCTTAGCCGAAGAGCTCTACATTCAGCAGGGTCAATATGTCGTCTTGCCTGATCTTCATTTGCTGCTGGTTCTGGGTTCTGGCGCTCAATACCATGTTGTCTGTCTCTCCTTTCGGCAGGAGCAGGGGCTGCAGGATTATCGTCTCTTGGCTCTTCATTTTCACGATTCTCTTCATGCTCCAGAAAAAAAGGTATCGGTTGATTTCTAGCCTGGAGGTCTCTTAGTCGAAGAGTTCTCCATTCAGCAGGGTCAACATGTCGTCTTGCCTGATCTTCATTTGCTGCTGGTTCTGGGTTCTGGCGCTCAATACCATGTTGTCTGTCTCTCCTTTCGGCAGGGTCAGGGGCATGTGCTGCAAGATTGTCGTCCCTTGGCTCTTCATTTTCACGATTCTCTTCATGCGCCAGAAAGAAAGGTATCGGTTGGTTTCTAGCCTGGAGGTCTCTTAGTCGAAGAGCTCTCCATTCAGCAGGGTCAACATATCGTCTTGCCTGATCTTCATTTGCTGCTGGTTCTGGGTTCTCGCGCTCAATACCATGTTGTCTGTCTCTCCTTTCGGCAGGAGCAGGGGCAGTGGCTGCAGGATTCTCGTCTATTGGCTCTTCATTTTCACGATTCTCTTCATGCGCCAGAAATAAAGGTATCGGTTGGTTTCTAGCCTGGAGGTCTCTTAGTCGCCGAAGAGCTCTCCATTCAGCAGGGTCAACATATCGTCTTGCCTGATCTTCATTTGCTGCTGGTTCTGGGTTCTGATGCTCAATACCATGTTGCCTTTCTCTTCTTTCGGCAGGGTCAGGGGCAGGGTCAGGGGCAGGGTCAGGGGCAGGGGCAGGGGCTGCAGGATTCTCGTCTCTTGGCTCTTCATTTTCACGATTGTCTTCATGCGCCAGAAAGAAAGGTATCGGTTGGTTTCTAGCCCGGAGGTCTCTTAGTCGAAGAGCTCTCCATTCAGCAGGGTCAACTGGGTTCTGGCGCTCAATACCATGCCCCTCAATAAGAGGTATTGGTATGTTTCTAGCCTGGAGGTCTCTAAGTCGAAGAGCTCTCCATTCATCGGGACTGAGAAAGTTGAAAAATGGCGGATAGTGGCGTTGTTCGTTTCCGTTGTCATTTTCGTTTCGTCTTTCGGGTTCTGGATTTCCGCGCTCCTCACCATGCGCCGCACGAATCGGATTCCGTTGGTGTGCAGCCAGGCGATGTCTTGCTCTAAGAAGTTCATACCGGAAAATGTCGGCTCTGTTTAGACGGTTCCGAGGGATGACAGGTTCACCATTCTCGTTTGGTGGTTCTACATCCTCCTGATCATGGAGATGACACATTTGAATCGTTATCGTTTGGTTAGGAGCCTGAAAATGGCATAATTGATCAGCTTTGGATTTGACTGTGTCCAAAAATGACTTATCGCAGTTTTCACGATCAAAATATGGTTGACGCTTAACTTGATGAGCTTTGAATTTTACTGGGTCGAAAAATGATTGATCGTAGTTGTCACAATGATCATGCGGTCGACGCTTAAGTTTACAATACGGTGTCGTACAATTAGCTACTTTTACTGGCGCTACATTCGAAATTTTTGGTTGCATGATTTCTGCAATTAATGTTTGTTTTTTCTGAGCTTGTGAAAAATTATTACTTGCTTCGCTGGAGTTTTCAGGAAAGTATGTACCAGCTGCGCGAACAACTAAAATAAATTTTAAAAAATATGTATATAATTAGGAGTTTTTATTTATTTTAAAGTAATGAGGCACTGTTTTTTCTTACCCGAAACTTTTTCTTCTTCATGAGTTCGTTTGGAATTGGAAATATTACTATTATCAGATTCCATTTCGGAAACTTTTCGTCTTAATTCATTGAGAGTGGAAAAAGTTACGGAAGGCGAACGTGAACAGTCTCTTATAAAATTTCTACCTCCTGGAGATTCTTCTAGTGAATGTTGTTGCTGTTGTTGTTGTGGTTGTTGTTCATTCTTGAGAAATCCAAGGTTACAATTAGAAGAAGAGGAAGCAGACACTTTCTTAGTGGGTGAGAATGACAACCGACGTCGTTCGGGTTCGCCACAAATATGGGATTCAAAGTCTAAGGGAGATATTTGCCGATAGCATTGGCGACAATGCATATGAGGTCGAGTCTAAAAAAAGAAGAATTTGAAAAAAAAACCCAACTTCAGGTTTGGTAAATTTAATAAACAGAAAAAAATATATTTATAGGTAGGTAGGTGTGAAAAATATTTATTTGCACTTGTATGTGTTCACTCTCTATATTATAATGATTAAGAGAATGGTTTCTAGGAATTTCCCCTGCACGCCTATCTCCTTTTCAGGAACTCCTCAAGGAGATTAGCAGTGATGCTTTTAAAAAGCAAATTAAACAAAATCGGAGGAAAATAATCTTTTTTATGTAGAATTTATTATATGAAACGACTGTGTTCTTTGAATCATATCGGTATTAATTTGAAGTAGTTCTTTATTATATCCGTAAACCGTTCAATACATTTTTTTGCAGCTAGATGGCAGTAACATCACCTGGAAGTTGAGAAAGGTTGCTAGACAAGCTAAAGGTTTTTTTAGCAAGGACTCAAACCGATTTGTAAAAACTTTAGTTCCATCTTTTTGTGGATGTTGTGGATGCAAATTGCAAATAAAGAAATAATAGTTTTTTTTCAGGAAATTTGAATTTTCAAACTGAAGTAAGATAAAAAGATGATTTCCTCTAGAAATGAGAATTTCTTGAAATTTTATCAAAACAGGTTATAATAAGTTGTGATGTAAAAATGTTTAATTGAAAACTACTTACTTTTCGAAGCCTGCACTCATTAATACCGCAGTCGAGGCCAGTATTTTTATCGAACCTTTTGAATTTTTTGCTGATTGTATCAGCAAACGAAGTTGCAGTGTGCTGCCGCTCAAGATGAACACTGAGCATGTCCTGTTCTACAGTCACAAAAGTACAATCAGATGTGCAATTACAATGATAATGATGCTGCATTGTCAACGGACAGCGTGCACTAGAAACAGCACAATTTTCATTGGCATTATAAGTAACGAATGCGGAAGTGTTCCGCGGAGAAAATGCAAAATCGCCCTGCGATTGCTGAGGATGCATTGAGGGTGAACCCTCATCTAAAGGATCCTGTGTACCGGAATGGGTGTCAATATTTAGGTGCTTTTTAGTTGATAGGACATGAGGTGCTGATGGTGATGGACCATCGTCAATAGTCTTAGTACATTCCTTTGTAGTCGTTGGTTTTCTCTCCAACTTGAAACTAGTGAATACGGCTTGAGGGCGTTCCTGAGCCTAAAAAAGATATTTTAAATAGATATGATTTTAATTATATAAATTATTTTATATTATTAGTTAGGTACATTTTTATAAACTTCGACGAATCGATTCTTTGGTGGACGACCACGTTTACGATTGAAAAATCCATCAATCGTTGTGATTTGCATTGCATTGCTTGAATTTCCAGTACCAGATAAGCCTGCAAATAGCGAGTCTGATGCAGCAGTTGTTGCATAAACATCGCGATTGTATCCGTGCAAATGAATGTGTGCAGAAATGTCTAGAGGATTATTTGGTACCACAGCCTCACAGTCATTAATGATGCAATGTAAATGTGGTTCATGGCGGTCTTTAAAAGGACAGTCTTTTCGATTTCGAGAGACTGCTTCATTGCCCACTGCCTGGTTCAGTGGTTCAATTGTGTTTGGTTGACATTGTTGTTGTCCCGATGGACATTCTGTTGTAAAAAACTGCTGAATAATTGATGGCGTCAGATGGGTGGGGTCCAAAGCCATATTATATTGATGTTGGGGACTATTCGACCTTGTGCTTACTGGAAACATAGAAACTTCAGGGCCGCCGCTGCCACTTCTTTCTGATGAAAATGGTAGTTCGTTGTTTCGGTGATGTGGATTCTGATTCAATAGCTCCTCGTGTCGCTTTTTCATTTGCTGGCTAAATTCCATAGGAATAGCAGATGATGATGAGGGCCTTTCTCTGTCTTTGTTTGATGGAAAGATCGGATCTAGCTTCGGTGATGGAAGTGAAGAAGGCCCCGAGGCTGTGGACCTTGATGGATTAAATGCATTAAGTTCAAGGTCCCTGAGCTGCATCAATGAACTGCTAAAATTAAATGGTGGTATCTCGGGACTCAAGGTCGGTGTAGCAACAGGGTTACCAAACAGGGCTGCCTTGGCAGCTAGCATCTTATAGCGGCAATAATGTTGCTCATTATCTTGCCTTTCGTGTTTTCGCTTGTGACTTAAAAGTTGTCCACTTGAATGCAATACATAAAAACAGTTTTCCCTTGCACAATGTATATGATTACATACTTTAGAAAACCGACAGTGCTCATAAGGACAAGCTTCGTTTTTAAGAAATTTTTTAAAGCCATCTCGGGCTAGTTTAAGGTCTTTAATGTGATAAGTTTTGTGTTTTTCTAAAATAAAAATTTGAATTCATGGGGTTTTGATTTTTCAAATATCTTTACATTTTTTGAACACTTTTTTTTTTAAGTAAAAAAAACTTACCCATATCAGCTTTATTTTTAAATGTATATCGACAATTGTCACGACGGCAATGAAAATGCGTTGTTTTTTGATCGGCAAACATGCAGTAATCTGCACTGCATTTTTCATTCGCACGGAATCGTTGGAATCTGTGATTTGGAAATTATACAGCAATTGTGAAAAATAATTTTTCGAAATCATCACACTGATGTTGCATCATTTTTTCATATTATCATTCTTACCCTTCTTTATAAATCGCTGAATCTTTACGATGAAAATTCGAATGCATTTGCACGTCACTTGTACTAATATATACACGATCACAATTTGGCTGAAAGCAGTGATAATGGGTTTGTTTTTTATTGTGTTGACAGGTTTGGCCAAATGTGGTACTGCAATCGTCCGATGACGAAAAACGCATAAAACCATGACTCAAGCTTTCCATACGTTTGCGATGCCATTTAACATGACGTATGACTTCTTCTTTTTTTGATAGAATTTTACCAAAACATGGATAATCATGACAATGGTAGTGTTCACGGAGGTTTTCCAAACGACATATTTCACTGTGACACTCGAGATAGGATGTGAATTTGTTCATGTTTTGGACATAATCAGCTTAAATATTGAAAAAATTTAAAATATTATAAAAAAAAACGAATACCTAGCATTTTTGAAACTAACGGACTTAGTGAAAAAGTGAGATTAGTTAAAAGATAGGATAGGAGAGAAAAGGGAGAAATTAATATAAAACATTCGAATAAAGAATTGAATTGGACATCAAAACACCAGACAAATTAGTATTTTTCTAGCAGTGCTATTCTAAAAACTGTTTTCCTCAGTTTAAACAAAGTTAAAACAAATGCTTGTAGAACGTAATTTTACAAAACTAACTATTTATAAATTGAAAAAGCTCACTTGCCTTTAGATTCGAACCATATACAATATACATATCTCCCCTATGAGAAGTGACTATACGCTATCCATAAAGGGTGTTTTTTATAGACGTGTGGTTTAGAAGAAGAACTCAAACGCATATAATTTAATGTTATGAATTAGCATTTAGCTTCATTATAAAGATAAGGGTTTCCAAGTATGTTTTAAAAATGATTTCGGGCAAGCGGCCCCCGCGGCTGGCTGGAATAAATTCCTGGGCGATTATGTCGACCGAATATTGGACGCAGTGCTTGATGCGTCGCTCGAACCGAACCATTATTTTGGTTATAAATTTGCACGATTTGCAAACATTGTTCAGAGGTAAGTCTATTCATTAAGAAATGGCGAACCAAACTGAGAATAAATCAAGTGACAGCTGTCAAAAAGACCAACTCCGAAAAAAGTATTGCCAGATTGAAAACCACACGTCTAAAAAAAACCCTTTACAAACCATACACAACTATCTTTCACAATAGAAAGATACACAAAATTATATCCGTCTACAGACTCCCATTTGAGTTTGATATTTTATATTTTAAGATTTTGATCAAAATGTTCAAATCCTGATACAAAGCAGGAATGCGGTAGTTAGGTACTTCTAAATTTGGAATTTAATTTTAACTACAATTTGACAAAACACAGAATAGTATTAAATTTGTCCAGTATGATTGCCTATCAACCGTAACCCCTTAAGAGCTGGGCAGTGGAATCAATTATAAAAATTAAGATGAAGTAATCAAAACCTACCACCTAGTTTCATTATTAATTCCAGACTCCAGAGTCACATTTGACTGTTTACGGTATACGTCACGAAGCTTTGAATTTAAACTAGATTCCCTGATGTTTCTGTTTTTCCATTTTTTTTTCCATGAATTAAACGAATCTATGCTCCGCTGCTGTCAATTTTTTTTTTTTTTTGCTTTGCTTTGTGGCCTTACTTTAGCATTAACCTCCCCCATGATAATAGACGTAAGCCCCCTATATTCTGTGAGGGGCATACTTTGAATGGAAGTATTAAAAAAAAAATACCATGCATCAGAATCGGCATTCATCAAATTCAGAATGAATCCACTCACTTGTTGCGATCCAATAAATTCTAAACGGAAAAGATGTGTACGAGTAATTTTTTTGGGTACACCGTACACCACCGACACGACATTATGTTCCACAAAAGATACAACAATCACTACGAAGATTGAAGAGTGATGATGATGATAAAAAAATATAATAACTTTAGCGTGCTTCTGATTCTATGTGCCATGTGTGGCACGACCAACGACCAGCCGCCTTGTTCTACCACCACCATACCACCGCCACTGGACCGAAATCCGAAATGCTCTTCTCTTCTTCCATAATATGGAGAAAAAATATGAACAAAACCTCAGAATTTATCCACCAATTTAAGCCAATAAAGGCTTAATATATAAATCGTGGGAATATTAACCCAACTTTGATTTTCTCAATTGAAACAAATTGACTGTAAGTGCTATTTTCTTTTTCTGGTATTTTTTTTGCTGATTTGGTTTGCTGGGAAGAGAAGAGAGAATCACATAGAATCATCACTGTGCTGTGCCGAGAGGGGACAAAGTACACTATAATATCTAGTGTGTGCGATTATAGAACAGAATTTATTTTTTATCTGTTGATAAATTAATGGTTTGTTTTTTGGAAATGATTTAGTTTGATATTTTTAAACTTTTTTATTTCATAAATAGTCGTAACGAGGGAAGTTTATAGATGAAAAATGACCTCGTTTCCGTTGTTTTAATCGGCAGTAAAAAATATTTTTCAGAAGAATGTATTATTTTGAGGTAATGTGGCTTTCTCTTGCAGTATTAGATACAATTATTTATGGTCCTCCAATGTATTTGACGATCATCAAGACGATCACCGTATCAAGACTCTAGATGATAATACCAGGTTGTTCGATGTACACTAGATAAGTGAAGGCGTATTCGTTCAGTTTTCGGGTAAGTTGGGGCTTCCGCCCGGTATCATAGATAGGCTGCTAGGTAAGCGAGGTGTAGAGGTTCAACTTACTCTTCTTAACTGACGTATAAAACTGGCACCATCTTGGCAAATTAAATAGTCTTTACCTATAGGTACTTTATTCCAACAATAACAGACTAGTATTAAACGTATATTAGTTAGCCAAAACGCTTTCTGTAAGTTGAGCTTTAAGACTTTTGACCCAAGCTCTTCAATCACGTTGTGAAATGTTTAATAGCTAAATATACAGGGTGTTAATGAACTAACGAAGCTTTCAATAATAATTCCGGAAATCATTCTTTGACGTCTCCAACGTGCGAGAGGCGGGAGTATACACTTTTGAACAGGACACGCAATTTTCTTTGACATATTGTACATTCAAACAAACATAAATGATGACATTTTCGCTTGGAAAAGTGATTACAAGGACTCTTTATGTTAACGTCCTTTTGCATAAGGAACAAACTTCACTAAGCCCAGCTATGCATTGTCTGAAGTTTTACTTCGAAGTCAAGGTATACTGGTTGGTGCAGATTCACTGCTGGAACACAATAAAAAAACGCAACCGGAACCGCAGCCGCAACCGTATCGCATGCCGTACGTACCTAATTAGAAGTGCCCACAATGGAGTCGTACGTACTCCACGTTTTTTTACAATTTCCACTGAGAAACATTCATATATATATATGCATATAAAAGATGATAAAACATATATCGCATCATGTATAGTCTTTTCTATAAATTTGTAATTAGCTGACCTAATTTCTAAAAGGATTTTATTAGCATTTTGCTCTTTTTTTTTATAGAATGTCAAAAATACGCACGTATTTATTAAAAGTTGGCCAACTCGTCCGTCGCCGTTTGCGGCACGGATGCGATTGCGGATCCGCCTCCGGCTCCATTGTGTTCCAGCAGTCATGCTGCCTGACTAGCAAATTTATTAGGACTACATCCGTATCTTTGAACCTTGTCACAGAGTTTGCAAAAAGTCATAAGAAGCTTAACCTAACAGGATTACCCGCGATCTATCTTAATCAAGGGATTGACATACATAGGAAAGATGGCCTCTTTGATTTCTAGCCGACATGATTAGCCTTAGACAGGAATCGTATTAGTCTCCCTTTTTTTAACCAATGATCCATTTTGTTTTAAGATTAATTTTAAGAAATGTTAATTAAAAATTAAAGAATTTCAGTCAGGATTGTTCGGTGACGTCATGAAGAAGCTATCGACAAAATAGACCTCTTATTAATAATGGCTTTATTCCTGTTTCTTAACCCGCCAATGACGTGAATAACCGGCCCATAAGAACAACATTAAAATCCGGCCTCACAGGCCGTGCGTCACCAATAAGGGGTTAAGAAGTTGAAAAAGAGTCATATTCAATCATGAAAATAAGGCCGGATTTATTAAAAAATACAAATTAAATTTAAACATATAGCTACAATTTTTTGTTTTCGGTTAAGATAAAGTACTGTATGCGGCCCTATTTCGTCGGGCGTCATTCATGTACGTAGTTGCAACTAGAAAAAGTATCCCTGAACATTCTATATCCTTAGTTTTATTTGTTAATAGAAAAACAGCAGTGTTAAGCCCAAAAAAATGTAAGCAATTTCAATACATACGGTGCATAGTTTTTTCATCGACTCCACCACGTTTTGGTTGAAAAGAATTCTGAAAGTATAAAAAAAAAACAAAAAAATAATATGCAGTGTTGAAATTCTTTTAATTTCACTCATAGAACTTCAACGGTTTGATTTGACATATATATTTCTCAAAAAATTAAATTATTTCTTGACAATCTGAAAGGGTTAGTAAATGTGTTAGTTTTCAAACGCTGTTTTCTGATTTCAAAAGTCATGAAAATAAAAAGGTTTAAATAAATCTCCCAGCAGCAATTAGTTTTAAACACAATAAAATAATAATAAAAAAAAAAAAAAAAAAAACAATATTAACGAACCATTTGACCTTGATCGTTGAATGCTCCCAAATTCCGAACTGATATACGTGATGAGCTGCTACTGCAACTTCTTTCTTTTTCAACAGTGCCCGAGCTTGGGTTATCATCAGCATTTATATTATCGGTAGAAGTTCCAGCATCACGATCTTGAGAATCAAAATTCATTCTCATGCTATGATGTTGGTCATCTGCTTCGGACTGTTCATCATCATAAAACATACTATAATTGTCATCCTCCTCAACATCATCATCATCATCTTCGTCCTCATTCCCTGAATCTGGAAAATCATTTGGTGACCGTGGTGGATAATCTTCCTCGTCGAATAAATTATTTTCACAATCATCAGTTGTCTCGGTATCATCGCATTCGCTTTTAATCCTTTTGTCATTTTTTTCGAAATCCTCATCTTCACACCAATCATTTGGATGTCCTTGTGGCAATTCTGAGTGTGGTCTTTCAATCTCTTGTTCAATGTGATCTTTGTGATGGTCACTACAATCGGAACTATCTTCATTCTCATCATTGCGAGCATGAAAGATTTTGGCTTGTAAAGAGGAAGTGGGAATATCGTAGTCATCTTTTTCAACAGAGTCAAAGTCTTCTTTCTTGCTGATTTTTTCATCGGACGCCGATGAATGCTGACTACTGTCTTCGCTAAGTTGCCTCTTTCTGATATAGTTTTGATTTTTCGTTGCAGTTGTTGGTGGTGGTGATGATGAATTATTATCGTTTGCACTTTCATCTACCTCCATTTTAATAGAACTTAAGTTTGGTAGCGTTGATGGATCAGAATGTTCTTTATTTCCATTTAAAAATGGGGATAGCGAGGAAGAATGACATGTTGTTTGGGGAGTAGTAGGTGGTGTTGGTGGTTCTGTTTCTGTTGATTGTTTGACTGCAAATAGAAGGATATTTTTCAATAAGAAGCCTAAAATTAAATTGGAAGCTTCTTAAAGCATTACATTTGGGCGGTCGGAGGTTAAACACCACAAACCGCCCAGGTTTTATTATATTACGAATTATTTAACATCATTTATTTCCTTCGCAGCAGAAAGCCTCGTATGCAAGTGCTATAGATTTAAGACATTACTCTGTACATTTATAAAAGATTAATAAAATCATAATAATAATAATAATTTATAAGACAACTGTGCTCTATGTGTAGGTAGATTTGCTTCAAAATGATTCTTAGTTATTAAATTAAATGGGTCTATAGGTAAATATTCATAATTATTTCTCATTTAAGAAAATAAATTCTGGGATGTCCCAAGGCTTCGTTCTGTCTCCAACTCTTTTATCAATGGCATTTTTTTGTATATAATTTACTTGCACTCAAGGAGTTATTAATACCCTTTTCATGTATAAGTGCAGTGCTAGTTCAGGAATTTAAGATAACTGATAAAATTAGATGCCGATGCACATTGGTTTTGAATGTCTGTATAGGAGGCGAAAAATGAGCATGGCAATACATTCCAGATTCGTGTATTGCGGCTAAAGAAAGAGTGTCTTTACTTAACAGTACAGCCAAAGTTAGGCTCGAAGGTAATTGGTGAGGCATTTCTAACGCTGGCGCTGTATCACGTTTTGCACCAGCGAACGCAAAAAAAAACTACGCTGCTTTTTTTTTAAATTTAGTTTTGGGTTTTTCGGACTAGACTGATGTTTTGAAGGGATCTGTTTTGTGGAACTTGTAACTTATTAAAATAAAATCTATCTAGAATTCAGTTTTTCTTTGTTTTGTTTGCCATTATTAAGCTCTATCATCTGTCTGTCTCCACATATCTTCTGTTTGATCAAACATATTTTTGAAGTTATAGAGAAAGTCCGGTCATTTTAGATACGGTACAACACCTATAGTAACACTGACTTTAAGTGATTTTGACAGCTTTTAATTTACCTACCGCATGTCAAATATGATTAACATACGACGCCATTTGCAAAAATTATAACAAATTTCATTCATTTTGCACCACCTTGTATAATACGAACACAACAGCCTATTATTTAAGTTTTTTGCAGATTAAAAGCTTACACCTGTGAACACCGTTCAAGACCATACATTTGTCAATTCCAAATCGAACAGAAGTCAAGCAGAAGCGGTCGCATAGTTTAACTAAAACAGTTTCTCGTCAATGAGGACCAAGGAGGGTAATAAAATACAGCTTTAATAATTATGTAATTCTATCTTTGAAAGAAATTAACCGTTGTTCGAATATCAGGAGAGGCATATTAATTATTCCAATAAAAGAATTATGTTTACTTTCTCGAATTTAGTTGTTAGTCATGAAAAAAAAAATTCAATTGAAACGACAATAATTGTATGCCCCCTTTTGTCCCGTTCGCCGTTCCCGGGTCTCTTCATAACAATCGGTTATGACGATGAGTAGTATGACGCAACAATAGAAATCCAAAAATTCAAAAAAAGACGGACAAAAATTATATTCTTTGCATACTATGTGGGCAGAGAAAAATCAAGCGTGCCTTGAATAGTAATTAATAAAATGGACATTATTAAACTGAAAGAAATAATTTAGCACATATAGTCGGTAGTAGGTAAACATATAGAAACATATACGAGTACGTACATACATATGCTGTCACTACTTCCCGACACACGGCACACGGTTTGGTCTGGCATGTTTTGAAAATTGAAAACAGTTCCCCTCTTAAAATTTTTGTTTTATGGGAATGGGGGACTAAATTCTTGGCTTTTTTCTATTCTGTGGGGTTTTGTGTTAACGTTCATTTGAGTTTTTTCGTCTATGCATAATATCTGTGATCATTGGCACAATCACAATTGTATATAAGGAGGAAATGACAGATGGCTCCTATTTTTTTTTTTTTTTTGTGAAAGACAATACAATGAGGGATTTTTTGATGAGATTTGAGAAAGGCTAGAGTGTTTTGACTTTTGACAACACAACATTTAATCTTAATATTTGCAAATCGATCATTATTTGAAGTTTTTTAATTTCCGTTGTTGATAAAATTACGATCTCGATTATAACGATTATGCTTTGCTGGACCATCTTTTCGCCTTTGGTATTTACCAAAAGGTCCTTAGAAAACAATGCATCGCGACAACCCCCACCATCTATATCTTTTCTTATTTCTTAGTACAACGTGTGCTCTGATCTTGCATCCTCAACCTTCAGCTGTTGTGTTTAAATTGTACATAGTAATAAAATAAAAGAAACACCGACTGCGTATCGGACTAACATACCCAAAAAAAACCCCGTCAATATCCACAGAAGTTGGCTGAATCTATTTCGTTCGCTGATTACCATGTAAAGCTTATCTCCAGCTGCAGTGTTCTTTCAGATAATATTGGAAAACCTTACTAAGGTTAGTGTTTGTCAAAGGCTTATATAAAATGCTCATGGAAAGTTTACTTCGAGAGAGTGAATAATTGGATTTTTTTCTGGATCCTGGATTTATTATTTCGAAATCAGCGCAAGAAGGTCAAAATCAATTCATATGCTATGTAGATCCTCATTATTCAGCTGCACTTCACGAATGTGTAATATGTTTCGCTGCACTATTTATGTCTCTTAATAATAAGGCGTACTTAATCGGTACCCGCTTACTAATGTCAGCGTAAGAAATTGTTTAAGCATACAAGCGAAATGTAGGGAGGTTTTTGAGTTTTTTTATTGGGGCGGTAAGATCGTGTATGTTTTACTTCCAAAAAGAATGCAGCAGAGGAAGTAAGATTTTAAGCAACCCTTTTCGATGCTGTTCTATGGGCACGGGCGTTCTCTTGCCAAAGTTATAACTTAGTATGAAAGTGTGCAGGAAAATCAGAGGTATTAGATACATCACCGCGCATAAAAACCGACCTAGGATCTAAAGAAAAACCACGGGGATTAAAAGGACATCCGTTGGTTTTTGGAGCAGTTGAAATCGCACCTCGATTCGGGAAGAACAACCCCATCTGCAGCACTTTCGATCGACGAATTTTAACCTTATTTGTTTTGGCTAATATATAAGGAAGGCGCTACGGGCCTTTTAGCTTATGTCAGAGACATTTGTCAACGATAAGTGTTTTTTTTTTCCTACGGGAAAATAACTTACTATAAATTATTGCCAAAAGTGATAAATAATGCGCTACCAATTAATTTATATTTTTGGATTGAACTTACCTTTAGATTTTGGATCTTTCAATAGTTCTTTTCCACTTTTTCCGTGGTATGCTATTACCATATCACGGATTGATGAAGCAGCGGATTCACTACTTTCCAACTTTTGTACCCATTCAGTCTTAACAGAAGACTTAGCATCATCAAGGTCATGAAAAGCCTCAGCGTTCCTTAGTGTCTGAAGATGCTGATTGGAAGAAAATTCTGCTGCCTTAGCTAACTGTTCATAATGGTTAAACATTTTCATCCATGGAGGACATTTTATTGATGACTGTCCTGAAGTGGTATCATCACCAGAATTGGTTGGTTGCAATGGCATGGAAGATGACTCAGGGGATGTGGAGGATCCGCAGGTTTTAACTGTATTGCTGCTACTGGGCATCCTCATTGGTTCTAGACTTTCAATTGAAGTAGTTATGCTGGTGGCATTCATTTCATTGAAATTGTCTTCTGTAGTTTGTTCAAATGTTGTTGGTCTGGGATTGAAATTTTTTCGTTTGTTTCGTGCAACAGGGTTGTTGGAATTTTTCTTAGAAAATGAGTGCAGGTCAGCCTCGTTTTTCTTCAGATTTGTCTCTTCGGTTAATTGATCACTGAAATGCTCCTTTTTTTGTTGATCATCAGGTTTACTTTGAGATCGTTCACATTGATTAGTACCAATGGACTTGTTTTGAGCAGTTTCAGGATCTTGTACTCCTGATTCAGCGTTCATGTTCTTTTACGAAACTGAAATATAAAGAGAATACAAATTACATTTATTGTTTCTTATCAGATCAATTTGAATTAAAGAGAATAAAACAAACATTATGCTTAGGTGCAGACCTACATTCACCTTGGAAAAAATGTCGCACAATGGACTTTGAATGACTTTGAAGTTGTCAAAAACTTTGCCTATTTTGGTTCCACTATTACCTCTCAAAATAATATTAACACAGAGATCACTCTTGCCAATCACTGTTTCGTTAGCTTGTTCTCAAAAGACCAAGGAAACACTATACCAGAAACTTAACATCTCAGTCCTGCTGAATGGGGCAGACGCATATACCTTGACAATATTGTATGAAAAGCAAAAAATAAAAATTCTATGACAATTAAAACTCTTAGTTTACTCTGTCATTTTCAAGGACAATATATAGTCTTCGGCAATATTTGATCCATACCTCATAAATGGGTGTTATTATTTTGACAATAGCTCACAGCAAAACAAAAAAAATGTTATGCCAATCATTGCATCCCTCAATGGGCTTTGGAATTGAAGCCATCATGATCACGACAACTCTCAGAATCAAACTTATAAATACAATATCTTGGCTCTAAACTGTATCTGTGTATTGAGTTCTTTCTATCGAAAATTGTATTTGTATCAGTTTCCGTACTTTCATCACTTTTAAATTTAACATATTCTTAAATTTTTGATTTCCAAATTGTCATAATGCCCAAATTGCTCACTATTAATTAAGATACATTACCGCTAACGAACTGTTTGTGGTGGCCATCGGCCGCCGGAGCGGCGACGCGGTGCGAACAACTGCGTGGCGGCTGGCCGGCGTGAGTGCGTGTAAAGTAAGAGTACTGTGAAACAATTTGTATCTCAAAATTATCCTAACAAAAAATAGAAACTCAATCTGATTGGAATACAGAATTAATAAAATAAAATGAAAGATGAGATAATATTTATTTGACTATAAAAGAAAACAGGGCAAAGCTAAAAAAGAAATAAAAAGATAACGAAAATTAAATCTTTGTCTGGCACACCCTGAAGAATTGAGATGGAAACGAATTTCAAATTAAATTTATCACGGAGGCGGGCTTATGAATTTCTCAGTTTACTTAACGTACCTATAAATATAATTGTTTTTTTTCTTTCTTTTTTTTTTATTGTAATCGCTTGATCTGAGATTTTTAAGTGAAAAATTTGTCACAAAGTAGGTAAGAAATAAAAATAATAAATCATGATTAAGAGAGTTTCTATTTTTTTCCGGATTGTGTGTGACATGTGTCAAAATTTGAAGGACACTTTTATTGATGGAGCTTAAAGAGAGACTTTTTCTATCCGTGAACATGGTAGTTTCATAAGACTTTCTTTTAAAAGCTTAAGTTGAGTGTTAGCAGTTGAGATATACATGAAAGCCATCTGATTTGAATGTAGATTAAGTAACATTTTACTATTCCGGGAAACCACCTACAAAACACATTCAGGCTTTTGGATACTGTCATTATAAACTGGACAAAACTAGACTATTTTTAAGGGTGAAAGCAATTTGATCTACATACAGATCATTCTATAGATATTACAAAATATGCCCAAAAATACTTTGCCTCTGGCGTGGAAAAGTGATCAAAAGTAATATTATTTGTTGGGACAAGTTAAGGTACATCTATATAGAGATCATAAAAAAATGTTCAAATTAGGTAGCTAATTGCAGGTCATTTTATTACTGCAGAATATCAATGCATTCATATGAATTTATTAGACCAAAGCTTCATAAAACTTTTTGTGTCACAATATTTTTTATCTTTACATTTTGATCTACGAAATAGATACACTTACTACAACTGCTACCATATCGGCTCAAGATAATACACTTCTAGCACGAGAGAGAAACAAAAAGAACAAAAAAGGGAACAACAGAGAACACATGTCAGCTGCAGGTAGTTGGTGTCCTCAATCCGACTTACTTACCACGCCCAATGATGCTTAATTTCGCTGATATTTTGGGAAGCTATGCGTTGAAAAATGTGTCGCAATATTTATCTTTTTCATCATCGTATCACTTTATATCCCATTAAGGTATCTCACTAAAATCCCATTGCCAAAGGAATAAAAGTCACGGTTTATTTCCAAAATTTATTTTTATCAATAACGACAACAACGATTTCGATAAAAAATGTGTGTTGTTATTTTTAAATTAAAGCCTTTGATTTGGTTGGAATGCATTTTAAGTATACAAGCACTATAATATATATCCCAATGTGAATATTTGTATGAGTTCCCAAAAGAATTTAAAACATTAGAAATAACGTAAGTTCGTGTTTTCTTTAAATATTTGTGTCAGAGTCTGATCTTCTATGTCTTCTTATACAGACTAAAGAACAAACTCGTGCGCCCCAGAAGGTACACTTTATTAATCATGAAATATTTCTTGGAAAACTGATGGCAAATGCCTCCTTTTATTTTGTCTTTTTCGACGACCAGTCCTGCACCATTTCCTCGTCTATTCTTTCATCTTATGCGAATCCGAATATCCTTTCATACGACGGACGACGACAAGTACGAAAATCCGCAATATCTAGACCCCAACAATACTCCCCCAACCCAACAATTGAAGTTCTTTTTGTTCTTGTTATCGGTTCTCGGTCCTTTTTCGTATCAAAAATCTATTATTGATTGTAACGTTTGTGTCTATTGTGCGTGCAATCAGATTCAAAATGATGTTGATCGCATCGGTTCTACAGACGTAAAAGATGCTTTTTACAGATAGTGTTTCGTGTGTGCTCTTATTGCTAAATGTGCGCTCATTCGAGAATGTTATTATTATTTTATTTTTTTTACACATGTCGGAGTTCCCAATTTCCCTTAAATGAGATAGAAACCTAAAATCTTTTGGAATTTCTTATACGGCAGCAAAAACAAAAACCTATTTTAGTAGCAGTTGGGGGCGGTTCAAATATTTTTCGTTCATGGTTTGGTTTCAAAATGTTTTTTTTTTTTTATTCATTCAGAACTTTGGACACTGAAGGCGTGAATCAAAAAAACATTTAACACGTCCATAAAGTGATCACTGCAGTTATCCATTTTCAAAATTTTAATAATATGTCAACAAAGTCCACACTAGCTTTAGTTTCCCTTGCTTGAATCGTCAATAGATTACTTAAAATTAATTTTGACAAAAAAATGTAGACAGATATAGCGAAATTAAACGAAAAATGTTAAAGTCGAACATTTATGTGATTTTTTTTTGAGTCGTTAGATCATAATCTTTTCGTGTGAAATATGGCTAACATCAAAATGTGATTTTCGTTTGGGCATAGATCATATCTTTTTGTGGTGTTACATCATATCTTACCTCCCAACTGAAATCTTATTTTAAATTGAGATTTAACACACATTTGCACACACACTACAATAATTTGACATTTGTCAAGCGTCAAATTTTGTTTGGTTTTTTTTTTTTAGCATTGTGTGAATTTTATTGTGGAAAAACGGAAAAAGAATTTTATATTTAAAAATATCTAAGTGCTTTCTATCTGGACGAAGAGAACGATGTTTTCAAACGTGACTGTGCTCAAGCCACCCTAGAGGATCATTTCGATTAAACCATCCTGCCGAAGGTTATGCAAGTTAAGAACTATGGAAAATGTGTCAGAACAAAGTACACTTTTTTGGTTAATCAAGACACAACCAAATTGGATTCATTCTGGTATGGAGCTTATTTGCTTGCTCGCTAGATGAGCTCTCTTCTGATTCCTCGGGTATTTTAAAGTAAACAGTCGATTCGCGGTCGAATGCAACCGGATGAATCTCCGAGTTTTTCTTGCCGACCTTCTCAAAGAAATACTCCCGCGTCAAGTGGAAGCAATTACCGTTTAAATGTTCTTTGTGAGATTCAAGATTTGTGGACAACATAAGAGAATTTTTGCTTTATCTTCTAGAACTAAAGTCTTGGAAGTTTCTTGTGCGAATGTCAGTGTATCTTCTTCTGGAACTTGAGTTTCGGATGAGTAGTCAGACGCGGACGATTGGATGAGATTTTAGATGGAGGATCGATAAATTGAATAGTTGATTGAACCTGCGGTATTGTGGCTGATTTGGTTCGAGCTTTGGGCGCTATTTTTCTATATTCTATAGGTTTTCTCTTTATCAAAGTAATCAAGCATTTTCTCGCAAGATTAGGCATGAAGTGTTGATTGAAGAAGGGTGTGGAATTTATTAAACTTGTTCCTGCGAAGCCAGTCTCATATTGGAACTTGGTGGCAAATATTTTTGGGACATCTCCATTTCTGTTTCAGATCGTTCTGTGTCGGAAATTAGGTGCACGACATTTACAGCTGGACCTTTTGACTTAGATTAAGGCAATTCGAGAGCACGTTTTCCGCTTGGAACTGGTCTCTTTTGATTTCTGTCCAACTCGATTTCTTTATCAGAGGTTTCAATGGTGGAAACATCTGAAGCTGGAGTTTTTGCCTTAATTTTAAGCAAATCGGGTCCATGTTTTTTTCGTGTAACTAGTTTCCTTTGATGTTTACCTATTTCCACTTCTGTTTCGGTAAATTCCGCTGTAGAACCATGTCTCACAACGACATCGACAGCTGGAGTTCTTGCACTTTACAGTAAGAGGCTGCTACAACACGACCATCTGCAAACATTCATTGTTTGAATTTAACCTTTTTATGATTTTATCACTTACTCGAATTTTTCTAGAGGAGCACATTGCCTTCGCCAAGAAAAACAATTCCCTTTTTATTTAAAACTATCGAAAAATGAATTGATTCTAATTCCTTAACAATTGAATCCATCGTGCTTGTCAACAATAATTGGACATTTGTTTGGTTGGGTGTGTTCAATCGGTGAACTCTAATTAATCAATATTAAATTATGACTTATGTGCGAACACAACTTTTGGACTTGCAAAACATCAAAAACACATTGAAGTACATTTTAACTTATGAAATAATTAATCGCAGCTACTTTATTATTAATGTTGAAATGTATTACACGAAAAACTTAAAAAAAATTGCTTAAAGATTATTCCAACGAAGATAACATGACAGAAAAATCAATCTCGTTAGACATTGTCATATGGGTAAACACGCCCCAAATTAAGAACGTCAAAAGAAACACACACACAATAACAAAAACTGATAAAATCTATCTGCCGCTATTATTGGACAGCAAATTCGATCAAACTTTAGATCAAATTTGCTTTTACCAAAAAAAAATCCACATTAGTCAAATGAACATTTTTTCCAATCAAAATGAAGGTGGTGGTAGGTATTTATAAAAATAAAACATCTTCCTAAAAATGAACATCAGAAGCGTTATTTTCGTACTTAAGTAAAACTTATCGAAAACTTGACGTAACATGGTAATCCTCCATAATATTATAGGCACGATAATCGGTTCAGTTTATTAAAAGTCCGGGTTGGTCCCCGTGAAAAAGCTATAACTCCAGACTATGAACTTGGTGTTAGCACACACAACTTGTTGTTGTTTCATTCTAAATTTTCAAAAGTAATGTCCTTTAGCTGAATTTTAAAGATATCACAAAAATTATTCATTTCGTGTCTTTTTCGTTGGATAGAAAAATTGGCAACTTGAAAAAATGACTAAAGACAATTTTAAGTGAGCAAGCAAGCTATCGAAATAAAAGAAATGCAGAAAATTTCAAAAGGCAGAACTAAATTAGTGCGTATGATCCTTCTTTTCTTGCAATCTGAGAGAGCGCGAGCGCGAGCACGTCTAACATGTATGGCTTGGTAATTTTGTACGTACATATACGAAGACCTAGGCATAGGCAAACCTGACTGAACGTGGTGTAGGTACTTCGAAAAGAAGGTCTCCAAAGAAATAATAACAAAGTTACATTTATGTGGACGTTCTGTCGTCGTCGTCGTCGTCGTCGTCGTCGTCGTCGTCGTCGTCGCTGTGTTCGTCTTCGTGGTATCTTGGACGTTCGTCTTTTGAGAGGGCAGAAGGTACTTTGGCTCGTGTAAAGACACTCAATGTATTGAAAATACTAGACGCATATCTACATGTGTAGTTAACCTGAGATTGAGATTATTATTATATTACTCGCTTTTAATCAATGAAAAGGTAATAAATTAATTTTGTCCATACACAAAAAAAAAAAAAAAAAAAAAAAAAAAATACAAAAAAAACCTAGATCGTTGTGTAGCGGCGCGACCGCGGCGTTGGCGGCGGGAGTATAAGTAAGGAGTATGCTTTTGTAGATACTTGTGGCATTGATAGATACAGAACTTTAAAAGGTACCCACCCTATACATTTGAAAAATATGCAGATCATGAAGGCATTTTTTTGCATTTGTCTTGTTTTCATATTCCATTTTCATGTTCTTATTTCTTGTTTTTTTTTCTTCTTACTTTTGAAGAGCGCTATTACAATTTTTTTTTCTATAGAAATGTGTTTTGTGTAGATGACGTTGAATACCACACCAGCAGAATGCATCCGAAAGGAAATGCATAAATCTGAATTCATTGACAGCTTTTTAAATGGAATAGGATTTTAATTTCCTTAACTTTGGCTTCGATCGGCTGGCTATTCATCTCGGATTATTATATGCATTTTTTTTTCTTTTTTTTGTGTTTGTGAGGATTGGCTCTGAGATGATCTTAAATTAATGCAATTAAGTTGATCCAGGAGGCGATTGTATGATTTTGGAAATTCGCAATAGGTAAATAATACCTATATGTCTTCCGATTGTGGTGTTATAGATGATGACAGTAATTATGCTTAAGAATGCGTCTTGTATAGTTATATAAGATGAGCTAATGGTTCTTAAGATTACGATTTAAATTTGTATTGGAAATTGCCACAATGCACTGCACTTTCTGGTACATTTGGTATCTTGGTTGACATTAGAAATCGTGAATTTGATGTGATTTGTATGTTAATAGCAGATAGAAAACAAAAAAAAAACCTTATTGGCTGACCCACTTTTTTTTACTTAACTTATAACCCTCCGGAATTTCTTAAAAGACCGGGTAAAACACGGACTGATTCTCTCACTCACAAACCTTGAAATCACTTAGAGCACTAATTTTCCCGAATGTGTAAATGCTACAGATCATACAGGCAGAGAACAAAACATAAGTAACGGTGCCGTGACATTTGGCTATGCGTCATAATGCCATATTTTGAAATATGGCAATATGACACTTTCAAAATGTGTCACGTGGCCATATTTTAAATATGGCTATTTGTCGCTTTGCCAAAGTGTCATATGGCCATTATGGCCTAATGTCACTTTCAAACGCGTTTTCTTACCCGTCAAAAGAACTTGAAAAATTCCTAATTAAATATAGTTCATTAAGGAACTGAAAATAATTATTCAAAGTATATGTGGATATAAAACCACAAAAAATATAAAGAATTCATATACCTTATTATATGAATGTACATATGTTTTTGTATATACATAGTATTAAATTAATTGATTTTTAACAATAAATTGTAGAATTTTTTTCTAAATACTATTCTTCTACAAATAACAAATAAGCATAATTTTTATATAGATAAGTTTTCTTGCTGTGAAATTAAAGTTGAACTTTTAGAAAACATTGTCAATTTGCAAGAATATATTTTCAACTACAACTTAAGTTTATATTTAAAATAGAAAAAAAAATCTTTATTCGCGCAAAGCGTAACGGGCGGAAAAAAAATTGGCCCAAGAGAGAATCAATTTGGGGTGTGAAAAAAAAATCGCGCGAACTACATAACACTTAGCAACAAATTTTTTTCACACCCCAAATTGGTTCTCTCTTAGGCAAAATTTGAATTGTATGGCCTTTTGACGATTTTAGAAATGTGTCATTGGACCATATGGCTAAAAGTCACGGAAAAATATGGCCAAACGACACTTTGACAAAGCGACAGATGGCCATATTTTAAAATAAGGCCACATGACACATTTTGAAAGTGTCATATTGCTATATTTCAAAATATGGCCATATGACACATGGTCAAATGTGACGACACCATAAGTAACCCTTCGAACATAGGTCATAAAATTATAGACGATAGGATGGTGGCTTGGGCCATTGACTCCTTCGCAGCCTACAAGTCTGCATGGCCGGACATCTTTTCTTCGAGGCTCTAAATATAGAATTGTGCCAATACTTGGGGACATATTTGGGGGGTGTTTGAATAGTGAATTTCACCTACATTTCTAAAATAGTCACGGACACCGACTTTAGTTTAGACAAATAAGCCTGTCATCATTTCTTTCAACGTATTAACAAAGGCTCATATTAAATTAAAATGCGATCCAAACAAAAATCTAACACGCAAGGAATTCACTTAAGCAGCTTTTCGAAGAAATTCAAGCCTTGAACTCAATCAAAACCGAACAATCGTTAGCAGGCTGAATAGACTACAGGCTCCGAACCAGACTTGTAAATGCTGAAATGCGTGGGAAGCACGCCTAAAATTAAACAATGTAGTAATTGGGAAAACAGACTTCTTTGGGCATAGAACCATCATGAACTTCACTGACATATACATTTGAAATGTACATTACAACGTCCATAGACTTTAGCACAGTGTTCCCTATGGATTTTTCAACCGAGTCATAAAAGAAGATCTTATTCCGATGTTAGCGGTCATTTTTTTCAGCCGACCTACCCATAAACAGCAAATTAAAACTTCCAAGTTTCTGCAGTGCTTCTTTCAAGCTGAATTTTTTGCAATCTGTCAAAAACGTCTAAGTCAAGCAGACATTAAAGTCATCTTCGCAATAATCACAAAGTCAAAACTAGTGGATTGTTATTTGCTGCAAAGTAAAAACTTATTAATGCAACTAACCCAGTTACCCTCTGTCCCGGGAAGCTTGATATAGAGGGGAACGAAATAGCAGATAAAATGGTCAAAACCAGCTCTTCACTCGGTAGTCAAATACCACTTAAACAAACAAAAAATAAATTCCACGAGAGTTTCCTCAAATCCGTTAAAGACCAATGGTCCTGGATAATAACTAATTTGTCGAGTAGCGAGGAATCTATAGCCAAATCTCACAAAACAAAAATTGAAATCCTAAAGTCCTGTCTTCCTGTCCTTAATGGTAGCTAAACCATCATTGTTTGTGTCATCAAACTTAGAGATAAGTTTGTGCTGTTATCTAACTGTATTAAAAAACAACACAAAAGAATTTTAGAGAAATAATCTCTCTGGATATATCTTAAACATATTGCCATTATCATTCCAACCAGAAAGGATCCATTATGCACGGTTATTTTCTCTAGCAAAAATCAATTAAATATGGGATACCTGCATGGTTTTCATATCTTCTGTGTGTTCTTAATCTTTGTTTATGATATTTTGTAATTATGAAAAATCTGTAGATTTATAAAATGAAGCGCAGCGCTTCAACTGTTTAATCTTCTTGAAACTGCTTTGTATGTCTTTTTGCACTTCATCAGACCTCACTCACAAGTCACAACACCTGATGCCTCACTAATTTATCTGTAATCCGTAAATATATAAATAAAAAGACGAAGTGAATAATACAGGGAGACAAATGTATTAACATTGAAATAAAGATTGTTTTTTTTTTAGAGGTAGACAAGCTTAAGTTGGCAGAACTCTTTTCATTGACAACCACCTTGTCATCTGCCATGTAATTTATCTAAACTTTGATTTGATATATGCTCATCATGAATCGACTGACGCCTGAACAACGCATGCAAATACGAGATTGCTGCTGATCCTGATCAAAAAAATTTAGAGTGCTTAATGCGCTGGTGGAATTAATTTAAAAACGATGCCGGCCAGATGGTAACAGTCAATACATATGCTGTAAAGATTAATCGAAAATTGCACCTCAAGATTAGACTACATCCAAGCCAGCCGCAGTGGTCTTACAGAAATATAGGTAAAATAATTAATGTTATTTTTACAACAGTCCATAATACGACCACGAGGCTACAAGCAAATGCAACCACACCAGCATTTGGTATGCCTCAGAAATGGAACAATCCAATATTGGAAGGCTTGCTGATGCTCTCTGAGGTCAACCTGTCGCGTCGACTGGACCCTACAGGCAGATCACTAGTGTTAAGCAAACAAGTGGGAAAGTTGTGATCCACCTGAGATCATAACGGCCCCAAAAAAAAGGAAGAGCGTTCTTATAAATTAACATCTTGTGTATCAAAAGGCTTCACAATATGATATTTAATGGCGGCGCTCACATCTGGAACATTCGATAAGCTCTTTTGGAATTGATCATCTATTCTTTCATATCAAGCATTGTCACACGAATTTGGAGGTTATGACTTGTTAGTTCGACTGTTGTCTTTGAGTGCTTCGTGATCCTGGGACTTTTGATATCCCCACAGACAAAAATCTCAGAGGCCAAATCACGAGAGAGCCTCTGCCAGTCGTAACGATCGAGCAACTAAAACTTCCCCACATACAACAACAACTACATTAGATGAGAAAATACCCTTGAGAGATTGAAGCAGATAAAATAACACCTAAGGGTTGCATCCTTTTTCGAACGTCATTTACAAATCGAAATTTTTTTCTCATCTTTATTATTTTTTTCTTATTGGTTTTTTTTTTTTTTTCCTCTTGTTTTTCTGGATTCCTCTTGATTTTGTCATATACCTAATGGAGGAATTCGGCAAAGCTCCTGATGTCGTATATACCAGTTGAGAAGTTACTTTTTCTGATGCAGCTTGTAAATTCCAAAATATCTCAATGCAGCCTTCTTCTCTTCCTCCTCATTTTTTGTTCATTCGATTGAGTTAAAGAAAAAAATACAAAACATCTGAACAATACAACGAACCCTATGTTTCGTTCGGGGAAGTTAAAGAATTTTTTGACAAGCAATTACATAATGTTAGACTTTAATGCCCTTATTTTAGGGCGATATGTGAGTGATTTTCAAATTGTGAGCGACAAAAAAAGCAAAGGTTACTACAACACCACCGCACCTTTGTGACGATAGACGTGATAAGTGAAACTGTTGCAAATTGAAGTTTGTAGTTTTATAACATAAATGTAGCTATTTCGCATGCTAGCAAGTTATTCATTCGAAACATGTTAAAATGGAACTGTTGGGGTACACACGATTACCATTTGGAGTAAGTTGTGCTCCTGCGATGTTCCAAGCTGTAGTAGAAATGATTTTATTAGGAATTAAAAATATCGCATGCTTTTTAGATGATTTGATAATTGGTGGACTTACTGCTGCAGAATGTATTAGTATTGGACGGACAGTATTTGAAAGATTAAGTCAAAATAAATTTGAAAAAGTGCGAGTTTTTGGAGACCAAAGTTGCATATTTAGGTCATGTATTATAACGAAATAAACCCAAATCCAAAAAAGATAGACGCTGTGATCAAAGCTCCAGCTCCTAAAAATCTCCAGCAACTACAAGCTTATCTTGGTCTTTTGAATTATTATTCACACTTTATTCCAAATTTATCTACTAAATTGTCAGTTTTCTACAAACTTTTAAGAAAGGACGTAGAATTTCATTGGTCCAAAGAATGTCAAAGAACTTTCTAGGAATCAAAAACATACCTCTAAAAAAATAAGGTTCTTGCTCTTTATGACTCTAAAAAAGCTTTAGGTATGTATGATGCTGATGCAAGTCCTTATGGTTGCTTAGCAATATTAGTACATTTTACAGATGCGATGGTGTGAAGAAACCAATATTATTTGCTAGTTGCACGCTAAACGAAAGTGAAAAAAATTATTCTCAATTGCATAGAAAAGCTCTAGCAATAATATTTGGCATTCGAAAATTACATAAATACATATATGGGTTAAAATGTCAGTTACACCATGAACCTTTGAAAGGGATTTTTAACCCAAAAAGTCAAACTCTGCCGTTGCGATTGGTAGACTTAAAAGATGGTCCGTAATTTTATCAATGTACGACTATGAAATAATATTTCGACCAGGAAGAAAAATTGGCCATGTAGATGCACTATCGCGATTACCCTTATATGAACCAAGCGACGTCCCTCACGACGGAATAGATTGCGTAAATTTTTTTAATGAAGGTCATGATGTACCCTTAGATTTTGAAACCATTCATAGGTGCCAACAAGAACGTTCCTTTTTAAATAAGTTGCAAAATTTTGTAAAATACGGTTTTTTTTATAATGCACTCGCACTCAAGGGGATATGAATACCCTTATAATGATTTAACATGTGCGAGCAAGGAGAGAAGGAATAGAAAGATAGGAAAGAAAGGTGGTACAGTGGTTTGGTGGCCAGCAAAACTTGATATAGAAATGCGTTCGTATTAAGTGGATGTCTATATTATTTTCACCGGATTGTTGTTCCATTTCAACTAAGAAAGGATGTATTAAAAGTATTACATACAAATCACAACGGTATGGTTCATATGAAAATGTTGGCCAGGTCATATCGCACCTCCGGTGTAATATCGACACAATTGCTGTTTTTTTCTGAAATTGAGTCAAAAAAGAAGCGCAAGTGAAAGATATAAAAGAAAATAATGTGAACTATATCTCACTGAAGTCAGCTATTTTTAGGACTCTTGAAGTCGATCCTGTAGATTTCAGAAAATTGCAATTACGTCGTTATTACACCGGAGCTGCGATATGTTTGGTGGTTGAAAATCGACGATGACATAGAGCGATATGTTACGAATTGTTTAACTTGTCAATCAAATAGAAACTCGAGTTGGGCTAGTACTACGTTCCCCTACGAGCGAATACACATAGATTTTTTTTATTTTAAAAATCAAAATTTTCTAATAATTTTTGATACTTTTTCTAAATATCTTGATATATTTACAATGAATTCTACAACATGAATTCTCAAGCAGTTATATCAAAGCTATATAAAAATTTTAGCATTTTTGGCTTACCAAAATTACTTATATCTGATATATCTGATCCATTCGACTCAATTGAGTTTGCATCCTTTTTGAAAAGCCAAAATATTAAGAATGTACCTATTCCAGCTTACCATCCATCCAGCAATGGCAGTGCCGAACGTGCCGCCAAAACCGTAAAATCTATAGCTTGAAATGTTTTTTGTTGGACAGTCTCTAAATTTCTTTTTGCATATCGGAACACACCATCAACGGTAACCAACCAAACACCAAATGAACTTATTTTTAAATATAAAAATAAAACTATTTTAGATTGTTTTCTTAACTCAAACTTGAATGTAAATAAGGAAATTGATACTAAAATTGTAAACAGTCAAATAAAACACAAGAATTATAAGGAACACATCAAACAAGGTGAAAACCAATATAAGGAGGGAGAATTAGTGTTCTATTTAAACCATTTTAAGGAATATTGCAAGTGGATACCTTGCAAAATAATTAGGATTGAGAGTCCTCTGGTTGTTTTAATAGAACTTAAAGGGTTTATTCGAAGAGTTCACATAGAACAAATTCGAAAACCTTCACAATCAGAAAAACTATCAGAGAGCATTTTCAGTCTTGGCAACCTTGTGTACCCAATCCAAAGAACTTGGTGGTTAAACTAAAAGAGAACAAGGATACTCCACAGAAATTAAAGCCATCCCCTAAATAGAAACCAAGAAAGCCAATATGGTTTTGGTAGTTCCATTAAATCCAAAAAAAAAAAAAAATTAATTATACATACAAACAAATGTAGGTTCTAACAAGTTTATTTTCTTAAAATTTGCCCGCCAATAGTGCACAGTACCTTTAGAACATGCGAAAACTAATAACGTATTAGTTTTTGATAAAATACGGATAACAGAGAATATAGCCATAACCCAACCAATCTTCATCAATGATCGAGGCAGAGCACAGAGTTTTTGTCATATAGCCACCAGTGATACAGAGCTTAATATGCAGCGCAGTGATGGTAAGAGTCTTGCAATTCTAAGCAATATCTTGAGCCGTCAACATAGCGGCCGGCGGCGTAGTGTGAAGCCTCATCACGAGCAGCCTTCACTTTCATTCGACCGATGACACGGCCAGACAAATCAGTAAAATGGATGAAGGTGTCATTGAAACTGGCATAGGTGAGTGCAGCATTATAAACGAGCTTACCAGGACGTCCTCTTTCTGAAAATTGTTCAAACTTGGATGATATTGATTGAAATTCTTTTGATAAACACAAACCAATAATTTGAAACACCGGATACAAAGAAAATAAAATGCACGACTGGGTCGCACGAACTTGCTCTTATGATAAGCAATTGCGTAGTGGCTGCATATATGGATATTAAAAAAAATTAAATAATTTCGAAAATTCTTTTTTTTTTTAAATTAGTTTAAGAGTTTTCTCGGAAAAACTAAGTATGCAATAAAATTTCAAAGCTATACGGAAATCTAGGAAAAAAAAATATTGAAAATCGTTGGACCAGTTTTTTTTTTAAAAGGTTATTTTTGAAAAACTTTTTCAAAAAATATTTTGAAATTTATTTGAGTATGCAAATATATGGCAATCTGTAGTTTACATTTGAAAAATAATTTTAAAAAAAATCAATGTACCCGTTTCCAACATATTTCGAAAACCAAAAATTTTTTTGAAAAAATTATAAAAAATCAAAAAAAAAAGTTTTTGAAAATTTTGAAATGCCATATTAATAAAATTATGAGTGACTTCCTGTGACCAAAATTTTATTGAAATCGAATGTATAGTTTACGAGAAAATTTGATTTGAAAATATTGGTTCTATGAGAGGTACCGTTATTAGACAAATTTTGAAAAAAAATTTCAAACCAAAAGATAGATTTTCTTGCAAAAATAGCATTCTGAAAGTTTTATCAAAATCGTTAGAGCCGTTTTTGAGAAAATCAATTTTTGTCTTCAAAATTGTATGGCAGGTGCCGTTATTTTTGGACCTAGAGCAAAAATAAATAAAATGCACGACTGGGTCGCACGAACTTGCTCTAATGAGTGACAGTGGTTTAGGGGCTTGAGATTTTGATAAAAATAAAATTTTCAAAATTCTTAAATAAATACTTTAACTAAAATGAGCTGAAAAAAAAGTACGCCATTTTATTTCTTCGATAAATTTGAATTTATGAGAATAAATTTATAAAAATCTGTGGAGCGGTTTTTGAGAAAAAAAGTTTTTTTTGAAAAACTTTTTGAAAAAAATTTTCAAAAAAAATTCAAAAACGCCAGTTCATAGGTATTGAGCAAATACATTTATTTAAAATTTTTAGAAAAAAATTTAATAAGCAGTTTTCAAAATATTATTTTTTTAAATTTTTTTTTTAAAATGCTTTTAAAAACACAAAAAAAATATTTTTCAAAAATATTTGTATGCAATACAAATTGAGCTACCTACAGCTATATGTGTGTGAAATTTCGAAAGAATCGGTTGAGTCGTTTTCGAGATAGGCGAAAGCAAAAAAACCGGTCCTATGGAAAGTACCGTTCTTAGCCATTTTTTAAAACTTTTTTTCCAGCCATATGATTGGTCGTACCTAAAAAGCAACACTGTTTTTTTTTAAATCGAAATCGTTAGAGCCGTTTTTGAGAAAATAAGCTTTAACGTAACGGTTGTATGGCAGGTACCGTTATTTTTTGAGCTAAAAAAAAAATTTCAATTTCCCCTCTGCACAATACCTAAAAAAGTCTATATACCAAGTTTGAAGCAATTCGGCCCACCCGTTTGGGCTGTAGGTCTACATACAGACAGACAGACAGACAGACAGACATACAGACGGACAGAATTTTTAGACCATCTTTTTTCGTCTTCGCTATCATCGTAATGTCATGTTTGATTGTTATCTCAAAACTTTTTTTTTCGACGAATGCATAACTTGCCTTATAGTACCTATAATCGCAAGTAAAAATACGTTCCGAGGGACGGCCAAATAAATCCTAAATACCAAATTTGAAGCAAATCGGTCCACCCGTTCAGCCTCCAGAGGCGCGAACAGACATACAGACAGACAGACAGACAGACAGACGGACGGAATTCCCAGACCCACTTTTTTCGACTTCTCCATCATCGTAATGTCATGTGTGATTGTTATCTCAAATTTTTTTTTCTGCACGAATCCATAACTTGCCTTATAGTACCTATAATCGCAAGTAAAAAGAGTTTGGTCTAGTATCACGCATACTGCTCCCTTTCAGTGTTGGAAAGTTGGAATATAAAGGAACTGAGCTTTCGCATTCAGAGAAAAAAATTGTTCAGGGGAGGAATGCAACTGTCAATTTGCTAGAGCATTGTTTACAGAAATATCGATACGTTTAGGTGAACCAAGAAACATTACGGAAATGCTCAGGGGAAAGAAATGCAACAATTTTAAAGCTCTTCAGGCTTCAGGGGACACAAATTCTTTAAAGGACAACCTGCCCAAATATGATATATATTTCCAAGCTTTGGGTGGATGATGTGTACAAATATTTCTTGCAGCGACCTATGAAATCTAAAAATTTTCAAATATCTTTACGTTGACCTTAAGAAATGTCGATAAACCTAGGGTTGAATTAAGGAAATGACAATAACAAAGGCGAAGCAAATGCTGTGATATGCTTTACTTCTTTGAAGTATTTTTATTGATTTGTGAGATATTTGCTTATATTATATATTTGTTCTGAAAATGTGGACTCTCGATCCGGAAATGGATCATGTGAAAAATTATAAAATATCTATAAAAAGCTCCGATATGCCTGACCTACACAGCAAACAATTATGTGTAATTATGTAGGTCTATCATTCTTTTTTTTTTTTTTTTATTCATACCAACTCTTGACGCGTTGGTTAATATTTTCACATTAACTAAAACATTTATTTTTAAGTATTTTCATCTCATTTTTGTTGGTATAGTGGATTGAGATTAAGGTAGATACATCCAGTTGATGGATGTCACCTGTGGTAGTTCGTGTTCAAATTCTAAGTTAGCAACCAAGCCAACAGTGCAACTGCACTGTACAATTGCCACCAGACTTAAGTGAAAATGACAGCCCTGTTAGCATTGATCATTTTTGGAAAAAAATTCCTTTTATGCATACTTACCTCAAATACTTTTTACCTCACAATTTGTTTGTATTTAAAGAGAAAAAAACCACTTCAAATTAACTCTTATCCCACTTCTTGTTATTTGTTATTATTTTGAAAATCCGAAAACCTGACAGAAAAAAAAGAACAAACAATAATAAAACTTAAATCTTCATAGCACATTTAAGTGATCTGTTTTTTCTTGTTCAATCTTCTTGTGCCTAGGTAAACGAAAATTAAATAAATTCGAAAGTAAAGAAAATAATAATAAAAAAAGAGGCAAGTGGGGAAGAATCTTTTTTTTATGATTTAGGAGTGGGCGTCTTATAAGAAAGGTTAGCATTTAAGATTGTCAAACAAAAAGATGAAGTTGATCTGATCATCTGAACATCAGAAAATATTAAATTCCTGAAACTCAAAAACAGTTCAGTAGGTATAGGTACCTACTACTTCGAAGCAACAATAAGAAGAATAGGTATTTGAAATTTTATCAAAAAATACGATTTGTATCATTTGTCTTTTCTCTCTCCAGGTACCTCTATTTACCTACCTATACATATTTGTAAGGATATATAAAAGGCAGTCCACCAATTATTATGTATATACAAATATTTTGCATTCAATTTAGACCTTTTTTGTATCTTTTTTTTTGCAATTAGGTGCTGTGGTGACAACACACATCGCCAAAAATCTACATTTGCCCTGAAGTTGATATCTGAGCAATTTAATGCAAATATTTTTTCAAATAAAAAAAAAAAAAAACAGAAAAGAAACGAGTTCCACACATTGAACGGATTGAGGACATTCTAGTTTGATTTTTTTCCTTTACGACTAACGATTATATGCCCCCTAGAATAAGTAACGTAACGTTTATTTGTTTCTTGCAATTTTGTTTTTATTTTGCTACACAACGACAACACTCAAATGCAAATATACCTACAAATCAAAAATATGTTAATTTGGCTGGCTTCACCTTTCCTCCTTGCGCCCGAACGCCCGCCCGCACGTAAAATTCATAAATGCAACAGAATCATACACATCAGATAAAAATGTAGAGTAGGTAGGTATGTATATATGTTTTACATATGACGTAAATACATTATTTACTATTCAACCCGTTCGCTAGAGACGCTAAATTGTCTATGAAAAGTGATCTTTGGCAATCTTTAATGGGCATTTTACAAAAGCCGAGGTATTTTAAGAGTTTAATTTTTTTTTTTGCAAATGTGGAAGAGGGATCAACTAAAGAAATATTGGTTTCGGTACCCAATACCCTTACCCACCTATTCTTTTGAATATGACCATTGAAGAACTGGTTCCGTTGGGGTACGATGTCTCTAGGGAATATAAAAAGATACATAGTTGAAAATAAGGACTTAAAAATTAACTAAGAGATACAAATTTGAATTATTGTAAACTAGTTGACTGACATCGACAGCTTGGATTGGGAAGTAGGGCTCATGATCTTGACATGATTTAATCTCGAATTAAATAAATGTCAACAAAAATTCTAACCTCGAGTCAAAAATTGCAAGAATGTTTGTATTTGAATTATAAAAAGCAATTATTATGTGCAGGATGGTGAACTAATAGCCTCTTAAGGGGATCCAGGTGGGACTATAGCCAACAGGGATTTAGTTAATAGAAGTAAAGCGAGAAAGTAAAAGAAAATTTTGTTCTCATTTACAACATCCAACAATTTAAACAACTTAGAATGGAATTTCTATACGAGGACGAATATAACAGAGCCGGAAAATATAGAGTATGTGTACTAGCATCTTTTCGAGGGCAAACTGGCATTCCCAATTACGATAATTTATTTTATTAAAACTCATTTATTTATTAAACTGAAGTCTTTTTTTTGCACGGTCGCGTCCTCGGGCTTCAAAGCCTGTATAACTGTAGGATGTACCTGAGAAATGTTTTATGCACGTAAAAGACACTGGAGAACAAAATTTCCATCTATACCTTGGGTCATATAATCATTGTTTTGATAGTACACGCAAATACTTCCTGTTTCCTCTATAACGATTACCTTTACTTAACCGAAATCACAAGTTTACTGAAATACACGATTTCTAAAAAGTTATTATTTCCACTGTTGCATATAGAAAGACCGACAACTCAGTGGAAGGTTCTTAGAAATATTACTTTGCCTTTCATACAGTACAGTTAAAGGGTTCTTAAAATGTGTATGTTTTAAGAATATGTCTACTCTCAAGCTCAAATCTATACTTGGCAACTTGCTGTCGTTCGCAAACAGGCAACTGAAGAAAATGTCACGATACCCTTTAAAAACTGAAAATATAAAAAATAATAAATTGAAATCGCACGATGTGTGTGATGTTATAGAAAATCAGCCAAAATAAACAGAAATTATTGATTGATTTGACATTATCAAGCCCTCTCATGCCTTTGAATGAATTCTTAGAATATGCTCAATTTTTGGGTGGTTTGACCTTTTTTCTTTTCTTTTTTTTTTTGATATCTATAAAACTATGATGTAGGTAACTCGCAAAATTTTTGGCGCGATGAAATTTTTCCGGATTGGGATATTTGATATAGGGCAGAGTTTTGCAGATAATAAGAATTATATTTTTTTTGAATTTTCTATTTAAACGATTTGTAATTTCGATTGAATAATTCTTAATAAATTAAATGCATAAACGCTTTGTCGGTAGCTGCAAACGACAGTTTTTCGGTATTTTTTTTTATCATCGAGACATATTTGAGAATTATATTGCTGAAAGTTTTGTTCGAATTAATAATAAATTAATAAAGTAACTAACCCAAATTCTTCACATTTTTAAGATGAGTATTAAAAAAGTTGTTTTACATTTTCCTTTCAAATTGAATTTGTATCTAACAGAAAAGCTTAGACTTCTCAGTGTCTTCAATTTGCATTAAAACTATACTGAAGTGCCTGGCATCAATAGTAATCTCCAAACCATAATGCTGTTGAACCTAAGTCAATTTCTTTAAGTTGAAAAAAATGATAAAACTGTGTATTTCTTGTGTTGTATTGTAGGTACCTAACCTTACCTACCTTAATCTGAAAGAAGTGCAATGAACATTTTTATTCTCTCCACATTTGCCCTCTTTAAGAAATATCTTTCCCAATCATCATCCTCGATCCTCCACCTATCGCTATAAAGGTCAACTATTGCAAGCTCACAGCACAGACAAAAAAGAATAAAAAAAATATTAAAATAAAAGAAAAATAAAAAAAAAAAAAAAAAAACAAACTCCATCAGAGAGATACAATGCAAAAGATATTCAACTGGACTAAAAGAGAACTCAGATTGACTGCGCATACAATCTCTAGATCCGCCTTGATATCCATTTCCTCCAATTTTTTTTTTCGAACACTGTTATCGATTAAAGGAATCAAATTTACTTAGAACAGAAATTAAGCAAAACTCAAGGAAGAATGAATGAAAGTGCACCAGCCACACAATTGTGAATACAAGAGATGAAGTCGAGTCGAGTCGATTTCTTAAGATTCATTCCACTTGATTTGAGAAAAAAATACAAAAATTAAGACCCTACCGCAAAGAAAACACATCGCGCAAATATAATAGCAAGAAGAACTCTAGAAAAAGTCTTAAGGGCGGTCTTCTGTGCTCATGCTCTGTACAGAGCGCGGTGGCGAAGTAAAAAATTATGTGAGCAGAGGGCGCGGGTGGCAAATACAGCGACTAGCGCGGCGGCGGCCGGCGTTAGCGCGGCATTCACTGCTTTGCAAAGAAAGCTTCCATGTAATATTTTATTTATTTCTGTTTTAATTTTGATATTCTCTTGATGTTATGGTTGGTCTTGTTGTTGGATGCTATTTCGATTTCATATATGAAAATACCTGTGCACATTTACCTACATACTGATACTACAGAAATCACAAGGTGAGCAGCGGGCTGGGCGGCTGGCAAGGACTAAAGACTGCTGAAGTGAATAGCAGCAGCATGGTAAGACGGGCCATTACGGCCGACGAACGGACGGATCGCCGCAGCCGCCGCCGCCGCCGCCGCCGCGACGGTACGATCCAAGGTGGAACGTAGAAACCGAGGAATGGCTTAGGAGTACCTACAGAGTACAGGGTACAGAGTATAGTTTAGGGAGCGATGCGATGGCGCGCGCGCAAGCACAGATATAGTATCTGTGACGTGTGTGCATTTAAGAATCGATTTTTAATTGCAAGAAAAATTGAGAATATTGTAGACACATTAAAAGATTTATGTTATAATTTATTCCCCATCTTTTGCTTTCGATTAGTATCTGGTTTTGGTTTTTTGTTTTAGTTCTTGTTTTTATACTGAGAATAAGACAAAAAGAGATTATCCATCCTTTTATTGTGTATCTTTGAGATGAGATGCAGTTTTGGATTATTTTTTGTTTTGTTTGTTTCGTAGTTCTTGTTGTTGTTGTTACTGTATTAAGCATGTTTATATGCGCCCTGCACTTAAATGGCAATTCAATATGTTTATGGATTAAGTGCCTTTGCGCTTATATAAAGTTGGCTAGATGAAGCAAAAGATATTATCCTACAAGAATATTTACGAATAAAAAAAAAAAAAAAAAACTGAAAACAGAAAACAGAAACAAACTGAATGTGTTCTTCTATCGAACATGAATTTAGATTTTATTACCAGCACTGATGAGATAAAATTATTCTACATTCAAGTATGTTTAAGAATATCTATCTCCATCTTTTATAGCTTTTCAAATGAACGTACCTATACGTTGTATGTTGGTTTGTATTGTGTTGTAAGTCGATGAGAGTAAGTTGATGGATTGCCGATTGTGCTTTTTTTTCTTTTCTAAATAGTTGACAAAATAGTGAGTGACGATCGTTGAGTTTTATTTTTTATTTTGTGGAGTATGGTTGTAGACGTATTTTCTGTCTGAACTTGCCTATTTTGAACCGAACTTATTCAGAGGCAGCATTAGGAGTGAAGAGATTTTGTAAAATTTTTGGTTTTTTTTACAAAGACAAGGGAATTTTGATTTAATTAAAATATTCTTTATTATCTTGGCTCATTTATTCTTAACTTTCAAATCTTTGATAACAAAATTTAATTTTGTATTGTATTGTCTTGGTTCAAACTTCAAATATAGCAATAAGATTTGATAAGAAACGGTAGCGGGTGAGAATATAATATCAATAATAAATAAGAAAAATATTATTTCAGTTCAAGTATTGACTGTGAAAGATTTTAGTACCGCGACTAACAATCCTTTTTATACGTTCTCTCTTTCAATGTCACTAAGATTTTGAAAACATCTACATATCATAAATAGTAGGTAGTAGGTTACTTCGTGGCGGTGTAATTATTCAGTCTCACTGTTCAAGGTTCGATTCCTGGCTCCAACTATTTTTTTCCCGAATTGTATACAGTCCCTTGTTGAGGGAGTGACGAATCTTTTCATGAATCAAGTGCATCTCTAATAGCAGTTTCAGATTCGTCAGAAAATAAAAGGTCCTTTACATTTTTGGGGTAGATCATCGCCCACCAGTGACACTAAACCCTAGCCCTGCGTAGAGCTATTACCCCAACAGTTTATTTATTAATGATTTTTCTTCATTTTGTCACCTATATTTCCACTGATTAAATTATCTGAATTTGGACTGGAAAGTGGATTTCCGAGGTCGTGAAATATTAGCAGCCAGCTGAATGAGAGTGGTTAAACCTAGGATCAAAGGGTGAATCTAGTTTGACCATGAGGAAATAGAAGCATGAACCAAGATTCAACCGAACGCCATATTCGCTCTCGCAGCGTTTTTGTTGTCGTCATGGACAATTCTTTCACTGCCTCGCTTAGCTTTCCCTGATCCATTCTGATTCAAAATAAATAATGGATCTAAACAAGAATTCCGTTTTCTTCAAATCGAGTGTCTTGTATTTTTTGTGAATAACGGACATCAGGCCTTGTCCGTATACCACCATCCACAGTTATTGAACACTGTGATTTTGAGGTTTGTCGAGGGCAAATATAATTTATGTGGAACGCGAATATATTTCGACACATGGCATCGTAGCAATCACTTTGCAGTTGGCGAAATATCATAGGTACATATTTTAAAATTCAATCTCTAACTATTTGTCTAGTTTATAGCCAAGAAATGAGCTCATTTAAGTCTCATTTGATTGTCAAAATCTCATTGGCAAAATCAAATCTCGTAGTGTTAAACAAATACCAATTTATTATAGTGCAGGATCATTCATTTTGTGGTTTCAAGTTGGTAGCGGCACCTGTCATCTGAAGTGTCATAGTCATAACGATACTGGATTGATTGCTCAGCAATCGAACAAGGCGTTAAAATAATTGAAACTAACTACAAAAGTTGGTGGTGGAACAACAGGCAATAAACACCGACTTTTCGAACAATATTTATATTTGCGATTAAAGGTACTATAAGGCATGTTATTCATTCGTGAAAAAATGACAATCAAATATAACATTACGATGATAGAGAAGCCTAAAAAAGTGGGTCCGACAATTCTGTCTGTCTGTCTGTCTGTTTGTCCGTCCGTCTGTATCGGCACCTACAGCCTAAACGGCTGGATCGATTTGCTTCAAACTTGGTACATATAGTAGTATTATGATGTCCTACAGAGGGGTTTTTGGAATTAGCATTCTAGCTTTAAAACTAACGGTACCTGCCATACGATTTTTAGTGAAAAATCAATTTTTCTCAAAAAACAGCTCCTACGATTTTGATAAAACTTTCTGAATAATGTTTTCTGTGCAAACTTAATGTTCTGGTTAGAATAGATTTTTCAGGAAAAGTTTTATAACGATAACTCCCATAGCACCGGTTTTTTGGAATCAGATTTTCTTGTAAACCACTTGACGGATTTCGATGAAATTTTTAATATAGGAGCCTTTTTAAAGACGAAATAATTTTTTTTTGTTTTTTGTTTTTTCCAAGAACGGTTTGATCTACTTTTTCAAATTTTATTTCTGTATGAAAACTACAAATTGCTAGAAGTTGGTATACTCAAAAAATATTTGGAATATTTTTTCGGAAAGTTTTTCAAAAAAAACTGTTTTTTGGAAAAAACTGGTCGAATGATTTTGAAAAAAAAATTTCTTAAAATTCTATACAGTAAACGAAATAAGATGGCTTTCTTCATTTTTTCCAAAAAACGTTTTAATCATTGATTTTTAAGTGATCAATAAAATTTCATATCCTTTTTTCCCTGCTTTTTTTCCAAAATCTTAAACCCCAAGACCACTGTCACACATTAGACCAAGTTCGTCCGACCCAGTCGTGCACTTTATTTCTTAATCGGTGAGGCAAGTTTCTCACTTTGCTCAGAAGCCCAATAAGTGATAGACGAGGTGTCGTTGCATCCAGACATGGTGAGCCATTGCTGTTCTCCATGGTAGAAAGGTGTCATTGGTCAGTATTTATTCCAAGATGCTAATGCCCAGATGGTTTCAGTCAGTTTCTCCAGAAAAAAAAAACAAATATCTTCATCAAAAGAGTCTCTAATGACAAATTTTGATCGGATTTAATGATCTAAGTGACGTTTGTGGAAGTGCAAACACCAAACCGATTTGAAACACATCCACAAATCTTTTTGAAGAGACGCATGACGATTGCCTTCACGGCAGAATACCCATTATTGCCTCTTTTTTTTAATCAACTTAGCCAGTTATCGTTAGGGTATCTGTCCACATTATGACCAACATTGCATGCAGCGATGATTTAATTTTTGTAGTGAGCTCTAAACTCTTTTTTCAATAAAACTAAACAAGCGATAAAAAAAACTTGCAAAAAAACACCATAACGTACTAGCACTTGTTGCCTCATTTTTTGGGCACGCGTCATGATGATCATCTTGATGCTAAGAACAAAATACTGGACATGGGCCATTGAATGTTGTTACAGCGAAAGAATTCTAAGTTGAAAGACGGAAAGCGCAACGCAAAATGAATTTTCCCATTGCAGTCTGTGGAACTGGATGGATGGCTCTTTGCCTTTACTAGTTTACCACCGCCATATTGTTATTTGATTGTCCCCCGTGCTGGCGCTGCCGCTGCTTATGCTGAAAGGAACTAAAACTACCTACTAATGCCAGCCAACTGCATCGGATAAATACCAGGACACACATAAGAATGCGTGTTTTTCTGTAAAGTAAAGATACATCATTTTGTGAGTTGTTTGTGTGTAGTGCTCTTTACACCTGAACTTCTGAGGCCTGCGATTGAAGGCTCAAATTTGATGAAATGCTGGCTATTATTACACTCCAGGCTCCACGGTCCAGGTTTTCGTTAGGAAGAAGCTACTGAAAAGCAAACAACTCTGATGGGCTTCTGCGGTTGCGCGAAGTACTAAAAGGATGGATGCAATTATTTACGTCATGATTGAGACACGTTGTTTTGAAGAAGGTTGTTTTTCGCATTGACTTCTGTATTTTCGATGAAACTTTTTTTTAAGCTGGATATAATTTTTTAAGGGAGATTTTGACATATCATTTATTTGCATTTATTAAAGCAAAATAATTTGGTTGAAGTTACAGTTAAATTTTCTTGAATGTTTTGAAAATGTTTGACTTAAAATCTTTTTTTGTTAGATTTTTGTTCTTCAAGCTGTTGATAAAAAATGATTTTGTATGGTTCCGAAATAAATTTTATTTATTGTGTGGTGTGTTCTAGAGCAATTATAATAGGTGCTCCTCCAAGATTTGTATTATTGGTAACTGCTGATGCTTTTCGTTTGATTAAAGTTGCTATTTTTGTCCAATGAGCAAGTTCTTTTATTCTTATCAAAAATCCAATAAAGTACGGTAAACGATTACCTTACTCTCCATCTAGCCAATGCTTAACTCCTCGAGTGGGCTGGATCATCATCCTGTTGCAAATATTATGAAACTACATGCTTGAATCGCTAGAATTTTCTTTAATAGTCTAGTACCTACTCCTACATCCTACACATAAGACATAAAATTTTATTTAAACCACACAAAATAATGTATGTTGATAGCCTTTGACATTTAAAGCAGAACAAAACCCATTCAAAAATCAGAATGAGCCAAAAAAAATGGAATAGGCTTCAAATTAAATGCCAGAAGATTCAAAAAAGATAATAGTTTCTTTAACACATATACAAATGTAAGTAACAGATTAATTCCCAATAAAATATAGATCAAGGTACAAAAGAGCAATCCTTTTCTTATCAATGCTGAAAAATATATGCCAAGGAATCATGTCATGTTTATTTGGGATCTCCCTTTCAAATACTTAAGTTTCCTAAATGCGAAGTTTTGTTCTGGTTGAAGAAAGTAGGTATACGAATTCTTAATCATAACCCACCAAAAGGTGGGTTAGAAGAAGACAGCAGGAATATTTGTATATTTTAGTTGGCAGGCTACATATAATTGAAATGTACAAGGAATTGTTTTAACCTGATACTTATCTCTGTCAATGGGACAGGAAGAAAGTGGAACTCGAATAATTGAATCGAATCATTTAGTTTTAATTAAAGTGAGGATTAGCTGGTAAATGAAAAAATTAAATGGAATTTTTCTTACAAAAACATTATGTTAATTTGCGTTTTAATAGTTAATAATTTTCTTGATCAATATAACTGCACATGTTGTGGAGCCAAATAGATGCCTAATTCCGAAAGTCTCTCAATTCAAAAAGCTGAAAAAATCAGTGCTGTGATATAACTTCGTGCTAACGATTATTACAAATATTGGGTTGGGTCCCTTTGATCGCTTTTTAAAATATCGATTCTTAAAATATCAAAAGAAAAAATGTTGACAAAAAAAAAAAAAAAATTCGACTTACAAAAATATCGACAGAAAAAATTTCGACTTCTAAAATATCGATTTTAAAATGTCGACTATGGTTCAGTGACAATAGTCGACATTGAAACATACAAAATAACTGTTTATCCATATGTAAACTTTTGCACAATGATCCCCACTTGATATTGGTATATACATAGTCGTCAAGCAAACAAAAGAAATAAAATGCACGACTGGGTCGCACGAACTTGCTCTTATGATAAGCAATTGCGTAGTGGCTGCATATATGGATATTAAAAAAAAATTAAATAATTTCGAAAATTCTTTTATTTTTTAAATTAGTTAAAGAGTTTTCTCGGAAAAACTAAGTATGCAATAAAATTTCAAAGCTATACTCCAATCTAGGAAAAAAAAATATTGAAAATCGTTGGAGGAATTTTTTTTTAAAAAGGTTATTTTTGAAAAACTTTTTCAAAAAATATTTTGAAATTTATTTGAGTATGCAAATATATGGCAATCTGTAGTTTACATTTGAAAAATAATTTTAAAAAAAATCAATGTACCCGTTTCCAACATATTTTGAAAACTAAAATTTTTTTTGAAAAAATTATAAAAAATCAAAAAAAAAAAGTTTTTGAAAATTTTGAAATGCCATATTAATAAAATTATGAATGAATTCCTGTGGCCAGGAAATCGAATGAAATCGAATGTATAGTTTACGAGAAAATTTTATTTGAAAATACTGGTTCTATGAGAGGTACCGTTATTAGACAAATTTTGAAAAAAAAATTCAAACCAATAGATAGATTGTCTTGCAAAAATAGCATTCTGAAAGTTTTATCAAAATCGTTAGAGCCGTTTTTGAGAAAATCAATTTTTGTCTTCAAGATTGTATGGCAGGTGCCGTTATTTTTGGACCTAGAGCAAAAATAAAAAATATGTTCCGAGGGACGGCCAAATAAATCCTAAATACCAAATTTGAAGCAAATCGGCCCACCCGTTCAGCCTCCAGAGGCGCGAACAGACAGACAGACAGACAGACAGACAGACAGACAGACGGACGGAATTCCCAGACCCACTTTTTTCGACTTCTCCATCATCGTAATGTCATGTGTGATTATTATCTCGAAATTTTTTTTCTGCACGAATCCATAACTTGCCTTATAGTACCTATAATCGCAAGTAAAAATTCAAAAGGGATAGAAAAGGGAACCAACAAAATATATGAAACGAAAGGAAAAGCAGCTAAAAATCATTTTGAGTGAAAAAGAAAATTATTCAAAGCTGGACTTCTTAAGCGACACCGCAATTCTTTTGAGGCTAAATTATTTAAATTATTATTATTTCTGTTTTTCAAAAATTCTTTATTTAATTTATATTTCAGAAAGAAGTAAAGTAATTTTTAAGTTTCTTTTTCATGAAATTAAAAATACATTATGTTTATCAAAAATAAAAAAATTAATTAATTAATTACTTTACTTTTGTCATTTACATATTGTCATTTGTCGACATTTTAACCGACATTCGAAAAATGGAGTCGACATTTTATGCATCGAGATTTACCACTTTCGATATTTTCAAGAGTCGATATGAATTTTGTCGAGATTTTAAGTGATCGAAAAATCGACAGTATTGGTAGTCGAGATTTTTTTTGTCGGCAATTAGTACGTTTCCCCAAATATTTTACGAAGATCCCGCTCGCATCTTAAACAGTGCTGGTGACCGACCACTCATTATGTTTAGGTTTACGAGCGCTCGTAAACTGTCACAAATATTGGCTGTCGAATAGAATTACGCTTCCTCTTAACCTAATAACGGTCGATGTGTACGTCCCTAAATGGATAAAACACAGTCTTCTTTGTGTCCCAATTTTTTTTCTTCTTTTTTTTATAATTTTTAAGAAAACACTTACAAAAAAGTTACATCTCTATGGAATACATTTACGAGCACACACCATTGAAATTGAAATAAATCAACTCTGATACATTTTAAACGTTAATTGAGACAAAAAAAAATTCTCTTAATTTTGGAGAATATTATTTTTGTTCACATTAGAATGTGCATAGCCAATAGCCAGCCACCCTTATGATATGATACAGCTTCATCGTAGTTATATGTTTTTTTTTTATGATTACAAATTTAGGGTGAACAACATGTTTTTATTAAGATACTCAGAGAAGTAGTGTTTGTCAATCAATTTCCATCAATTTGAAAAAAAAATTTAAGGTTATTATTTTATTTAAAAAAAGAATGAGATCATGTACATTTTTTTGGTTTGAAATGAAATTTATTTGAAATAGAGTCGACTGCCGATTTATTTGAATTCGTATAAGTAAGGTTAGGTGGCTTATGCGCCTATATTTGTGGTTATAAGTTCATGCTGTTAGCTACTAAAAGCCTTCATATCATCGCATAGAAATCTGCTTGATTGCTTTTACGAGTACTATGCCTTTCTTCCGGCGATATTCGGTCCAGAAAGTATCGGTTGAGGTAATAACTGTGCGGGCTGCTCAACAAGCTGACAAATCAGCGTTCGAAATACATATGATAGGCAAAAGCGCAACAGCCCAGCGAACTTTTGAATCCGCTCCTGAGGGACCACACAACATGGAGAGCAACCTCAATTAACATAATGTAAGCAATTGGGCACAACTTGCTAGGCACCTGACTCGCTGAAGGAGCGTATAAGTTCTATTGAAGAAAGCATCTTTGGAAATTTCGATTCATTTTATTAACTAACCAACCCAACTCAACCAACTTTATGCATCAGTTTAAATTACAAGAAAATTGAATGGTATTTAAAATAAAAATAAATTTGTTCTACAAACGGAGTGGAGAGAGGTCTCAACAAAAATTTTCCCGCGATATTTCCAATTCTGTTTTTTTTTTGAAGTGAAACTTCTTTAGAATCGTTGTGATTTCAAACCGGATGCAACGAAAAAACGACATGTAAGAGACACAAATACAAAAATGTGTAGGATGAAGCCAGGAAAGAATGAGACAGAAATATACATACTATTTTTCTGACGGAAGTAACGCTAAGTATTCCAATATGGCGGCACCGATGACTCGCATTAGCTCACCGTGTGCACGAACGAGTGAGAATATAAATACTATAATCTTACTCATTCATGCACGTGCTCCATGGCATTTGTTTGTTTTGATCAATGTAGGGATGGGCAAGTAAAAAATATATCGATATTTATCGTATCGATATTCTTTAACAGTATCGATAATTATCGGGTGAAAAAAATCAATATATCGATATATCGTCAGTTTTCTCATGATTATTTATACATATTACGAAAGCATTCAAAATTCGTTAAAAAAGAATAGACATGAAGAAAACAGTATGTTTTTTTTTAAATGTTGTTTTGGCTAAAAATACAAATAACGGACATCTCTGTTTATAAACGACTGAATTTAATAAATAAAAATGCGCAACATAAACACAAGAGTTTGAACTTCTTTGCTCGGAAACTGTGTTATGTTTCATCGTATGCATTTTATTTTAAGTTGCATGAATGAATTAAATTGGGGAAAAGCGCACTGCGACCTTAAAGATCTATTGTGAAAGAGAACGAATGAAAAAAAAAATTATGACACAGTATTTTATATTCTAGCTCTCATTTTCTCCTATCATACGTTTTGCCTCTCACTCAGATCTACTAAGCATTATGTTAAACAAAAGCGAGTGAGCAGGCGCGTTGGTACGATTAAGTTAGTATGTTAGTTAATATAGGTACGGGATTTGAATGCTGTCTAACAGGAAAAGCTTTACAAAAGGTTTCAATAAACTTAATTCAAGAAGAATGTAAAATTCAAACAAATACAGAACAAAAGTATTTATAGAAAATTGGCATTCAAAAAATTATTTATATTTTAAAAAAGTATCCTGAATTTTTGAAAATAGTCAGTTTTCGAATATTGTTTTGACTTGTTTTAAATAGTGGCGTCCTGGAGTTCATACTTTAAAAGGGTGTCAAAAGGACGCAAAGTATGTCGGTACGTCTGTATGCTTGAATATTTGTTGAAACTTTTGTATTTGTACAGATACGTGTTGAAAGCATTTAGTCATACATAACATAAGGTTTAAAAGTAATCCGAAAACTGGTGCTGGGTGGCTGAGTTTTTCATCTCATTCTCTCGTTAATTAGGTATACTAACTTCTTTGAAGTTTCACTTCAACCGAGTGTGAATTACGCACACATTTTTTTTTTTTCAACAGAATCTCATGTGTGTAGTTATACTCAGAAGATAGGGGAGGAGCAGGAGGGTCTTAAAGTTTTTTCAGCTTTGTATATTAAATTTTATTTAACATTTTTTTTTCGGTGTTATAATTGATTACCACTTGAAATATTTGAATAAAATAGAAACCTTTCTTTTGTTACTATGCACTAATTTCTTTGAGGACGAGTATATTTGTTTTCAAAAACTGTATTCCAGTATTCTTAAAATCTTTCAATTATTCCGGTAAACTATTTTGCAGAATAAAAACGGATATTAAAGGAACTGTATATTTTAAGTTAAACAAAATGAAAGACACTAAAAAAGTTAAAAAAGCTTTTGGTATCTCACAGCCAAAATTACAACTATGTATTTTAAATACCTCAGCCGTTGATTTGTCCTTCTTTAACTTTAACTTAAAAAGCCCCTGCATATGCCTGCGCTATAAATAATATGCTCCCGCTCGTGGTAAGATTCTGTTGATCATGTCCTTCATACTGAAAACATTCTTTTCACAACATGATTCCTATACATTTTTGTCTCGCCTTCTGCAAGGAGGACTTTAGTTTTATTAGTATTGAATGTTTTTTTTTTTTTTTTTTTTTTTTTTAATTTTTTTAATATTGTTAAATTTAAAAACAGAAAAATTTTGTTTAATATACGCAAGTGCTATTGGTTATCTGACGACGAAAAGGAATATTTAAGATCCTGATAGGTCAAAATATTTAACATTAATTTATTGTTTTACACAAAGACAAAGGTGCCCAAAGTATACTTCTTGACATGGAACAATTTGGCTGCTTAATGGTAGGTATACCAACCCAACAGTTCCCTGACTAAAGTATCTATTGCCTAATTTATAAGTTTTCTTGAAAAATTTATTGTATTTGCTTACCTTAAGATACACGCTGTTGATTAAAGTCCATTTAAAGTATGTTGATTCTGAAAAAAAATCGCTTAATTAAAAGATGCCACTTGTGATAACAATAAGACTTTAAGTTCTGTTAACAAATTCCCCGTTTAAGTTATACCCAATCGGAACTGCAAGATATGTACCTACTTTGGATAAAAAAAAAAAAAAAAAAAAACCCGTAGAGATGGCATTGCTTGGTGTTCCTGCTCACAGACTCCCATTCTGATGGAACATAATCTTAAAATTTTTCATTTTTGGGTCAAAATGGTTAGGAAATCCACATTTAAAAACTCCTTTAACTAATTAATAGTGTTTTGCAAATTAGCAATGTACTTTGGCATCGTTATAATGCACGTATATGTAAAACAAATATAAGTGTGATTTCTCACACCAAAACTAAAGAACACTTTATTTCAGAGAGATAGATACCTACCATGAACAAAAGATTGTATAAGTTTGCAATTCTGTGTGATTTTTGTTTATGTCATTATATTTTTCCCCTCAGTCGCATATCTTTGCATACAAAAATTGTTAAATGTGAGATTTAAGACACAAATATTGATTCCAATATAGTTATTGGAAGATGATAAAATAAACAATCTGAATTCCCTTTTTGGAATTATAATTCCCAGAAAAGATTGTTTATATTTGTATCAAAAATCAAAATTTATAATCACAATATGCGTTTATTAAAGATTGGTTACTTAATGATTTCCGGATGTTGATTTTGTGATACTCTAGAAAAGATATCTGAATTTTGGCTGAAGTGACCCTAACGGTCACTTATGACGATTTTTTGTATTATTCGTATGACATCATGAAATTGTTTATAAGAAAACGACGTTTAAAATGTACATATATAACAGAAGTGTTTATCTTAGAGTAACACACCCGCAACTGTGAGAAAAAAAATCTATTGAATTCTTCTTAAATTTTGCCATTTTTATTAAGCCTACCGTGCTGTTTACTATAGATTTACTGTAAACTTTGGATGGTACTTTAAGATAATTATTATAGTAGAGGGGAATACACTTTTTTATTGCTTATGTTCGAAAACTGTTCTTTTAGGATTAGAAATGAAACCCAAAAGAAAAACCCAAAAGAAAAAAAAAAAGAATTTATTTTACTTATTGAGCATTGTTTTACTAACAAATTGACGAACAAAGTGAGACATCAATTGATACGCAATTTGATTGATGACACATTTTTTTCCTGTTCACAGAAATCCTTAGCTTCAACGGCTTTTATGCAACTTTTTGTGGGAGTTCTTAGCAGAAAACTATGATTAAAGCTGTTGGCATAGCACGAAGATAGATTTTAACGGTTATATCTTTGCATGCTTTATTGGATGAAACTAAATTTTTTGTTGGTATTCGTGACTTCAGACAAAATAAAATGCTAAGCAATTTCTTTGTGGCTGCATATGTATATTAAAAAAATTTATTTTTTTAATTAGTTTTAGAATTTTCTCGGAAAAACCAAGTTTGCAATGAAATTTCAAAACTATATGTCTATCTAGGAAAAAAAATATAGAAAATCGTTCGGCCAGTTTTTTTTAAAAAAGGTTTTTTTTTTTGAAAAACTTTTCCAAAAATATTTTGAAATTTATTTCAGTATGTAAATATATGGCAATCTGTAGTTTACATTTGAAAAAATAATTTTAAAAAAATCAATATACCTACCCGTTTCCAACATATTTCGAAAACCAAATTTTTTTTTTGAAAAAATTATAAAAAATCATAAGAAAAAGTTTTTGAAAATTTTGAAATGCCATATTAATAAAATTATGAATGACTTCCTGTGGCCAACATTTTATTGAAATGGGATGTACAGTTTACGAGTAAATTTGATTTTAAAATACTGGTTCTATGAGAGGTACCGTTATTAGACAAATTTTGAAAAATCATATCTAACCAAAAATATATTGTCTTGCAAAAATAGCATTCTGAAAGTTTTATCAAAATCGTAAGAGCCGTTTTTGAGAAAATCAATTTTTTTCACGATTGTATGGCAGGTGCCGTTATTTTTGGGCCTAGAGCAAAAATTTAAAAAATATTCCGAGGGACGGCCAAATAAATCCTAAATACCAAATTTGAAGCAAATCGGCCCATCCGTTCAGGCTCTAGAGGCGCGAACAGACATACAGACAGGACAGACGGACGGAATTTCCAGACCCACTTGTTTCGACTTGTCCATCATCGTAATGTCATGTGTGATTGTTATCTCAAATTTTGTACTTGCGATTATAGGTACTATAAGGCAAGTTATGCATTCGTCGAAAAAGTAAGTTTTGAGATAACAATCAAACATGACATTACGATGATAGCGAAGACGAAAAAAGATGGTCTAAAAATTCTGTCCGTCTGTATGTATGTATGTCTGTCTGTCCGTCTGTAGTATGTGTAGAGACCTACAGCCCAAAAGGGTGGGCCAAATTGCTTCAAATTTGGTAGGTATATAGACTTTTTTTAGGTATTGTACAGAGGTGAAATTGAAATTTTTTTTTAGCTCAAAAAATAACGGTACCTGCCATACAACCGTTACGTTAAAGTTTATTTTTCTCAAAAACGGCTCTAACGATTTCTATTTAAAAAAATCAGTGTTGCTTTTTAGATACGACCAATCATATGGCTGAGAAAAAAATTTTAAAAAATGGCTAAGAACGGTACTTTCCATAGGACCGTTTGTTTTTCTTTCGACTAACTCGAAAACGACTCCACCGATTCTTTCGAAATTTCACACACATATAGCTGTAGACAGCTCAATTTGTATTGCATACCAATATTTTTGAAATTTTTTTTTTGTATTTTTAAAAGCATTTAAAAAAAATTAAAAAATTAATATTTTGAAAACTGCTTATTAAATTTTTTTCTAAAAATTTTAAATAAATGTATTTTCTGAATACCTATAAGCTGGCGTTTTTGAATTTTTTTTTTTAAATTTTGTTCAAAAAGTTTTTCAAAAAAAACTTTTTTTCTCAAAAACCGCTTCACAGATTTTTATAAATTTATTCTCATAAATTCAAAATTATTCAAGAAACAAAATGGCGTACTTTTTTTCAGCTCAAATTAGTTAATGTATTTTTTTAAGAATTTTGAAAAATGTATTTGCTGAATACCTATGAACTGGCTTTTTTGAATTTTTTTTGAAATTTTTTCAAAAAGTTTTTCAAAAAAAAACATTTTTTCTCAAAAACCGCTCAACAGATTTTTATAAATTTATTCTCATAAATTCAAATTTATCCGAGAAATAAAATGGCGTACTTTTTTTTCAGCTCAAATTAGTTTAAGTATTTATTTAAGAATTTTAAAAATTTTATTTTTATCAAAATCTCAAGCCCCTAAACCGCTGTCACACATTCGAGCAAGTTCGTGCGACCCAGTCGTGCATTTTATTTTTTTTTGCACGAATCCATAACTTGCCTTATAGTAGGTACCTATAATCGCAAGTAATTATAGTACATACCTCTAATCGCAAGTAAAAAGTGTCACAATAAATACATGTAAAGGATATGTTTGAGGTTTTTGTTTGTGTGTGGTAAAATGGCTTAAACAAATAGCTTATTAAATTAAAAATTAAGAGTATCCGTAGATACGTAATTGTAGTACTTATGCGGTCGGAGCTGATAATTAGGAAAGAACACTTCTTCAGACACTTAAACGGGGATGACAACCAATCAATCGCTCTCAGATTGAATCATCCATTCAATATGGACGATAATGGTGAACAAAACTTCCGTCCACGTGTTCAGGTGGACTTCGACCTCGACACGCTGTTCGGTCGATCTTGGTAAGAACACCACCGACTCCTTTAATGTCTAGAAAAGCTTAAGAAAAGGTGACGGACGCACTACCATGTGATCTCTTCAACATCATTCTTGAGGCAATCGTTCGCAACTCGCTGATCCGTTGCATAACTTGGATATGCTTATGATATGAAAGGGATCACGACGTTATCCAGAATGACAGAATCTAGAAAGGACAAAATCTATAAAAAAAAAAATATAGAAAGACAAAATCTAGAGTAGTTAAAATCTAGAATGTATACAAATCAAGAAATATGGAAATCTAGAATAATCTAGTAGAAAAAAAGTGTTCTAAATTTTTTTTAGAGGAATTCTAAATCTAGAATAAATATTAATTTTTGTGACAATGGTTACAATTCGGGAGCGCAAATTGAATAACCATTGTCTCAAAAATTAATATTTATTCTAGATTTTGTTCATTCTAGTTTTTTTTTTTTCTGGATTTTTGGATTTCGAGATTAAATTTTTCTAGATTTTGGGTTTTCTGGATTTTGGTAATTCTATATTTTTTTTTTCTAGATTTTCTCTTTTTAGATTTGTTGGCTCTAGATTTTTTTTCTAGTTATCGTGGTAAACTCGATATGAAACCATCCGCAGAGCAATGTCCGCAGTCAGTGCATCAGTTAATGAAGATAGAACAGAGTAAATGATGTCCTCAGGTGCAGATAATCAACACCGGAGGCTTGGAAACACACAGCTTTGATGTAGTCAAAGACGTTGTCTATTTGGGATCTATAATAACCTCTCAAAAAAATTATCAGTAAGAAGATCAGTCTTTTCGGCCTAAGAAGGCATCTTAGTAGCAATGTCCTCTCGTAAAGGACCAAGAAGGCATTATACAAGACGCAAAACTGCTGTATGGGGCAGAAATGTGGACCCTGACACAATCAGGTGAAAAGCGGCTAATGTGGTCTTAGAGAATAGAGAGAATGATTCTAATGGTGATTGGGTGATATCAATGAAATATGAAGGAGAAGATCCAAATGGAGGACGACCTCAACCAACTTGGTGTGTAACTGTAGTCAACTGGCTAGAGACCGGAATAGCGGGAGGCTGTGGGTCACAATTAACTGGCAGTGCGGCGCCACCTTTGACCCTATGTATATAAAACACTCACCATCCGGGTCCTGCTGACACTGTATAAAACACTCATCATCCCGGTCCTGCTATATGGTGCGGAAGCATGGACCCTCTCCCAATCGGATGAAAATTCACTTGGAGTCTTCGAGAGAAAAGTTCTGCGTACGATCTATGGTCCTGTCTGCGTAAATCGCGAAAACAACGTTTGGAGAAGAAGATATAACAATGAACTGTACGAGCTGTACAGCGGCATAAGCCTAGCCAGGAAAATTCGAATCCAACGACTAAGATGGCTGGGCCATGTAGAGCGAATGGACATCGACGCTCCAGCTCGTAAAGTCTTCAACGCCAAACCCGAGGGAGTCAGAAGCCAAGGTAGACCTCATCTTCGATGGAGTGACCAGTTAGAGGGAGACATCCGTCAACTTGGAGTACGAAATTGGAGACAGCAGGCTAGAGATCGAGCCGGCTGGAGGGGCATTCTCAGCAAGGCCTTGGAGTACCACGCTCCAGTGGCGCCAACATAAGTAAGTAAGTAAGCGGCGCCACCTTAAGTAAATAAGTTTCCAACGCAAAATCATTTGAATTGGAGGCACTTCTTTTTGTAATTTTAGCTAGATTATTATTTATCCTTCATTGCATACATATTCCCGCTAGGATTTTCTAAGCATTTACCTGCGTCCCTGGCTCACAATTTCGTTTCATTTTCTTTTTAAATTTACGTAATACTTGACTATTCTCCAATTATCTGTCTTGTAATTTTTGTTTGATTTCCTTTTTTTTGTAGTTTTTGTTTGATTTTCTAAAATATTGCTGTTGTTCTCCTCACAGAAAATTTTTGCATTGGTTTCTTTTATTTACATTTTTTCACATTCCGTACAATCTATTTTTAAATTCTATCTAATTGAATGCAACAACTTAATTGACACAAAATAAATAAAAAGTATAACACAAAACTAACTAAAAAATAGCAAATAAAAAGAAAGCAGCTGAAAAAAAATCCCAACAATTAGGCAATTAGAAAGATTTTTTCCTTGTAAATTTGTTTTTTTTTTTTCATTTTCGTTTCTTTGCGGTTCTTTTTGTGTGACAAATATTTCCCAAATTTTGAAATAAAATTAGAGTAAATTATATTATATTCGCATGTAAGGCCAATCAAGTGTTTTAGTTTGACATTGATAAAATAAATTGAATCGGTGAGTATAAGAACAGACTCAAAGTACAAAGTACAACAATACAAAAACACTGTCTTTCTATCTTAATATTTTTTTTCTTATAACATTTTGTTCAATTTTGTCTTTAACTATCATGCCTGGGAACTAAAAACGTTCAAATTACCAATACATTATTTTACAAAGAAGCTAAAAGGTTTTCTGTAAAACAGTTTTTATTTTTGTTTTTCTCAAAAAACGAAGAAAGAAATAGAGTTAAAATTAATTAATGTAGGTATCCATTTAACAAACTAGAAGAAATAAAGGTATTGGTATTATTATGTGTGCATTTAATTAATTAGAAAACTAAGTTAGAAATATAGGTTAGGTTAAAACTCGTTGCTTAAGTTCTTTTTTAAACATGCAAACATTATTCATTCTTCGGATGTGGCGCGGAAGTGAATTCCAGAGGTAGATGGCGTAAATAAAAAACTGTCGAGCTGAAGTGAGGCAAGTGTGTCGAAAGGTGTTAATTACGTTGGATCTATTAGATAAGCCAAACTGTATTCTTTCAAAAAGATATGGTGGTGTTTGATTTTGAATAACATTAAAGAGAAGAATAAGTGTGCGATTATTGAGTAGATCATCGAATTTAATACCATAGAGACTATAAGAGAAACGGGATATATGGTCATATCTCCTTAGACCATACACGTATCTGGTAATGTTATTAAATGCAACATTAAATTTTCTTCGAGAGACTGAATCGCAATTATTATAAATTTCGCAGCCATATGTCAAAATAGGGACTAATAGTGTCTTCGCCACCATTTTTCGGGTATTCAAAGGAGCAAAATGATGAGATGTCCATAACATTCTAAGAACACCGTAAACCTTACCAACTATAAAGTTTATATGGTCGTTCCAGGTCAAAGTTCTATTAAAAATTACACCAAGGTTCTTCGCATTGTCAATATAATCTATGGAGGTATTGTTGAGCATTAAGGTGGGAAAGTAAGACAGGTCAAGAACATTTTTGGAAATAACGATACCTACACTTAGACTTCGATGGATTAATACATAATTCGTCATTTTTGCACCAATTCGAAGGACGCTGTAGGTCCAAATTCAAAGAATAAACACAATTTTCTATGAGCCCAAGAGCATAACTTTTTAGCAGCTGTAAATCATCAGCATAAAGGTGTACGCAACAATGATCCAGAGAAATCGAAATATCATTGATGTAAAGTGCAAAAAGCAGTGGACCAAGAATAGATCCTTGTGGAACACCTCGCCGTAGAGGAACACAGTCAGAATTCTTATTATTAATATACACAGTTTGCTTTCTCTCATTTAAGTATGAAAGAAGTAATAAAGTTGCAGAAGAAGAGAACTTATAGAGTCTAGAAAGTTTTTTCAAAACAATAGGATGGCTTATAGTGTCGAAAGCTTTAGAGAAATCTAAAAGAATCAAAAATGACACACTACTTGCATCAAGTGCTTCCCTCAAATCTTATACAACATTAATGTACTAATGTAAAAGTGTTGGATTTGAAAACGCTGAGAAACCTGAGCAAAAACCAAAAAAAAAAAAATCAAAAACACCATATTTAATTTTCTTGTATTAAAAAAAAAAGCCCATGAGTATAACAAGCTAAACTACTTCTTGTAAGTTAAAGAATAGATTCTTTAATTTATAAAGCTTTCCTAGATTACAAAAATTAACATTTTCAAAAAAATAATTCCAAGTAGGTAGGTACCTATGAATTTTTTAATTCTAAAATTTTTAATGGGATTGCCGTCGGTTTTTCGATTTTGTCAATAATTGTAGTTATGCCTGAATTTTGTTTTTATTGTTTAATTTTTATAATAAACTCACCGATTAGCAATTACTTTTGTTTTATTAAAAACAAAAATAAAGTGTTTTAAATATACTGTTTGGATATGTTGCCATGAATTTTAAATCATTTGAAATGCACTTTTTTGTTGTTTCAAAACTGAGCTTTCTTATTTTTTTTTATGTGTTTAACATGAAGTATACAGATTTTTTTCTTTTTTAAATTAACACTTGTTGAATTTGAAAAAAAATCACAATATCTGTTAATTGTTATAAACTATTTTTGTTTGTTTAATTTTTCAAATATATTTACAACACAGCACTGAAAAATAACCGCGAAAAAGAAAAACTCAAAACCTTCCGGTGTTTATGGATGAGTAACGTAGTCATTCAAATTAAATTAGTTTTGTTTTCTCAAGTTTTTCAATTAAGGTATAAGTAACACGCAAAATAGAATTTTTTGAAAAATTCTATTTAATATATCGTTAAACGATATTATTGGGTGTAAAGTTTTTCCCAATATAAGAAAATACTTTTGTATCTAGTTTGGCATAATTTTGGGACCGATCAAAATACACACGCGACGTTATTGACAATCTTCGGTGGTCTAATTGAACCGGCGGACTCGCAGAACAAATGTTCTTAACAACCCCGATCCCCATAAACGAATGAAGAAATTTTTTTGAAATTCATTCTGATTTATCATATCACAGTTCAGTTTCACTCATCCTTCATCCACTATCCACACACAAACTACTGCCTTCCACACTGCCCGCAGCATACAGCCACAGCAGACAGCACAGGCCACACAGCCGATGAATTTGAATACGAACAAAATTATATTATAATCAAAGTTTATTTTGTATCTTTTCCTTGTTCTTCCACCACACTGACAGAATACGACATGTATACAGCGCCCGGCGCGGTGGCGGACTAATACATGCGATATATGTTCATGCATCGCATATGATTGTGTTCACTAGTCTTAGGTGGAGCTTCATTGTTCAGCCTAAGGCTGATTACCGTTGCCGTTAGATACAATCCAAACCATCGAACACCTTGCATTGTTGTAGTTGTAGATGATGATGCAAATAATAAACAAAAATATTGCTGCTCATAAAGTTCATTTTGATAAATTATGGAAGTTAGGTTGATAGATACACATTGGAGAGAATAGAAGATACATTATTTTTAGGAAAGAGGCAATGAGAAAATAAGATGTATCATGCGGGTGTGAAGTCTGAGGATGAGGACTGAAGAACTTCGCTTTTGGACGTGTAGCGTGCAGTGGCATCATCAAATCAACCGAACATTAACCACCCACCGCCACCCTAACAGACAATATCTGATGAGTCGTCCGGTCAGGTCATATACATCTTATTTGAGATATAGAAAAAAGTTCAACAGTTCCTTAAAACATTGAAATGCAACTGCATCTGCAACTGCAAGCGCATCATCACTTCATGAAAAATACCAAAACAATAGTATTTGACATGCCTACGATTTAATGGGAAACTTAGTCTTTTTTCAAAATTACATAGCTTTAATTTCCAGGGTTGTCAGTGGTCTTCTTTTGAAATAAGAGATAGCTTGAGATCAAATTAATGCAGTCAGAAATGGTTGAGCTGAAGAATTTTGGAAAGTAAACAGATTTGGATTGATAAAACCCAACCATTTTTGTTGGCGACGTTAAATATGTGATCCTTTAACAAAAGGTCGTTTGTGATGCACTATACACATACCATACCAAGAATGTAAGAGCTACTCATGGATAGCGGCATAGGAAGATTATGCTCTAACGACAGAAGACAGCATTGCGTTTTGAAGCACTTAATTCCACATAATTGCGATTCCAATTTTTGGCTGGCTTATAAATAGCTCGGTGCCTACAGTCCCGGATGAGTTAGCATAGAATTTATTTTCAAGTCTCCATATGCAAAGCTATAAGATATAGGTTAATGTAGAAGAAACTTCAAACATTTATGCATACAGGATTCTGATATACACTGCTTTATCAGACGACCGGCAAAGGGCAAGGTTGTTTTTGTAAACCATGTTTCATAGAGGTTCAACCAAGTACACTACTAAAATGTTGGCTTCACTACTTTGGACATCTGACTTAAAGCCAAATTTTAGCATAACGCATGATTATAAATTAGTATCCTGAACATGGCTCTTCAGCAAACTTCTGTACTGTCTACTAAATCAGAACTAATACAAGAAGAAAAGTCCTTGTTTAAACATCTTAAGACATAAATAAGATGCGCAGTTCTAGCGGCACCAAAAAGGAAGCGTTTGAGGATTGAACCGAAATAAACCACTTTGTGGTTTAATTTTTAGAGAAAAAAAAAAGAAGGTATAGATTTAGCTAGGTGTGTTATAATTATAATACTTTATCTTGTTATTTTATTTTTTACATCTTTTACTGACATTCTTAAAATTAAGAATTATTTAATTTAATAAAATCAAAATAAATTTTTTTTAATTTTAGTTTTAACTGTTATTATCTTCTATGATTTAATCACAATATATTTTAAAATAAAGACGCAACGCGCTTCGGACTAGATGTCCATCTTTGGGGGTTGAAAATAATTGACTGTGAGTCATTGTGATAAAATTAAAGAAAATAATGAAAGTTAAGATTAAAAGAAAAATTGTTTTGTTTTGATTTTATTATATAAAATAATTATTAACAATCACAATATGGAGACTAATACACAACATTTTTAAAATTAGTTTTTCTTTGGAAAATATTTCTTGTGATTTTGCCAAACATAAAACGAATGCCTTAATTTGAACGACTGCGTTCATAAATTTGGGATCTTTCTGATAATTTTATTTTTTGGTTTTTCAATTTTGCCAATAGTTGTAGTTATCCATACATTTTTTTTAATTTTTATAAAAAACTCACAGATTAGAAATTACTTTCGTTTTATTAAAAACAAAAATTAAGTTTTTTTAAATATGTTGTCATGAATTTTAAATCATTTGAAATGCACTTTTTTATTGAGCCAAAACTGAGCTTGCTTATTTTTTTTTTTATTTTTTTAACATGTAGGTATTATGCAGATTTTTTCTTCTTAAAATTAACACTTGTTGAATTTGAAAAAAAAAATCACACTATCTGTTAATTGTTATAAATAATTTTTATTTTGTTAAATTTTTCAAATTTATTTACAACACAGCACTGAAATATAAATGCGAAAACGTTAAACTCAAAACCTTCCGGAGTTTAATACGTAGTCATTCAAATTGAGTAAGTTTTTTTCTCAAGTTTTTCAATTAAGTTTAAAATAACACGCAAAAAATAGAATTTTTTTTTGAAAAATGCAATTTAAAATATCGTTAAACGATATTATTAGGAGTTAACATTTTTCCCGATATTAGAGATACCTTTGTATCTAATTTGAAGTTTTTGGCACAATTTTGGGACCGATCAAAACACACAAGCGACGTTGTTGACAATCTTCGGTTGTCTTATTGAAGATTTGAACCGGCGAACTCGCAGAACAAATGTTCTAACAACCCCGATTCCGATAAACGAATGAAAGAAATTTATTTGAAACTAGCTGACCCGCGGACTTCGTTTCGCCAAAATTCATCAATGTATTGAAAATAATAATTCTTTCATATGCATTTAGTAAATAGCTGATATTTTGCATTTTACACTTTTTATTTAAGTGTATAGATACTGTGTAATTTTAAATTAATTCGGCTTATCAGCTATCTGCCTGTGAAAATGCCGTCAAAATCGGTTTAGCCGTTTCCGAGATTAGCCGGAACAAACAGACAGACAGACAAAAATTTAAAAAATTGCGATTTTGTTCTAAGTACCGTATATACTTTCATACGCATTTAGTAAAAAACTGATATTTTGAAATTACAAACAGACACTTCATTTTTATTTATGTGTATAGATTCATTCTAAATTATCATATCACTTCAGTTCATTTTCACTCATCCACTAACCACACACAATCCACTACCTGCCCCCACAGCCCACAGCCATCCATAGTAATAGCCCCAGCCGATGAATTTGAATACGAACAATAAATTATAATATTGTAATTACCTAAAAGCTTATTTTGTATCATTTCGAGTTTATGCATCGCATAAGAGGGTGTTCACTGTTCACTAGTCTTAGGTTGAGGTTGAGCTTCATTTTTCAGCCTGAGGCTGCTTGCCGTTGCCATTAGATACCATTCAAACCATAGACCTCCTCTCATTGTTGGAGTTGGAGGTTGTAGCTGATGATGCAAAAAATAATAAACACATAACACACATATTGCTGCTGGTAGAATTCATTTTGATTAATTGTGGAAGTATGGTTGATAAAGAACAGATTGGAGAGACTGTTGTACAGATACATTATTTTTAGGAAAGAGGCATTTACAAAATAAGATGCATCATGCGGGTGTGAAGTATGAGGACTGCAGAACTTCGCTTTTGGACGTGTAGCGCGCAGTGGCATCATCAAATCAACCGAACATTAACCACCCACCGCCACCCCAACAGACAATATCTGATGAGTCGTCCGGTCAGGTCATACATCTTATTTGACATATAGAAGAAGTTCAACAGTTCCTTAAAACATTGAAGTGGTTATACCTGCAACTGCAAGCGCATCATCACTTCATGAAAAATACCAAAACAATAATTTTTGACACGCCTACGGTTTAAAAACTTAATTTTTTTTTTTTAATTACCTAGGTACCTACTTTCGATTTCTAGGGTTGCCAGCGGTCTTCTTTTGAAATAAGAGATAGCTTTAGATTAAATTAAGGAAGCCATAATTGGTTGAGTTGAAGATAAAAACTTTCTGAATTGTGATTTCTGTGCAAACTTTGTTTTGGTTGGAATAGATTTTTCAGGAAAAGTCTTATAAAGGTACCTCCCATAGGACCGGTTTTTTGAAATCCGATTTTCTCGTAAGCCACTTGACGGATTTCGATGAAATTTTTAACGTAGAAGCCCTCTTATAAAAGAAATAATATAATTTCGTAAATTTTTAAAAGAAGGTTTTTTGAGTTTTTTAAAAAAAGTTTAAATTTTTTTTTAATTTTAGTTTTTTTTCCAAAAACGATTTAATTTATATTTTTTAATTTTATTTTTCTGATAAAAACTACAAAGTGTTGAGTATGCCTACTCAAAAACAATTTGGAATATATTTTCGAAAAGTTTTTCAAAAAAAACTGTTTTTTGAAAAAAATTGGTCCAACGATTTTGAAAAAAAATTCGTAAAAATTCAAAAAAGTAAAAGAAACCTGATGGCTTACTTCATTTTCTCCAAAAATCGCTTTAGGTATTTTTTTTTTTTATAATGCACACGCGCTCAAGGGGTTTGTTATAGCCCTTTTAATGATAATTCACAGCGCGAGCGATTTAAGTGATTTATAAAATTTCATATGATTTTGTCAACGCTTTTTCCCCAAAATCTCAAGCCCCAAGACCATTTTAACACATTAGAGCAAGTTCGTACGACCCAGTCGTGCACTTTATTTTGTATGGGTAAGTAGGTACAGCAAGAAAGTCATACCGATTTGGATTGAAGAAACCTAAGGATTTTCGGTGACGATGTTAAATATGAAATGGCTTAACAGAAAGTGGTGTGTAATACTTATGACAAGAATGCATTTTCAGAACTAAACCAAGAAAAAAAAGTCTTAAATACCTTAAAATTTAATTAATTGGAATGGTCTGAATTAATTCTCCAATTTCGTTTGAACATCTTGTCTTGAGACATAGTTATGGTGAAGTCCTAGCGTCACCAAAGAGAAAGAGAGTTTGAGTATTGCACCGATATAAACTATTTTGTATTTTATGGTTAATTTTTTAGAGTTCTGATCTCAAAAAAAAAAAATTGGAAATTCTCTAATTAACGAAAAAGCTATCTGACTCCACCTCACTCCAATGTAAGATTTAGAGTTTACATAAGTAGGTAGCTCTAGCTTGGTATGTAATAATACTTAATCCTGTTAATTTATTTATTTCATATATAATTTATTGAAATTCTTAGGATTAATAATTATTAAATTTTAACTTTTATCATTTTCTTTAATTTTATCACAATATATTCAATTGACTCTGAGTCAGTAACATAAAACAAGAAAATAATAAAAGTTAAAATTAAAATAAATTTTTTTTTGATTTTATTTAGTTAAATAACACAATATAGAGACTAACACAGAACATTCTTAAAATTAGTTTGTTTTTGGAAAATATTTCTTGTGATGTTGCCAAACACAAAACGAATGATTTTGGGTTCACAAATTCAGGATCTTTAAGTGGTCGAAGGAAAAAGGAAAAAAAAAATTGTGTTGACGTGTTTTTAGCACAATTTTGAATAAGACAGTTCTCGAAAGCTACTATAATTCTGAATGGTGTATATTTAGTTTTGACTTTTGTTTTATTCAAACGACTCTTAAGAAACAACTTAAGCAATTTCGATAAAGTCGGATCTATTTTCCGGATGATGATTTTTAGCCAACTTATTAAAAGTCCAATTTTTATTTTTGACCTAACGTTTCCACATTTGGGAATTTCAATTTTGGGTTTTTCAATTTTGCCAATACCTAGTTGTATTTATGCCTAGAATTTTTTTATATTGTTTAATTTTTATAATAAACTCACCGATTAGCAATTACATACTTTTGTTTTATTAAAAACAAAAATAAAGTATACTGTTTGAATATGTTGTCATGAATTTTAAATCATTTGAAATGCACTTTTTTGTTGTAAAAATTGAGCTTTCTTATTTTTTTTATGTGTTTAACATAACATGTAGGTATTATGTAGATTTTTTTCTTTCTTGAATTTGAGAAAAAAAAATCACACTATCTGTTAATTTTTATATAAACAATTTTTTTTGTTTAACTTTTCAAATATATTTACAACACAGCACTGAAAAATAACTGCGAAAACATTTAACTCAAAACCTTCCGGAGTTTATGAATGAGTAACGTAGTCAATCAAATTTAATTAGTTTTGTTTTCTCAAGTTTCCAATTAAGGTAGGTATAAGTGATTTTTTTTGAAAAAATCAATTTAAAATAACGTTAAACGATGTTATTAGGAACGTTTTTCCGTTATTTTTTTTAAGTTTTTGGCACAATTTTGGGACCGATCAAAATACACACGCGACGTTGTTGACAGTCTTCAGCGGTCTAATTGAACCGGCGCGGCGGCCTCGTAGAACAAAAATGTTCTTAACATCCCCAATCCCGATAAACCAATGAAAGAAATTTATTTTAAATTCATTCTGATTTATCATATCACTTTAGTTCAGTCTCACTCATCCACTAACTAACCACACACGAACCACTGTCTACCGCCCCACAGCCCACAGCCATAATACATTACAGGCCACAGCCGATGAATTTGAATACGAACAATTGCAGTCAATGTTTATTTTGTATCGTCGTTCCTCCACCACACTAACAGAATACGACATGTAAACAGTGGACGGCGCGCGGCGCGGTGGTAGACTAAACATGCGATATAAATGTTCATGCACCGCATATGAGGGGGTTCACTGTTCACTGGTCTTTGGTTGAGGTTGAGCTTCATTGTTCACCCTGAGGCTGTTTGCCGTTGCCGTTAGATACCATCCAAACCATCCACTACCTTGCATTGTTGTAGTTGTAGCTGATGGTGCAAATAATAAACGAAAATGTTGCTGCTCGTAGAGTTCATTTTGATAAATTGTTGAAGTTAAGTTGATATACACATAATAGGGAATAGATGATACATTATTTTTAGGAAAGAGGCAATGTGCATCATGCGGATGTGAAGTATGAGGATGAGGCTTCGCTTGTGGACGTATAACCGAACATCAACCACCCACCTCCACACCTGGCTAGTGATTTTGATTTTGATGAGTCGTCCGTCTCCGGTCTGGTCGGGTCAAAAATTTTATTTGATATACCTAGAGAAGAAGTTCAACATTTCCTTAAAATCTTGAAGTGGCTATACCTGCAACTGCAAGCAATAAAACAATAATTTTTGACACGCCTTCGATTTAATGGAAAATTTTTGATTTTTTCAAAATTTCATACTTTTGATTTCTAGGGTTGCCAGCGATCTTCTTTTGTAGTTGCTTCGTGTGAAAAACAAATGTGATATAGCAACAAACTTGCCAATATTATGAAAAAAGTGGGTCTAAAAACTATGGTCGTCCCTCTGCCTATATGTTGTCATTCTCACTTCTGCAGCCTCGACGAATGGGCCGAATCTGATTTTTCATTTCTACTCCAGGCCAAGAAATAACGGCACCTACACCTACCATACGATCTTGGAAAATAAATAGGTATAATTTTTTTTTTTTAAAGCTTCCAACAATGTTAGCGAAACTTTTTGGGTGCTGTTTGTAAAAACAATCTTCTGGCTAGAAAAGATTGTTGGACTTTTATCCACTAAGAGAAAAAGTGTTGTCATGTTAAATTATTACATATTTAGAACATTATACTTTTAACCTGAGCACGGCGACGGGACCGATGACGGTTTTAATATTGGCTTACATAATATTGGCTTTTGCTTAATTTCTTGGAAAATTATTAAAAAATTAACTATTTTCTTAATCATCACAATAAATTTCACCCTATAATTTACCATTGAAAGAGGTTTGGGATTTTACAATCATATCTTTTAAATATGACACAATTGGACAACGAAAAATGTAATAATAATAAATTACCTAATATACATTGGTATGGATTTGATGTACCTATTTTCCATTGCCGATAAAATAATTCAGATTGATATTACTTATCGCCAATCTTTCAAGCATCTGGCAAGCCTTAACCAATTTCAGTTGGCATCGGAAATCAGAATCAGAATTCAGATTTCAGAATCGTGAAAAAAAGAGAAATCATAACTATAAGTAAAAAATTCTTATTAAACATATTTTTTATATCTTTGGTTTTTCTCTTTTAATTATTTTTTACAATAATCTTTGTCGTTGATAAATTCTGCTAAAAAAAAAGAATTAAGGGTGCTATTTAATTGTGTTACATCACATCAAGTGTTTTTTTTTTGCGGAACGCGTTGTTGTCAACAATAAAAAATGTGTTTTATTTGAATTCGGGGTTGGGATGGTTTCCGCCAGAGATATACATTTTTTTTTTTAAATAATTTTACGATCGAACCATTTTAAAATCGTGGAAAGAACTTATATTGAAAAAGGCAAAATTTTGATGACAGTACGATTTTTCAACATAAGAGGGGTCTTATAAGTGGCGATTTGGAAGCATAGCGTCACATACTTTAGTTCGATTATAGAAATTTCAGTTTCTGTCTACTTAAGTCAATCATTTTTTAATTTATTGTTTTTCCTGGGAATTGGTTGAAAAGATCCAAACAGAAGCTTCCTGTTTGTGATAATTTTTATTTTAGAATCAAGCATTTCTCTGAAACAGCATTCTAAACACTTGGTTCATTTATATCACAGTCAATTCAGTGAGAATCCAAATTAAACTGGCATTTTAACGAATATAAAAGTTATTGTTTATACTAGTTGCCAAAGTGAATTTTTTTCCCACACAAAAAAGTTGAGGGACATCACAGTCAGATCGGAAATCATTCTTAATATAGGGGGATTAGTATCTAAAGTTGTAGTTGGCCGTTCAAGGAAAGTATTCTAGTGTACTTGGCTGACTTGTCCAAGGCCATCTAATACTGACAGGAAAATTGTTAGGGCCAATTCAGCGAAGGGCTGTATGAAATCATAACGAATTTGTATGAATTTTGGCATACAAGTTCAAAAAAGTTCCGAATGATCTATCGTTATCATATTTATGATGTTAAGTCTCCAAGTTGTGTTTGATAAATGAAACGGGTCGCGTCAATAAAAAATAAATGAAAACAAATAAAGTTGTGAAATTATTAAAATATACCTATCCAATAAATAAAACATTTAAAAAATTTACAATTTTTGTGTGTTTATTTAATATTCATTTATTTATCGTTAATTCTAGACACTGAGTGTTAAACAAGAAGGGATCTTAAACTGCATATCTAAGTCTGATTAAAAAAACGAATGCAGAATGAAATCAAAGAACCTTTAGTATAAGCGAAATAACCATGTTTGATATTTTATCCAAGACCTAGCTGAACTGAAACTCGTAGCAACTCGGTTTTTTAATAAGTGGAAATCAAATTTCTGAATAATTGTAAAATGTGCGTTTAATATAAAATCTTTTTATATTTTTGGGCAACAATATATATCTATCTTTCTATTAATGGAATGAAACCTAAACCAACAAATTTTATAGTCGTCGAATCTTAAACGATTAAAAAAGATACCAGTAAATAACGATATCATACTTAGCTCAGAATTCCAATGAATACTAATTTTTTGTCGTTTATCTAAAAATTCACTTTGGGTTAACATTTTCAAATAAAATTATGTCATTTGAGTCAAGTAACTCATGTATTGATGTCCAGTAAAAAAAAAATTGGAGAAGTTGTATCATCGGTGTCAACTGTCAACCAGGTAAATCCGCAAGTCTATCAATTTCGTATTAGCGCCGCCACCGATCCGATCCACATGTAAGGCTTTTTTTATATAAATATAATTTACATTACGAATTAGGTACGATATAAAGTATCTTTTCCTTTGAACCTGTGGCTTTGATATTTGAGGTTTTTTCTTCGATTGAAAGTGTATGATGTTGCTTGCGATTGCAAGGCGCGTGTCGGAGACAGTAGAAAGTTAAGAATTTTTTCGAAATGACGAATACTGTGTGTATAGGTAGTTGAGGCTTGCACATTTATTTCGTCTGCGTGGTTACAAAAGAAAAACGGAATTAAAATTCAAACAACTTTTGGAATGTTATTTTAGTGGCGACATTAAATTACATCTTTGTTCTAGTGAAAGAGTTTTTAAAAGATGTGTAGAGCAAGTCAAAGCAACAGTGTGCTATATTTTTGGTCAGCAGCTGGTAATGGTTTATGATATGTTTATATAGTATCTTGCGGGTTTATGTTGATAAACAAACAAGCTTTGTAGGTATGAGGTATTATTTTCTTTCCTTTTTTTGAAAGGACACATGTATGGCATTGTGTATAATATATGACATCTTTCAAATGTCGCCAACAAATAATTACTCACCCGCATAGATCCCGTTAAATGTATGCGATGGTCTATGTCATGGTCACTCTAAGGTCTAAGGGGATCGCTCGACTGTAGCTTAGTAACATAGACCAGCTACTTCAGGAAACCCCATGCACAACAAAAGGCCTAGCGGGGTCAAATCGCATGAACTTGATTGACATTTAACGTCACCTCTGCGAGAGATAACCTAGCCCACAAATCGTTCATGCAAAATGCCAGTCGTAGCATTGAAGATTTTACTGTGAAGAGCCTACACGTCTATCGTAAAATTGGTGCACGTGCAATTCGTGCAACGTTTGCACTAACGAACATTCATTTTGATAATAAAGTTTTATCATAGACGCTCTGTTCAATCGTGTAAACCACAGACCATATACAGATCGCCAACTGGTACTCCCCTGAAACACCCTCGAAATATTTATTCGTGTCTGTGAATACGTGTACATCTCTGCCTGTGCATTTTTTGATGGCAACCATCTCTGCGTATGCCATTTATTTTGTTGGTGTGTTTGCTGCTCCCATTTAAAAAGCAAGGGAGAGCGTCACACTCTCAAAATAAACGGCATATCAGCTGATTTTTAGCTTGGTGGCAAAAAGAGAGACTATATGGTGAGTTGGCGGTCTGTATCTTCTTGGTCCGTGGTGTAAACTATAAACCATGGTGATTTGGCTTTGAATAATAAACAACAGATTTGAAAGATGGCAGCAAAATAAGATGGCTGTAATCGAAAAAAAAACTTTAGGTAAGCGCGTCCACATTGTAGGTACAGCTCTTGAGATTCTGTAGCTTTTTAATTTTTTTACAAATATTATAAGTGCCTATAACAAACAAATGATCTTTTATTTAAATTATTGCTTCATTCATTTTATACCAACTTTGCAACTACTAGATTTCTATAACTCCTCGCTATTTTTTGACATTGCAATATCAATATCTTGGAAAGAAAACATTATCCCAATTTTGAAAACTTGAAAAATCTTAATTAAAGACTCATAGTACTATTCACTCCAAAGTCATATTGCTGCAAGTATTCGAACAATTTTTTAAGTGAAAGCTTCCACATTCCACAAAAATAGTAAACAACCAACATAACCAATCACAAAGCTCCGACTTTACTAGACACTTTATTCATATTGCTGTCTATCTCTATGGGGATAAGAAAAAAAAAATATTTATAAAATAAATTTCGTTTCATTCAACCGAAAATAAAAAGATAAAAAAAAAACCATTTCCTCAGGCAGCCAATAGGCGGTAACTTTTAAATAAAATTCGTCACCAGAATTGTGTATCTATGGTTGCTTTATATTTTTATTGTATCTCCTTCTTTTCTCCGCATTTGCGTAAATTTTTGTTAGATTGCTGCTTTGGTCTTTGCCCCGTGAGCCCATGCCCAGGTGAGGTATTTTTTCGTAGCCTAAGTTAGTTGGGTTTCCCACTTCCACTTTGGATTCATATTTAGTATTAAGCATTTATTTGTGTTTCAGAAATGCGTGCTGGTCTAGATGTTTCAGTTGGTTGTGTTTTGGCTTTCTGTAGAAAGAATATGGGTGTTCTTTCCATTTCCAGGTGTCATTTAGCTGGTTTTTTTTTATGGTTTCTAGTTTAGTAGATTTCTTATTGGCTACAGCAAAAAGTAAGCGAGAATGAATGTGATTACAGGTAGGAGGGGTACCTTGTTCTAGTATAAATATATATAGTTTTTAATTTTTCACTTTTCGCTATTCAAATTCAAATTCAGCTACTAGCGATAACTGTGCACTGAAGTTAATCACAAGATTTTGATTAATCTGTGACCAATGATGACGTCATATTTCATTCAATTATTGTATTTTCTTCAATTTCTAAATATGTAAAAGTCTTTTGAGTTCTGAACCCTTTCAAACTGTACCTATTGATTTATTTAATTATTTCGTCAATCAATTTACATATTTTTATACTGACTAAAATATTTCAATAATTTATTACTTAAACTTATTTTATATGTATAACTTAAACTGGTATGAATGCATGATCGATTTATAAAAAGGAGTGGGCCAAGATGGCTGAATTGGGCGTTAGGAAATAGCGCCCAAGGAAATATCGCCCAAACTGATTTGGAAATAACGCCCAAAAAATAGTCGAACAAATTGTTTGTTGTACATATTTATTTTTCAATTTTGGGTGCTATATCCTTGTTTAAGTTTGTTTTTTATAAAAGGCAATACTGCCCAAAATATGAAGCTGAAATGGTGTAAAAGGAATTAAAGCCCAAAAGTAGGAATAACCGCCCAAAAGTGCAAGTACAAAAAGAAAAAGCACACAAATAGGGGAAATATCGCCCAAAATTTTATTTTTCAAACAAATATTTGTATACTGTCTATCACTAATTGCCTGCATAATGGACACAAACAATTTTCTTGTATTGAACAATGTCACTGCGGTCGCAAAGCCGAGTGGTTCGCGCATCGCCCCCCCCCCCCCCCCCCCATGGGGGGGCCCCATGCACCGAAGTTAATTTCCACATCTTAAGGATATTGTTCAATACACTTTACCAAGAGATTAAGTAAATGTTACATGCTTCAAAATTGTTTTTAGGTGATGAGAACCAAACATTTTGCCGCTCCCGCCTGGTCACTGCGGTCACAAAGCCACGTGCCCCCCGCGTCGCCCCCCCCCCCCCCACGCACCGAAGTTAATTTCCACATCTTAAGGATATTGTTCAATACACTTTACCAGAGATTAAGTAAATGTTACATGCTTCAAAATTGTTTTTAGGTGATGAGAACCAAACATTTTTACTTAAAATAGTTATTGGAAATTACGCCCAAAATTTTGGAAATATCGCCCAAATATTGCAAAAACAATTTCCATATAAAATTTGTGGGCGATATTGCCATTTATTGATTTGGGCGATATGGAATTTTGGGTGTTAAGCCAAAATTTGTGGGTCATATTTCCTTTTCTTTTTTTGATTTTGGGCGTTAACAAATTTTTTGGACGTTATTTCCAAATCAGTTTGGGCGATATTTCCTTGGGCGCTATTTCCTAACGCCGCCGCCGCTGAATTGAGGTACACCAGGAAAATTTTGTATTGCATAACACAAGCCATCCCATTACTAATTTTGACGTATTATTGCTGACGTCCAACCAAATAACTTTCAATCCATTGAATAACTTAAGCAAGAAAAGAGTTACCGTGACCACGCTACAAAATCAAGAATGACATAATATAAATTTTCTACAATTTTACTTGACCATGTGACAAAAAATACTAGTTCTCTAATGATACTTTCACATTTTTCGAACCTTACCAGGAGACTGACCATTTCATCGAAACTAAAACGACAGCGAATAGAATTTGAAAATAATTTATCAATGCCAGTTCTTACTTCATGAATTTTAAAAACAAAATCTGTATAAAATTTGAGATGTTGACGCATGAATCCTTGATCATATAAATAAATTAGTAGTAATATAATATCGTTCATGTTAGGTACTATCGCCACATTTTGTCTTAGATGTGCTACTAGAAATGAAGTTTTAGAAACAAGAAGGTGCCACAGTCAATTGCGACAAAACCTCAAAACTTTATGATAATAATAGATTTTGTCATAGTTTTATGTTTTTATACTTAGGGGCAAGTCCATAAAACCGCATCATGAATTTTATGGGCTTACCACGATATCTAGAAAAAAAATCTAGAAAGGACAAAATCTAGAATATTCATAATTAATTTTAAACAATTCGCGCTCACGAATGAAAAAAATCTAGAATTTCTTTTTTTCTAGCTTATTCTAGATTTCGGTCTTTCTTGATTTTTCCAAATTCTAGATTTTGTCTACTTCTAGATTTTATCTTTCTAAATTTTTTTTTACAGATTTTGTCCTTTTCAAATTATGTCACTCTAAATGACGTCTTTTTCCCTAATTTTACTGACTAAGATTTGGTTGCATCATATGATGGCAAGTAAAAATAATAATTAAAACAAATAAAACTGACTCCATTTCAAACTCTAGCAAAACAACTCCAGCTTCTAATTTTGTATCTCCTGGACGCTGGACAAGATCAAATAAAATCTCCGTAAATATTCAGAGCCGCCCTCTCGCTTAAGCTCGGACCGCAGCACAAGTTTTACTTGTTTATTCACAAATAAAGTTTTTTTTGTAAAGCTACCATTAGACGGTCCTTGTAAATGGTCCTTGCAAGGACAGTCTGACGTCACAGAAAATGTGTCCTTGTGCTGTCAGTAAATGGACATTCTTCACCGTGTCTCTGCTAGTAAGAATGTCCATTACACGAATGACACAAATTTGGCATTCTTGTCCCAAAGTACAATGTCCACCAAAGTGGACATTGTTACTTTTGCATTTCGGTGTCCTTGCAAGGACAAGCATAACAATGTCCATTACACGACATGACCATTTTGACAGTTGGTAGTGAATGAAACCTCGCTGAAGAATGCAATTTTTTGCAATGACCATTACACGACATTTATGAATTGGTCCTTGTAAAAAGTAAATTTGACGTTTCGGGGACATTTATAAATTGAGTGACTATCGTATTGTCTTTTTTTCTCTAGAAAATATTCACGAGAGGTATGTGTGTGAAGTTTTTCGATAAAATAATTTCAATTAAATATAATATAATAAAATTATAGTTATAACAGGTAGGTATGTCGTACTACAATCGAAAGTTGCAGATGGCGATTTTCGCAGCACATATATTGGAGAGCAGCGACGACGACGACGACGACAACAACAACCAAGGGCCAACACGAAGAGTTCGTTCTGTGTTGTCCAAAAGAAAGTTCAGAGTGGGAACAGCAAATGCACGCAAGGTTGTCAAAATCTGATGTCACTTTGGCAGCTCATTGAAATTTAACAACAACAAATTCACCCTGAAAAGTGGACATTCCAAGCAACAATGTCCCGGCAGAAATTCGTGCTGTTGCATTGTTGGGACATGGTCTTTGCAAGGACAAGATGTCAAAAAAATCTGTCCTTGTGTCCCATCAACAATGGAAGGACCATTACACGGTCCTTGTAATTTGTCTTTGCAAGGACACATGACATTGTGACATTGTGGTGGACATTGTGGTTGTCCTTGCAAGGACAGCATTTTACAATGTCCATTACACGACATGTCGATTTTAGGACAGATAAATACGTCATAATGACGTCAGACTGTCCTTGCAAGGACCATTACAAGGACCGTCTAATGGTAGCTTAAGCCAAAAGAAAATATGAAACTAAAATCGATATTTAAAACAATCTGAAGAATAAATTGAAGATCTACTGACAAATCGGCTTCAGTGGAAGTGGAAGCCAAAAATATTGCAACAATGTTGCCAAAATGCTATTTATAAATAATAGTTCAGGGGTGTTATGATGATCGAGTTTTTTTTTTTTGTCATTCTATCCATGAGATGTGACTTAAACCGCAAACGAAAATATTTGTTTTTATTTTCTCTTTAAAAATATTTTATGGCCGAGAAATTTATGGTTTGCTGTTTCATGAAGATCCGCATCCGGCTAGATGTTTTGAGGCGTATTCGACTATCTTTTATTTGTGGTTCCATATTAATTGGAGCACAGAGCAGCCAAACCCCAAGTCAGTTTATTTTAAGTAGGTAGATTTTTTTTGTATTCCTTTTTGGCGACAAAATCTATTATTTGTTGCATTGTTTGTTTTTTTATTTGACCGCATTTCATATCTTAAAAATAAAGTGCACGGCTGGGTCGTACGAACTTGCTCTAATTTGTCAAAATGGTCTTGGGCTTGAGATTTTGGGAAAAGGATTGAAATTAAGTGCAAGACTGGGTCGGACGTACTTGCTCTAATGTGTGACAGTGGTCTTGGGGCTTGAGATTTTGGAAAAAAATCTGGGGAAAAATTATATGAAATTTTATTGATCACTTAAAAATCAATAGTTAAATCGATTTTTTAAGAAAATGGGGTAAGCCATCTGATTGCGTTTACTGTTTAGCCTTTTAAGAATTTTTTTTTTCAAAATCGTTTTTTTTTTTTGAAAAACAGTGTTTTTGAAAAACTTTTCGAAAATATATTCCAAATTTTTTTTGAGTAAGCTAACTTCTTGCACTTTGTAGTTTTTATCAGAAAAATAAAATTACAAAAAAAAAAATAGATTAAACCGTTTTAGGAAAAATCAAAAAAATAAAAAAAATTTAAATCTTTTTTAAAAAACTCAAAAAAACTTTTTTTTGAAAAATTTAAGAATTTATATTATTTTGTTTATAAAAGGGCTTCAACGTTAAAATTTTTATTGAAATTCGTCAAGTGACTTACGAGAAAATCGGATTTTAAAAAACCGGTCCTATGGGGGGTACCGTTATAAGACTTTTCCTGAAAAATTTGTTCCAACCAAAACATAAAGTTTACTCAAAAACCACCATTCAGAAAGTTTTATCAAAATGCCGGTTGAATGATGAATGAGTTTTTCATAAAAAATCATATGGCAGGTACCGTTAATTTTGGAGCTAGAATGCTAATTCCAAAAACCCCTCTGTAGGACATCATAATAATATTATGTACCAAGCGTGAAGCGAATCGGTTCAGCCGTTTAGGCTGTAGGTACCGATACAGGCAGACGGACAGACAGACAGACAGACAGACAGAATTGTCGGACCCACTTTTTTAGGCTCCTCTATCATCGTAATGTTATGTTTGATTGTCAAAAAAAAAATATTTTTTTTACGAATGCATAACTTGCTTTATAGTACCTACCTATAATTGCAAGTAAAAAGGAACAAGTAAATAGGAATGAGAGGATTGTTGTAGTCTTAATGGCGATCCCTGAAATATTGTGAATAAAATCTCGAAATAAAATCTTAGCTTTATTATTTGTATGGTCGTTGTAGCATATTTGTGCATAACACAATGGGTGTTTTTTTAAGAGCTTGAGAACTTGAAAGAATAATACAAAAAATAAATGTTGGAATGACTTTTTTATCATTATAATCTGGTAGATTTTGTAAATATGATTTACGGTATCAGTCCGCCCGCCTCGGCTACGAGTTACATAGCCCATTCGATCAGTCCAAACTTGCACTACTTTTTCCAATAAATCTTGCCGTATAGCGTATACCAATGGTGCCTTGAATATTGGCTTCCAATGCGGCGAGAGTAACCCATATAAAATAACCGAAAGGCACTAAGTCGCACGAACGAGTGGGCCAGTTAACAGGACCACTTCTGGAAATAAAGTTGCCACCAAATTGATTTTGCGATAAATTGATGGTTAACCTTATTGCTGTTTGGCAAATTATGCCGCGCCGGCCGTCTTGTTGGAACCAAATGTCGTGGACGTATAGCTCATAAATTTTTTGAAACCAAAAATTAGTCAGCATTGCTCGATAGGGCTCGTCATTCACCGTAACGGCAGCTTATTCCTCATTTCGAAAGAAATAAGGACCGATGATGATGTCAGCGTGTAAACCGCACCAAACAGACGGTTTTAATGGATGCTATGTTGATTGTTAATATCTTCAATTGTTGGCTCCATATACTGCAATTTGGCTTATTGATGAAGCCATTTAACCAGACGCAATTATTCGGTAAAGTGTTTCGGAAGGCTTACGGAAATAACGCCCCAATGAAATAAGCCACCAAACGCAAAATGAAATAAACCCCCAAAACTTGTATGGGATTTTAAAGTTCTTTCGCATGAAATAAGCCCCAAAGTTGGTCAAAATTAGGGTGTTATTTCATAGCATTTTGGGGACTTATTTCATACTTCAAGTTGGGGGCTTACTTCATGATGAAATAAACCCCAAAATCGACATTGAAAAAAAGTCCCCAAAATTATTTAACTAACTTGAAGTATTACAAAATAAAATAAACACATAAATTAAAAGTTTTTTTAGTTTAAACCAATTCGAGAACGGTTATGGATACCCTTAACATGAATTAACACAGTGCGAGCGGTTAGGAAAGTAGGATAGGAGATAAAAGGAGATACCGGTGCACATTAGTTTTGAATGTCTGTATATTACAATGGAAAGGAAAAATTGAGCCGGGTAAAGCATTCCACATTCTTGTAGTGCGGCTAAAAAAGAATCTCTATACTTAACAGTACGTCCGAAGTTAGGCTCGAGGGTAAATTGATGGGCATTCCTAGCGATGCGAGTGTTACGGGGAAATTGTTTATGGGGAGGAATGCATCTGGCTATTTCGCTGGAGCACTGTTTGAAAAAATGTTTTCGAGAAGTTTTTTTTTTCTAAAAAAATCAAAACTGTTCAAGAAATCAGATGGCATACTTCATTTTTTTCCTCAAAAAACGATTTAACTAGCGTTTTTTAAGTGATTAATAAAATACTTCGACTTTATATTTTTGACGGACATAATATACAGTCAAAATTCTTTATAGCGAACCTTCAATGGAACAAAAAATAAAAAAATTATAAAATTCGTTATAAAGAAGTGTGAAATGTGTTATGAAACCTCGTGTTCCTTTTTATTTTCAAAGAAAATTGGTATAAAAAAGAAGTTAGTGAAAAAAATTTATATCTTTTGTTAAGAAATTCAATTTTTGATTGCGCATTTAAAATTTTGTTTTTTTATTTTATTATAAAAATCTTCCAATTTAGAAAGTTAAAAATTTGCATCTCAAGTTTTATCACTTGTTTCAATAAAACTTCAAAAATTCTGAAATGCAGTTCTCTTAGAATGGCTTTTTCGTCTCGTCTGAAGTAAACTCTTTTCAAATTGCTGTTGTTCTCGATTATTTTTGATCATATCGATATCGCTGATAATAGACCTTAGTCTTCATCGGAATAATTGTCAAAAGTACCAATGACAGCTTTGTTAAAACAACTGAGGATTGAACTTGTTTTACCTTCGAAACGCGACCCTGCAAACTTAAACTACATTCGATGGAACATAACTAATATGGGATATTTTTTTAAGAAGAAGGGGAAAAAATGAAATTTGCTATAGAAAGGAGAGTTCGTTATAAAGTAATTTTACTGTACCTACATATTTATGTATGAGGGGACTGCGAAGCTTCTCTATATATACTTCTGATGACGGATAAAATGTTTTGTGTTTCTTCGGTTACTTGACAGTTGAGAGACTACATATACATCAGCTCCCCACACACATCACACTTGTGTGAGAAAAATCAAAATTCTTTCTGATTGATGATCTTAATTAGAAGGAAACAAGTAAACATTTTTTGGAAATACATAGCTTTAATAATCCTCAATTTTCAAATTTTGAAATTTTCCGCCCTGGGCAAATGCCCCGCCCCCCACACGGTTGGTAATTCCCCATTGTACAATACTATCAAGATCTGAATTTAATGAGCTTATCATACGCTGCCGTTGCATTTCCACGTCCGAAGAACATGGACGTGAATCTGGAAACGAATATGAGAAGCTGAAAGTACTGTCGTCAGCAAAACAATTTAGTGGATTAGAAGTATTAGACAAGAGATCATTAATGAAGATGAGAAAGAGTGTTGGAGACAGAACGGAACCTTGGGGCACACCAGCACTTATTTTGTGGATAGCAGACGGAAAACCATCCAAAACAACGCGAACGGTCCGAAAGGTAATTTCTAATCCATCGAAGAAAGGGTGCCAGACTCTATCAAATGCTTTTGAAATATCAAGCGCAATAATCTTACTTTCCCCAAAACGATGTAAAGATTGGTTCCACTGTTCGGTGAGATTAACCATCATATCATCAGTGGACCTATTGCTACGAAAACCGTACTGCCGGTCATTAAGAAGTTTTCGTTTCTCAAGATATTTCTTGATCTGAAAATGTATCAGGGTTTCCATGACCTTGGAAATAAGGAACGTAAGTGCAATTGGTCGGTAGTTAGAAGGGGATGAAGATACGCCTTCTTTTAGAACGGGCTGGACAAATGCAGTTTTCCATCCACTCGGAAAGAGACCCGTAGAGTAGAGCAGGTGGAAAAGCTTACGCAGAATTATTGGGGAGATACTATCCGGGCCAGCAGATTTGTTTATATCGAGATCTTTAAGAACTCTTGCAACTGAATGATGACCAAAAATTTTTACTACCATTTGGACATTGTAGTATTTTTTGCCTTAGTTTTTGTTCATGTAAAAACTTGATTCTTTGAATATGGGCATTACAGGTCTTTATTGTTGTTTGAACTTATTCCGGTTTTCCTCAGAAGGGTTGGCTTTGTAACTTCGGAAACTAACTTCTCTCACCTCGATAGCTTCTTTACAGCTCAAGTCGAACCATGAATTCTCTTTGGGTTTGATATAATTTTTGTCCTATTTGAAACAAAATTTCTCATTCCGCAGAGAATAATGTTTGCAATCATTTCAGCGCTGGAGTCTACGTCACTATCGAGGAAACATAGTGACTAGTTAAAGTTTCCGAAGAAATTATTGAGACCGTCCCAGTTGGCTTTCTCGTATTGCCATACGGTTCTCTTTTTGATTTTTCTTTAACTGGACTGTTGGAGTACGAGAAAAAAGCTGAAATGATACAATGGTCCGACGCGACGTGCCTAGAGGCGATAATACATCAACAGTGTATTTATCAGGATGAGATGTTAGAAACAAGTCAAGTGTGTTTGGCGTGTGACCTGCAATGTCAGGGATTCTTGTTGGCTTGTCAATTAGCTGAGTTAAGTTGTTGACCTCAGCGAAAATCTCGGCATACCTTCCTTCGGGTGTTGTCTGGCCAGAATATCGAAGCCACGTAGAATTGTGTACATTGAAATCGCCCGTAACAACGATTTCAGTGCGAGGATAATGGGAAACAATTCTTTGAATTGAGTCCGACAGCGCATCGAATTCGTTAAAAGTTGAGTCACTGTCCAGACCCGGGCTTCTATAAATAAAACATATATGGATGATGTGCTTTTGAACGTTGAATTTAAACCACATGAAATTAAAGTCAGTGTTTAAACACTGACCATATTGCGGTAGAAGCTGGTAACATCATTTCTGACGTATACAGCTAGGCCGTGATAAGCGAAGAATATTGGCACTAAGTTGTACCCGTGTAGGTTAAATCCCAACGGATCAGAATTGTTACCTATTTGGGTTTCACTTAATGCCAAAACAGCTGGCCTGTTTTTTGCAGTATGGACGTATGCTGCATAAAAATTCTTCCTAAGCCCACGAATGTTGATATAGCCAATACGGATACTGCTGAAAATTTGGTTTTGTACTTAATGTACGGAGAGACCACTGTTATGTTTTAAGCAATATCCGTAGCGGCGGGAAATGAAGGTGGGGGTCGGCCGCGGCCCGTGGTCGCTGTGGATATTGCTTAAAACATAGATAAGGTCCCTTGGGCGCCACGGGCCGCGGCCGACCCACCACCCTCGTTTCCGCCGCTGCGGAAATAAAAACCTTAAGTAATTTAAAGTTGCAGATTTATTTCAAATCTATTTGGGGCCATATTTCATAACTATTTGGGGACTTATTCCCATCTTCGTTTTTGGTTAGATATTTTACAATAAAATTAGGTAGGTATACCCCAATTTGGGGGATTATTTCATTTTGCGTTTGGGGACTTATTTCATTGGGGCGTTATTTCCGTAAGCCGTTTGTGTCGAAAGTTCCACTTTCTGGCGTTAAACGATTCATGAATTCATCAAGTCTTACTGAATAGAAACTTCAACACAATTTGACATTCTAAACTGTCAAATCATAGACAACAACCATCGAAACTTCTTATGCAGCTAAAACACACCCTGTACATATCAAAGGATAGTCTTAATTCAAATAGCATGTTTATAAACTGCAGTTTAAAAAGCGCCCTTATCTTGCAAAATTCAATATGTCATTTTCTATTGAGTATCATTTCAATATTAATGTACCCAAAGGAAATTAATGCTTAACCTGCTTGTTCTGGAATTAGTTGTGATATTATTGTAACTGTTTTCTTTTTGGGCAAATTTATAAAAGCCACAAAAGAACTTTCAATTTCGAATTCCAATGAGTACATGACCAAAACAATGTATGTGTATCCAGTTTTGGTAATCAACACCCAAAAGCAGGAATAAAAACCTTTGTTTTCGGGAAATTCAATCGCCCGCGCCTGAACTAAACTTAAAAAGTCAATGACATTGTGAACTCATATAGTGTCATGTCACTCACCATACAATAGTATATGAATTTATTATTTGAAAAAAAAATAAATAAATATCAATTATCAATTTCAAACCGTAAATCTCAAATTTTAACCATAATCGAAAAATATTTTATTTCGAAAGAACTGCAACACGAGATACGTGCATTTTTTTAAGATTTGGCGTATAACGCCACCGCACCGTCAACGGCGAAACAATGTATATTTCGTTTCGTTTTGTTCTTTGAAATTCGTTTCCATGGTTTGACAAACCTACATTTACTCTCCAAGCCTGAAATCTTGCATTATGACTCTCCCTCCATATTTGATAATATACGTAATGTGTGGTGTGGGTATGATGGTGCATGCCGTGCCGCTGCTAGTGTTTCCACAAATTTAAACAACCTTTCGACCGAATTGCGAATTGTGGATAATGGAAATGCCTAGTATCTATCAGATTCATTTATCGAGTTGATTCAATTTTGAGCTTTACAGTTTGCATTTTGCACCTCCCACCATATGCACAACGTCGTGTAGCGAGCGGTCGGTTGGAGCAGCGGTCCGTGGTCCGTCGTCGTAGCGTTGGTTTCGTCGTGGTTGTCATCGTGATCTGGTCGTTACGACTTGTGCATAAGTGCATTATGTATATGCAATGCATGTATGTAATTCCCCCATAGATTTGCTTGGGGTGGTCTTTCTACTTTCACAGAGAAGTACCACACATTTTGTGAAAAAGTTTACAATATATGCCTCATCGCTACTGCTGCTACACTCAGGGCAGATAGATATAGTATATATAAATAATAATTGCATTTGCTACAAAAAATGTAAAAACAAAGCAGATAAACTGAGGAAACTCTCGCGCCCCCATATTTTGTATCTATCCAATCACAAGGCAATGTTTTTGTTAGGTGAGAATATTGGCGAACTTCGAGCATAGAGGGGATGAAAAAAATAAAAAATGATGCACTTGAATCTCTTAAGAGTTGTGGGAAATGGGAACTGGGAACCCAGCTAGTATTTTTGTATTTCGACGACTAGAGTGAATAATTTTTATTATAAAGCTTAACATAGATTTTCTTGTGATTTACGTTTTATATAACCTTAATGATAGCTTAATCCATTTAAGAATGCAATTATTCAAGCACAAATTAGATATAGGTAGGTACCTACTGTGCTGTTTGATTTTTTTTTTGCTTGTAAATTAAATTTATATTTTCGATAGACACAGTCTGTTAAAAATATTTCAAAAATTCGAAATGAGTAAATAAATGAAAGCATTATTCATAAACACAAAATACAATGTAGAAATAAAGAAAAAATCGTCTAAATAATATAATTCTGGAAATTTCAGATATGATATTTTAAAAGTACCTACTGTCCTCTTGTCCCTTGAAATTCTATCAAAATCATAAAAGTTCTTTCTAAGAAAACAGGAAAATATAAACAAAATTTGGCTTTTATTCTTTAGAAAAAGGATATATGAGTAATCGTTATCGTTTAAACAACAACATAAATGCCACATTATGAAAAACGGCTAAATCACAGACTATAATAAGCAATTTAAGAGGAATCTTTACAGCAATAGTTCCGAGCCGAGAAAGTTAATCAGCGGCACATCTTTTAATTGTACGGCTTCCAAAATAAAAACTTGGTGGAAATTAATCTTTGACATTTAAAAAAATGTAATAAACACTTCTTTTCCCACAATTTAAAATTTGTTTTTATTTGTTTAAACTTATTAAGCCAACGCTTTTCGTCTTAAGTAGAACATCATCAGGGTACTAAATTTCAATTAATTAATAGCCCATTCCTTAAGAAATAATTTTGTATCCTCAGTTCAATTTTAATTATCAATTTTTCATTTTGTATGTTTTTATTTATTTGTATACTCGTACGTGTGACATTACTTATGTCATGTTTTAACCATTGTGATTGTATCATTTCATATTAGATTTAGTGCTTTTCTCGAAAAGTGTTAATCTTATTGGATTTGAATTGAAAATTGCTAATTCTAAGCCAAGATCAGATTTTCGAAATAGTTGAAGGTTTTCACTGCAGCCATATAAATACGAACAGGGAACTCCGCCTTTCTACTTAAATCACAAAAAATACATTTCAAAGTTCCGAAGAGATCATTCTTTAGGTATATATTCCGTTGAGATATTTTGTCTTACTTTTGTATTGAGATTGTATAGTGAGTTTTTTTTAGAAGTTTGAGAACTTTAAATAATAATAGCAGACAGAAACATTGTCGGTGTGAATTTTTTTTTACTCTTATACATATAATCTTGTAGATAGTTTTAAATATGATTTGCGGCAAATTATGTCCGCCGCAGCTAAGCTACGAGTTACATTAGTCGATTCGATCAGTCCAAATTTGCACTACAATGGTGGCTTGAAAATTGGCTTCCAATGGTTTAATATAGTCCCATATATAGTAATCGAGAGGCGTTAAGTCGCACAAACAGGACCACTTCTAAAAAGAAAGTTGTAACCAAATTGATGGCTAACGCTAAGCGCGCTGTATGGAAAGATGCGCCGTCTTATTGGAACCAAATGTCGTGGATGTTTAGCTGATTAATTTTTGAAAAAAAAAATTGGTCAGTATGGCTCTCGCCATTTACCGTAACGACGCCAGCGTGTAAACCGCAGTGAACATTCAATATTAATGGATGTAATGATGATTCGTTTATGGCGTGAGGATTGTCTTCGCTAAGTATACGGCAATTTTGTTCATTGACAAAGCCATTTAACCAGATTGTTTTGACCGTAAAATGGGCGAAATACCTACTCGCAAACATGTTTATCTATTTTTTTTTTTTAAAGTAAATTCCCACAATTTGTAAGCGTTGTTTCGGCGCTGAACGACTCATGATGAATTGCTAAACCAAATGCGGAAATATCAACACCGTTTGAAAAAATCATATGAAATGTTATTGGTCACATTTTTTTTCAAAAAACCAAGTAAGCAATCTGATTTTTATTTGCGATTATAGGTACTATAAGGCAAGTTATGCATTCGTCGAAAAAAAAGTTTTGAGATAACAATCAAACATGACACTACGATGATAGCGAAAACGAAAAAAGATGGTCTAAAAATTCTGTCTGTCTGCCTGTCTCTCTGTCTGTCTGTCTGTATGTATAGAGACCTTCAACAGCCCAAAAGGGTGGGCCGAATTGCTTTAAACTTGGTGTATAGGCTTTTTTAGGTATTGTACAGATGGGAAATTGAAATTTTTTTTAGCTCATAAAATAACGGTACCTGCCATACAACCTTTACGTTAAATCTTATTTTTCTCAATAACGGATATAACGATTTCTATTTAAAAAAATCAGTGTTGCTTTTTAGGTACGACCAATCATATGGCTGAAAAAAAAGATTTAAAAAATGGCTAAGAACGGTACTTTCCATAGGACCGTTTTTTTTGCTTTCGACTAACTTGAAAACGACTCAACCGATTCTTTCGAAATTTCACACACATATAGCTGTAGGTAGCTCAATTTGTATTGCATACCAATATTTTTGAAAAATATTTTTTGTTTTTTTAAAAGCATTTTTAAAAAAAAATTTTTTAAAATTAATATTTTGAAAAATGCTTATTAAATTTTTTTCTAAAAATTTTAAATAAATGGCGTTTCTTTTTTTTTTTAATTTTCAAAAAGTTTTTCAAAAAAAACTTTTTTTCTCAAAAACCGCTTCACAGATTTTTATAAATTTATTCTCATAAATTCAAATTTATCCAAGAAATAAAATGGCGTACTTTTTTTTCAGCTCAAATAAGTTTAAGTATTTATTTAAGAATTTTGAAAATTTTATTTTTATCAAAATCTCAAGCCACTGTCACACATTCGGGCAAGTTCGTGCGACCCAGTCGTGCATTTTATTTCTATTGTTTTGCATTTTAAGAAAAAAGTATTTCAAAATCGTCCGACCAGTTTTTTTTTTTTTCAAAAAACGGCTTTTTTGAAAAACTTTTCGAAAACATATTTAAATTTTTTTTTGAGTTGCCAACTTCTAGCATTTTGTAGTTCTTATCAGAATTTTTTTTTTAATTTTTGAAAAAGCGATTTTGATAAAACTAAAAAAATTACAAAAAAATTACTTTAGAAAAAAATTGGAATTAATATTACTTAGTTTATAAAAGAGCATTCACATTTAAAAAAATTATCGAAATCTGTTAAGTGTTTTACGAGAAAATGTGATTTGACAAAACCGTTCCTATGGGAGGTGACCGTTATAGTGGAGTCAATGAAGGTTTTAACCCGGAAGGAAGTCCACAGAAACAGATCCGATTTTGATAATTTTTTTTAAATTTTTATTTATTTATATTGTTCAAAATCAGAAACATTGCAGGTGGAGGAAACAATTAATTATATTGTTTAAACAATCTATTTGTTTATAAAATTATGGATTCACACTAGGTGCTTAGGCGGGAGGGCCGATTTGATAAGAAAATTACTTACATTGGAAAAAAATTATTTAGAATTAACGGTGACTCCTACAATACCATGACATAACTTTTAATAAAGCCAAAATTCTATTCTTTTACTGTGTTCTTAAATAAAGTTCTTTTAGTGGACCGTTTTTGAAATATTAAATTTCAAACTCAAAACCTTGAAAAAAGTAAAAAAAAATTAACTTTCAAACTAATTTTTTTTCAAAATTTTACGTGATGAAGTACTAATTTTTTATCAGAATTCAATGCTCCTATCAATTATCAGTCGAAATCTGGAAACCGGATACTTTTATCTCTTCTACTTTTTGAAAAAATATAAAATAACAAAAACCACATCGTCCAAAAAAAAAGTATAGAGTTTTGGCTTTACAAAAAGGTATAGCATGGCATTGTAGGAGTCACCATTAATTTTAAATAATTTGTTTCCAATGTAAGTAATTTGCTTATAAAATTGCCCCTCTAGCCTAAACGGGGGAAGATAGACCCCTCTCCCATAATTTTTTTGTCTTGCCTTGATCCAACCTATACGCTATAGTTTTTTGGGGCACCTAGGGTGAATCCCCAATTTTATAAACAAACATATTGTTTAACCCTAGAAGACTAATGTTCGTTGATTCGACGAACACATTTTTCTTTTTCTTGAATTCCTTTTTACCCTTTTACGCAATCGCTTTCGTTCTTTGTGTAGCTCTAGTCATCCATGAGTTCTTGTTGTGTGCGGACGCTGGGATACTTGTGTGCTCAGGTAAGGATGGTTTTTAGGGAAAAATAGCACGATCGTTCGTCGAAACGACGAACATTAGCTTTAATGTAACATTTAGCGACTATGACTTCCAATATTGCACTCAAATCTCAGGGCTAATATTTAACTTAATACTGCCAAATCTGAAAAATCTTCAACAGAGAACAGCACAGTTGAAATCAGCCCGAAAAAAAGAAAGATTTTCAAATTGTGTCCTTCAAAAAAGCGGCGTATGACGAAATCCAAATGTGCAAAGTGCAAAATCAATATATGCGGAGAACACAAAATTGAAGTTTGCACCAAATGTACAAATTATTTTTTTTTTACTATTTTTGTTATTTTTATTCGTTTTTTTATGAATTAATGTTTATGTTTTAGTTATTTGGAATTAATATTTTTTTTTATTTTTATAAAAAAAAAAATCAAGAAAAAATGATCTCATAAAACCTTTGTTCCTATAGAAAATAAGTAAATAAAGACTTATTTTTCTGAAACTTAAAATTAAAACTTTGTGTTTTATTACAAAAAAGAGTCAAAGAAAATATGTTATTTATAATAACAAGAATTTGTCAATTACTTTTGCCACAAATTGGCTTTGAACATTACGTCGTCGATTCGACGAATGATTAGTCTATATGTACTAAAAAATATGATTAGTCTTCTAGGGTTAAAGAATATAAGTAATTATTTCTCCCACCTGATTTTGAACAATATAAATACATATACAAAAATGTCAACAAAAAAAATTACCAAAATCGGAGCTGTTTCTGTGGACTTCCTTGTATTGCCTGTAACGACCGCTTTATTGACTCCACTTTTATAAGACCTTTCCGGAAAATGTATTCCAACCAAAAGAGGACCCATTTAATACCACTAAGTTTGAGGTGTTAACCCCCAAAAACTCACACACTTGAAACCATTTAGAGCTTCTTACGAAACGCACAAGAGAATTGATGTATAAATTCATCAGTTCATCAATTTTATTAAAAAAGGATTCTCCTTAAAAGAGCTTCCATGCGTAAGCAAGTGCAGGGTAGTTACAAATGAACATTGTACATAGAAGATGAAGAGTTGTCTTCTCCTCTTCTTCGTGGAGTTAACGTTTTAGAGCGAGCGTTTCGGATCCAACTTTGGCCAAGTTTGCTTTGTCAATAGACATGTGTTGCCTACCATCTGTCTACCAAATATTTGTCAATAAAAATTTACATGTAGCCATGGAAATACTAAGATAGCTGTGCTTAGAGGTGAATTTAATATGTGTTCCCATTTCACAGAGAGGTGATCGATTAAAGCTGTTTCGGAGTAAGTTAGCGCAGCCTGGCTATCCTAGAGAAATGATTATGTCCTTGGAGGATTTCACGTTTTTTTTAACCAGGATAAAATTTCCTTTGTCGCAATTAATTACCTATGGAAAACGCTGCAATTGTTTGGAAGACGGAACGAGAGACAAAGTTTAAGTCTCTTCGAGTATTTGGTTTTAAGCCATCAGTACGGAAAACTAGATTTGTTCATCTTCCATGCCATCAGAGGCATCAAGAGGTGTTCATGCTGATTTTTTTTTTGTCAAAATGAAGTAGAAGCGTGGAGTAGCCGATGTTACTCTATGGACTATGGGTGTTCAGTATTTTAGCCTGGTTCTAGTGAATATTCTTCCACTGTAAGATCGCCGATCGGTTAAATTTTTTGAAAAGACTATATTCCTTGCTTTGATCTTGATCTAGCTTGACCTAGGCAAATGATCATGATCAACCATCTTTATTTTTAAAGATAAGTTTTATTACAAAGCTCAAATTCAAAAAAAATTTATTTTGTGTCAGAGCAACTTCATCTCAATCATGATCTTCATTAAAGTCTTCCCTGGAGAACAGTACCTATTTAAATTTCCAAGAATCAGAACAGTATTTTCCTTTATCCCAGTTTCCAGTTTCCAATTTCCATTTCCCATATAACAGCTCACAGCCAGAGTGACTAATATGTAAAAATTAAATTCAACACAGCTGCAACATCTGCATTGACCTTATCAAATGACAAATAATTAGCAAGTCGTGCATAACCAGCAATAAACATTTGCAGTGCAGTGCTGCAACACCTAATTGCATATTCATTAAAAAATTGTAAAAACAAAAAACAAAAGAATTGATATAAGGTATGTGCCACTGCCACACAACGAAACAAAACAAAACAAACCAATACCAAACATTTATTATTATTATTCGTATTTGTACATATGCGTATACATGAAAAAAATAATGAATGAAATTTTCATTGAATAACATTATTTCTTAATCAATAATTCTAAAATGGTTTCCAATAATCCAATCCCAATCTTAATTTTTGCTTTCTTTATTTCTCCAGCTTGAATTATTTTCATTGTATCAAATAATGAATAGTTTAAAAGTTTCTGTTTCGTATACGCGCGAGCACCTATGTGTCTCCTTATTTAAGAAACGCACTCAGAAAAAAAATCTAGAACGTGAATATAATTATTAATTAAAAAAAAAACTTATGGTTACAAAATATATAGCCTAATAACGATAATGAGCGTACATTTTCAATAAAATTTATTTTTTCTATTAAGAATTATGTACATACTTTACAAAGTGATGTCCCATATGAATGCTCATATTCAATATCCATAAATAGAAAAAAAATATTTGTTTTTAGACTTTCAGCTTTCAGGTTGAGACTACGAGACTTGAAAGAAGTTGGAACTTGGAACTGGGAGAGTGGGAGAAGGATTTGTTATTTGGCTTGGTTGGAAAAAAAGTAAGCCAAGTGTGGTTGGTGGAGCTTGGAACATTGGATGTTCTGTTAGTTTATTTTTGCTTAGTTTGGTATGATTTTTGTTTCGTTTTTCTTTATGGTTTATCACCAAAAGTATCTACAAAGCGCATTTGAATTTTTTTTTTTCAAGTTTTTGGATGAAGGAATTTCATTAACAAATACATTACTATGCCAGTAATCGAGGAACGTGATTTGAATTGATAGCATTATTGACTTTTGCGATAGCTATAGGATTTTTATTAGAAATATAAATGAAGAATTTTTACTTTTTGAGTAATTTTACGGGCACGGTTACTTGGTTCAAATTTGTGTTTTATGGTGATGGTGACATCAATAGTTATTATTAAATATTGCATTTTGAATCGCTTATGTATTTTAGATTTCTTATTGTTTTATTTAACTTTTACGTTAACGGGTTTTTTTGATTTTCGTTGGAGAAACCGCTAACGGTGTTATTTCTTTTCAATTCTTAGATTAGATATAGCTATATATTTATGGAATTATTTAGGTCAATTACATGGACTATGGATATAAATGATATTTTACTGGTTGTGTTAATGTTAATGAAATTTAATTTTTTTTTCTTCAGGCAGTGTATTTTCACACGCAACAGTTTTGCCTGTCAGTGTTAGTCAGTCTCGCTCAATTTACTTCTTTCATCCTCTTTGGTAATGCCCAGTCGCCTGAAAGACACAAATAAGTCAACAGTGTCGACTCTGGCATAACTTTTGACACTAGAACATCTGAATGGACACTATCAAGGAATAAAAATTTTTTTCTTGTTGAGACCTGGTCTCTGTTATGGCTTTTTTTAAGAGGATTGTGTAGATTGTTTACAACTCGAGAAAAGTAAGATGGATAAGATGAGTAAAGAAAATGGTTTCCAAATAAGAGAAGGAAACATTGCCATGCACACTGCACAAGTTTCAAAGTAGCCAATTCTGATAAAATGATTCTAGTCATGGTTTTCAAAAGAAGAACTTAAGTTGTGCATTGCAAAAAATTAGTGACTGTTGATTTTTCCTTTACAAAAGCATGTTGACTTTCACATATTATATCATATCATTTAAATAAATTTCTATCATAACAAAATGGTTGTCTTTAGTGGGAACGGATCTTAATTCCGTATTGCAAAATTCTATCTGACCAAAATTCTGCTAATGAGTAAATAGTTCGGTATGACTATAATTCTGTATTTTATTATTCAGCTTTAAAAATTTTTTAATTCAATTCAATTTCAATTCAATTTTCAATGACTTTTATTCATATAAATTTTCATAATCTTAGTTTGTACAACAAATTCATTTTATAGCATGGCTTACGCCGGCGCCGCCGTCTGCCAGAGTGACAACTTTTTGTTTAAAAATTAAATAAAATAAAATTCTAACAATATATTATTTAAAACAAAGATACCGGTTCTGAATTCTAAAACATTTCATCAACAATGAATGCATTTTCTGTATCGCAGACTCAATAATATATATTTATAAAGGTTGGTCCAATCCGCACCATTAAGAATAAGATACATTTCATTGTTTGTGAGATAATTCTTGCCATAAATGTCCCTTCTCGTTTCCATCAAAATGGGGCACCTGCCTAAGAAGTGTAATATATCTTCTATTTCCCTCAGGTTACAAAGTCCACAAAGATTTGGAATATCAATTCTATTTGGGATGAAGTTAAGTGGAAGTATCTCTGCTCGGCACAGGGAACCTGGTCCCGAAGTCAAAAGTCCCGAATTTGACTTTCGGGACTTATAACCCACTTAGGTAGGTCATAATCCCCGAATATGAATTCGCGAATATGAATTCGGGACTTATGACTCACTGTGCTGGGTCATATGTCCCTTTTTTATTTCGTTTCTAATGGGACAAAAGTCCCGTATGAAACCATATTGTAAATTAAGGTTCTTTGACAACATAATAAATCTATTTGTTTTTATTTATTTATGTACCTACAAACAATTTTTGATATAAAGAAAAAAACAGAACAATTAAAAACAGTTATGCACATATGTCCGCATAGCCATATGTCACTCCATCAAAAAGTCATCGTACTAGATTTAACATTTTTAGGAACGCAACAACAAAATCTTAAGCCATACAAATTTATTTATCAAACCAAAATATTTCAAATCAAATAATTTTATATGATTAAGTATGATGAGCTTTAACAAACAAGAAGATGCAGCATGCTTTCTAGCAAGCGTAGCGAGCGCAAAAAATTTTGCCCAACATAGAATCAGTGTGAGGTGTGAAAAAACAAAATTGCAACAAGGTCGTACAATATTGTTTTCCATGTGTCCCAGTTGTTGCCTTGTAGATCCAGTGGATAGTTGCAGTAATCCGCCAAACGCTTCCACTCCGCCATCCATGAATTTTGTTTCCTTATTATTACAAAACTGATCTTTTTGGGTAATCTGTTGTCATCGAACTTTAGAGTTTTAAGAACATAGTCTATCTGCATTTTGAGTGTAAAGATAAACAAAGGTGAAAGTCCAGTTTCCAATAGCAGTATGTGATTTGGTGTTGTGTTAGGCAGCTTAAAAGTTCTCTTCAGAAAATAACGCAAGATTTGTTCAACTTCTTCGAACTCCTTATGACCCCAAATTTGTGCTGAATAGAGCATAATTGATTGCGTTGTTGCTTGAAAACCCCTATATTTTGAAGCCGCATCTACATCTTTATTTGCCATAACACTCCTCCAGGTTGCGTTTAGTGCATTTTTTGATTTCGCAAGCTTTAACGCCATATGTTTTTCCATATTTAAATTTCTTGTGACGACCATACCCAGGTAATTGTACTCGTTTACTACCTCAATATCCTGACTTGAAAACTGCCACTTTTCGTTTAGGCAATTCCTACCACCAGCTTGCCGAAAAATCATAACTTTTGATTTGGACAAATTGATCTGCAGCCTCCATCTTTCGCAATACCCAGCGAGCTTGTTGATCATTAATTGAAGCCCATGCGGTGTTTTTTAATTCAAAATTCTGTTTCAAAATTCTTCAAACACTTAAAGAGAGTTATTCTGTACCTGTTAAACTATTTTTATTCAATAAACAAAAACAAAAAGTCAGTCATATATTAAAAAAGCTTAAAATAAAAACAATTAGAAAAGTAAAGAACTAATTTAAACAAAAAGGAAATTATAGACGCGAATTCTTTCCGAATACTCCGTAAAAATACGATACTATACTTGCAATTTCTAATGAAAAAAGTGCTATTTTAATCATCAAAACAATTTTTTTTCATCATTTACAGAATTTTGGAATACAGGATTGTGAACTTACAGAATTTTAAAATCCAGAATTTTGAATTTATAGAATTACAAAATTTTAAAATACAGAAATTTGGAATCCGAATTTCGGCATATACAGAATTATGACCACAACCTGTTTTTAGAAGCAGTGGTAGTAGTAGTAGTAGATTTAAACTAATTTTACAAACATGATACAAAACTTTTTGAACATGTTGAAAGATTTTAAAAAGAACGTGCTATTTACAATAAATATTTCGTCGCCGCCGTTATAAGAAAAATCAGCCCATTTTTGTTGGCTTGAATCTATAGCTTTCATTATACATAATAAGAAGGTACCTACGACGGGGCTTAAAAGTTCGCGGCCTAATGTACTTAATGAAAGAAATTATATTATTTTAATTTTTTATTTTTCAATGTAATCTCCCTCAAGTTAAATACATTTCTCACATCTCGCATACAATACCTTTAACCCACCCACAAAATATTCTGCATATTTCTCTTCAAAATGACGATCAACCGCAGCTTTCTTTTCGTTGTCATCTGCAAATCTCCGTCCCCGTCAGCCCTTTTTCAAATTTCAAATTGGGAAACATGAAAAAATGGCTAGGTGCTAGGTCTGGGCTATATGGAGGGTGGTCAACCTCTGAGAACCCCGTGTCTTTCAGAGCTTGCCTCGCAACATGTGCGGTTTGAACGGGTCTGTTGTCTTGCAGAAGGAGCAACGCGCGCTAATTTTTCTTCGCTCAGTAACATGCCTGGGCGGGGGTCGTCTTCACAGCTCTCTCGTCCTTGTTTAATATGCGGGCCCATTTTTTCACCATCGCATATGAAGGCGCAGAATCCTGAAGAACCGATGACATCTCTTTAAAAATGTCTTTCGAAGTATTTCCCTTCTTTAAGAGGAATTTTATCACGGCGGGTGCTCAAAATTCCGAGAATTTCCAGATTCGGCTGACATGGTGATGTTTGTTGTACGATAAATAATTGAACCATGAGTGCAGGCTTAATTAGTGATTGCTTTTATAATACTAATGAGTGTCGCAACTAGTGACATGAGTAACAAGATAATTACTCATCGTTAAGCACCCTAGGTCGCGAATTTTTCAGCCGCCCATCGTATATGATAACGCATCTGCAAAAATATTCAGTATAATGAAATAAGCTTCATATAAACTTTATTAATTTCAATTTTCCTCATGCTAGCTTTAACACAATACCTTCACCGATGATCTCTTAAAAAAAAAAAAAAAAAAAAAAAAAAAAAAAAAAAAAAAAAAAAAAAAAAAAAAAACATGTAGGAAGACCATAAATGATTGAATGTTCTCTCTTTACCTAGATTATCAAAAAAAAAACCTCTGGTAACATTCACGCATGCGTTAAAAGTATGTCCCTTTCAATAAATTTTATTAAAACCCCATCACCGCGCACTCTACTGAGTTGCCGCCGCCCCCACTACAACACACATCAAAGTAAAAAAAAATATTATTAAAATCTGATCTGAATTCAAAAGTCAACTTAAAGTGTCAATCATAAGAGACAATTAAGCATGAAAATAAAAAAAATCAGAAACAACACCAAAAATAACAGCAGCAGCCATAACCAAAAGACTCTTCAAACATGGAAATAGAAAAACATGACATACCTTTGATGAATTTTGTTTGTATCCGTCCACTTTTAACGATAAAACTAGTTTTATCCTCTATCCGAGCTCTCGGATTAAAAAAAAAAAAAGTTCACCTCAAAAGTAAAATCAGAGACATTTTTTTTACAGAATTTTTGGATTAGAAATTTTTTTTTAAAGAAATATTGTAAAAACAAAACAATAGACCCAAAACTGTAGGTACATGTACACATTATTTTTCCATTACGGATAGACACTCTAAAGTGGGTAAAGCATCGCATCAGTTAAAGGCCATGAGTAATGAAATGAGTATCATCTACTTATTTGCTTGTTGTTTTTGTTCTTCGTCTTCGTCTTCTTCTTCTGCAATTCAATCAATCCGGCAGGCGCGAGTTCTGTAACGTTACACTTGAGATTTTTGTTTTTGTTGAATTTTTTGTGAATTGATCGTGTCAAAGTTTTGGAGTGTGTTTTCTGGGCTGCAGTAGGAAGGTATGTTAGGTACCTGCCTACATGAGTTTAAATTTGACACATTTAAGTGAAATACAAAGTAATATTATGCTCAATAGGTCTTACGAAGTTGCTCTCATGACTAATTACGCTGTCATTATGAGGATGTACAAATATATACCTACCTAAAATATGGAAGTTCTTAAACAAATCGTGTAGATACGGACAAACTTGATTAATTTCAACTGCGAAATGCGTACGAATGCACTAATCGCCCGCCCATAAACTTTAAGCATAATCCTATATTGTATTTGAAGTTTTTTTGTTCGATTAATTTATGTTCGGGTTCGATTAAAGTCAAATTTTATTTTTAACTTTCTAATCAGAGATATTTTGGTGGTCAGTATTTGATGGAATGGAAAATTAAAATAAAAAAATGGCTTTAGGAGTTCGATGGTTTTGTTCTCTATAGTTTGACAGTTGAAAATTTTAAACTGTGTTAACATTTCTGTTCAGTAAGGTTTGGCAATTTATCATAGATCATTTAACACCTGAACAACGCTTCCAAATTGTGGAAATTTAACTTCTAAAAAATTAATCTGTTTGCGAAGTTCATAGAGCACTTCATCCATTTTATGGTCAACATAAAAATGGTAAAATTACTTCGTCAATAAGCAAAATTGCAGTATATGGAGCGAAGACAATTATTTGCAAGCCATTCACCAATCACTATTAAATTTGGCGGTTTGCATCACGTTGGCGGCATCATTGGTGCTCATTTCTCTCGACAGAAAAGATATTTTTTGGTTATTAGTTACTCTTTCTAGTTCTTAATTTTGCCAGGTACCTACGGTTTTTGTTTCGTGCAAAACGCTCCGTTCTGTTTTCTTCAAATTAGGATTTTCGATTTATCTGTAATCAAAATTTTTAATAATCAGTTGCATTCCACTACGTTTTTTTGACAGGATGACTAGCTTTATGCTAAGTCTGGTAAACATTCTTAAATACCATCAAAAAATAAGGAAAATAAAAGAATCCTAAGAGGCACCCCTGTTATCTGTTACCTGTTTCTGTTTGAAACCATTCTTTCAAATATTATATTTCCATCCCAGACTGCACTAACGCTTTCTTCTTAGCATCTTTGTAGTACGAGTACCTAAGTGAAATATTTAACCCCTATTTTCCTTTTATCTATCTCGACTATTTGAGTTTTTATAATATTCAAAACTATCTCAAATATAGTGTATGTCCATGAAAAAATACAAGCAATAACCCTAAAGATTTTAAATTATATCGTTTAGCACCAAAATACAAACTAGATTGATTTCCAATAAATTCAATGTAAAAATCAATCCTTGGGAAATACCTCAGATATTTATATGGCCTATAGTTCCCAAAATCCTTTTAAGTGGTTCTTTTTTTTTTTTTTTTGATGTTTTGAAGGTTTATTTTAAGGTGTCTGTGTGAAGAGCCTCTCAAGTTATATCCAACACTGTTTTTGTGCAAAATGATACAATAGCAAAGCGCTATCTCTCATTTTTATTTGCGATTAAGAATAGGTACTATAACGCAAGTTATGCATTCGTAAAAATAAAAAAAATTTGTTTGGACAATCAAACATAATATTACGATGATAGAGAAGCCGAAAAAGTGGGTCCGAAAATTCTGTCTGTCTGTCCGTCTGTCTGTATCGGCACCTACAGCCTAAACGGCTGAACCGATTCGCTGCAAACTTGGGACATAGTATTATTATGATGTCCTACAGAGGGGTTTTTGGAATTAGCATTCTAGCTCTAACACTAACGGTACCTGCCATACGATTTTTAGTGAAAAATTAATTTTTCTCAAGAACGGCTCATACGATTTTGATAAAATTTTCTGAATAGTTTTTTCTGTGCAAGCTGTATGTTTTGGTTGGAATAGATTTAACAGGAAAAGTCTTATAACGGTACCTCCCCTAGGACCGGTTTTTTTAAATCAGATTTTCTCAAGCCACTTGAAGGATTTCGATGAAATTTTTAATGTAAGGTCTCTTTTATAAACGAAACAATATTATTTCTTTAATTTTTCAAAAAAAAGTTTTTTTGAGTAAACAGAGTAAAATTTTTTTCAAAAATTTTAGTTTTTTCAAAAACCGTTTGTTAAATTTTTTAAAAATTTTGTTTTCTGATAACAACTATAAACTACTAGATGTTGGCATACTTTAAAAAAATTTGGAATATGTTTTGAAAAAGTTTTGCAAAAAAAACCGTTTTTTTGAAAAAACTGGTCGAACGGTTATGAAAAAAATTTAAAACAGTAAAAGAAATCAGATGGTTTACTTCATTTTCTCCAAAAAATGTTTTAAATAGTAATTTTGAAGTGATTAATAAAATTTCGTATGATTTTTTCGCTGCTTTTTTTTTCCAAAATCTCAAACCCCAAGACCACTGTAATACATTAGATCAAGTTCGTACGACTCAGTCGTGCACTTTATTTTTATTGTCTGGCCCAAATGGAATTGATATAGCTTTTCCAATATCTCTTAAGAAACTCCAATCTCCTTAAAATGTAAATGATGTTACCTGCTGCTCCTACATACATTCTTCACAATCAGATTCATATTTCTACAGATGATAATGTGCATAGATTTTAAATCAATACTTTCCGAATATGACGGTGATCGTGATAGTATGGTATTTGGTGTGCCAAAAACATGCCCTTCTAAATGCTAAACCATGCCCTTCTATAGAAAATTATTCAAAGTTCTTTTAACTATAAAATTTCGTATCAAATGATTTACAGGTTTTCTTTGTTTGTATACTTCTCAGAGTTGAATTAACGGGAAACATTTTATTCTATATAAAATCAGAACTTGATGCTATTCTTTACATTATAAAGATTCTTATACCTACCAATAAAAAACGCTTGTAGTTTGGCACCCAGTTTATGAAATTTGTAGTACATATACTCAGGCTGTGCGGCATTGTACGGATAGCGTATTTTAAATCCTTATTGATCACTATACGTACTTATTATACCCTATTCAATAGAATGGGTATATTGTATTTGATGTGGAGTTTGTAACATAGAGAAATAATACCGTTAGGTATAGAAAAGTATATACATATGTATATTGTGACTCGGAAACAAAAGCCTAGTCGATGTAGCGATGTCCGTCCGACCTTCCGGCCGTATCCGTATGTATGTTGTATATTCTATATAAAGGTCGCAATTTTTTAGCTGGTAAGCTGAAATTTGATATATATAATCTTCGGCTCAAGAGTAAGGCTGAGTTCTTGAACCGGTAAAATCCGCCCACAATCGTCATTTTTGTTCAACAACCTCAATTTGGTTAAAAATATGAAAGTTTGGGCGTGGCTGAGGCCCAGTTTTCATACAAAACCACCAATTTTTTTTTTTAAATAATAAAATATCTGCTTATATTAGAGCGAAAAACAATAAATTTTGTGGGAATTACCTACTTGTACATAAACATCTTGTGTATTAAATCAAAATGATTTTGGGCGTGGCTAACGCCCACAGTTCATATTAGAAACTATACAAAATTGTTTTTGCAAATAAATGGTATTTATAATGAATCCACAAGACCAAATTTATGCGTCTCTTAGTCGAAACTAAAAAGCTTGTGTATGAAAAAATACATTTAATTTTGGGCTTAAGCCCACTTTTCATTAATGAACAAAAAACGTAGTTTTAAAAATTTAAGGTACCAATATTCAAACCTTTTTCCGTTCGTTATTTGAAAAATATATCTCTTAACTTTTTTTGTGTAATTTTTATCAATACGCCCACTTTTAAGGGTGTGGTTTTTATAAAATACCTTAAGATAGGTATGATCGTTAAGAAACTACTCGTTTCAGCTGTAGTTTTACACATACATACATAGTTGTATGCCTAAAAATTGACTAATGATCAAAGTTCAGTTAGTGCTTTAAATTTTGTTCACATATTTTTACGACACGCCCACTTTAAAGGGTTACGTTGCAGAGTGTGGTTCAAGAATTGTTAAATACACCCATTATAAGTTAGTACGGCCTTGAAAGATATTGTATCTTATTGTATAAATCTATGCGAATAAATAAATGGACCGAATATGAGTATGAATCGCTATTTCCATTCAAAATCTAATTTTTAAAAAAATAAGTTTTATCTTGTGTTGTTTAAATCGATGAATCCCCTGGCAATTAAAGGCTCAACTTTGGGCGTGGCACATGCCTTTCTTACTGCGCCAGCAGTAATTGATCATTGGCCACACAAAATTAATGTTATTGAATTTGCTCCTGTCTGCTAAAGAAAAATTTTGTTTCCGAAACTGGAAGGACTGGCTGCGGGAGGCGAACGCATACACATACAAAAATATAGGGAATAGGGTATCCAACAGTTCATTGCAAACGTACTGCATTTCTCGTTTATGTTTTTATTTATATTTAAACGAAGGATGGACTATCTCAAAGTAGTTTGTAAGAAAATAGTGTTCTGCAAATTTCATCCACCCCTTTAACAGTAAATTAAAAAGATTAATAAAAAGTCCTCAAAATAATAAATATGCATCATTTCATATTTTCGTATATAGTATTTTATTGCTAAGGTTGGTTCAAATATATATATTGTCTCCTTAAGAAATATATATTGTCTACCACAAAGATCTAATGGTAAAAAAAACACATTCCGTTCGGTGTCTCGAGTCTCGATTCTGTAGCTTTTAACTAAGTGGCCTCGAACCTAACTCATAGTAGGAGGAGTTGGTTTGTTTATTTAATTTTAAATATTTCCGCCGTTCCTGATTTTTTAGAGACTGTTTTTGATTTCATGGGAAATATAAATTTACCATCCAATCCTATGACTTTGTTTATTTTTTGTATTTAAAATATTTCCGCCATTGCTGATTTTTAAGAGATCGTTTTTTGTCTAATACTCGATCCATAAGCTTTATATAAAGTAGATTGGTTTAACAGAAATCAGCGGAAGTCTCTAAACTCAAACAAAAATATACAATAATGCGATGTTGGAATCTTTCAGTGACATTCTTTTCATATACAATAATTAAATTTAATATTTTACGATCGTGCAGCTGGACTGATAGCCAAGCGATAAACATCCTATCATTAAAAAAAATTGTTTTGTTGAGTCAAGTAGATGTGTGATCGTTAAAGTAAAACCTTACTTGAGGACGCCGCATCATCTTTGGGTCTTATAAATTAAACAAAACTTACGGTACTCCCCCCTAACAAAAGCGAAAGTGGTCAATGTGACACGAACTAATATCACCCATCATTTCTCAGTAGACTCCATGCATGGAAGAGTGCTTACAAATTTGAAAAAAAAAGAAGCCCAAGAAAGTAAAGTTCATGAAATTTTACTTTACTTTCCAACTTCACAGCAAAAAACAAACATAATGCTTGGTATGGTGTATACGATATTAATAGTGAATAAGAAAACGATATTGTGTCATTTTTTAAGCTGGCATAGTTCGCAGTGGGATATACGATATATGGAGATACATTTTCAACCTGATAAAATTGGTCGCATTGCAATGTTTGGTCTAGTCTAGTCTGAAGAGAGGCATTGGTCAGAGTTCAGTGATGCTTTGGATTTCTTGGTTTTTCTTTTGGAAAAAATTAAGTTTTGACTATGAATTTGTTTTTGTATTTAGGGGATGGTGAATGATTACGATTCAGGCCAGTGTAATTGTTAGCAATAAGTTGCTCGTGGTACAGTGTTATGGTGTCATTATACCATGAATAAGGATGTCTGACGGGATGGCTGGGTACCATAGTTTGCAAAGGTCTTATGCACTGCATATTAAATGATAATAATTACAGTTTGATAGAACTTTTGTTGCAGATGTAATTTTTTCTTGCCAAGAATATGCCAGTGATGACCTCAACCTCTCAAAGCATGAAGGTCATCTTGTGGATGTATAGGTTTTTTTTCAATGTCTACCATAAATGTATTGCCAAGCAATAGTTGATGCTCGGGTTTTTAGATCTGATAGTATATTGCATTTGCGTAAAGTGACGGCTGTGTTCCGTTGACTAGAGTAAGCGCAGTGTTTCCTAAGGAATGATGTGGTTTTTTTTTTATAATGCACTCGCACTAAAGGGGATAGGAAAACACTTATAATGATTTAACATGATGTGTGAGCGAGGAGAGAAGGAATAGAAATATAGGAAAGAAAGTTGATTGAGATTTTATGTGATGATTATCTCACGAAAATCCCAAGGGTGGCATCCGGTGGAAACTGGGGGAATAAATAAAAATTGCTGCACAGGCTGGGTTTAAACTCGCAACTCTAGGTTAAGCAACCAAGCACTACACCCACTGTACTGTTAGGGATATTGCACTGTTATTGCCTTTTTGCGTATGTTGAGGATTTGGCTGCCAACATCCGAATAACTGAGTGGAGAAGTCTCCCGATTGAAGCTCAGATTGATGTTTTCTGACCGAGTTTTTCAAAGATTAAATAGTACCTATAGCTTGTGTGCGAGATACCAACGTAGCAATGCTGGTTATGGAACTGTCTTTTCATTGCATTTTAAAACATCCACTCTAAATGTGATGGATGAACTGTGCAGGTATATACAGGGTGATTCACGAGCGTTGTGCCAAAAAGCTAAGGCGTGTAGATTGAGTTGAGACAAGAAAAAAATCGTATGGGAGGGGGGTCTATTTCCTCCCGTTTAGTCGGGAGGGGCAATTTTCTGAAAAATTGACTTATTTTGTAAAAAAAAATATTAAAAATCAACGACTTCGTTTACAACACCGTGATATACCTTTTTAGAAAGCCAAAAACTTCTTCTTTCATTTTGTATTTTAATTAAATTCTTTTAACGAATAGTTTAAAAAATATAAATTTTCAAACTCAAAATTTTGAAAAAAAAATTCGAAAAAATAATTTTAAAACTAATTTTTTTTTCAAAATTTTACGTATTTAAGTATAATTTTTGTTCTCAGAATTCAATGGTCCAATTAATCTTTAATCCAGCACTGAAAACCGTATGGCTCTACGACTTTTTGTTGCCAAGGTATTCAAAAATAACCGAACCTACTTCTTCACAAAAACACGAAAAAATTGACTAAATGATCACTTGTGCCATCCCGTAAGGCTAGATTTTCTTCTTTTTGTGAAGAAGTAGGTTCGGTTATTTTTGAATACCTTGGCAACAAGTACCTACGATAACTGAGGTGCCAAGATTTAATAACGGTTTTATGTAGGGGCGTCAAATGCAAGTATTTTTTACTATAGGAGGGCTGGGTCTACCTCACCCCATTTAGGAGGTAGGGGCGATTTTCGAAAAAAAATGTCTTGAATGGAAAAATTAATATTAAAAAACAACGGCAATAGTTAAAATACATTACTATAACGGTTTTAAAAGCCAGAAGTCTGTTCTTTAATCCTACATTTAAATTAAATTACTCGTTACAATAGTTTTGAAAATATTCGCATTCAAACTCGAATTTTTGATAAAAAAACGTAAAAAAATATCTTTAAACCAATTTTGTTCAAAATTGTGAAATGGAAAATTAAATTTTTTTCTGTGATCAATGCTTCAATAAATATTTAATCGAAAAAAGCTTTTATGTCTTCTAGTTCTTGTGAAAATTGAAAATTACTTGAATTACTTTTTTATGAGAGTTTTATTTTTGGTATTTACGGTGATCTAACTTTAAGGATTAATCAACAGTACCTGAGTGGCACGCTTCGCGGGATCTAGGGATTTTAACTCCCTTTTCGGGCTGCACACCTCAATATCCGCAGACAAAATATCCCGGTCAAAATATCCGCGACAAAATGTCCGCGGACAAAATATCCGCGACGCATAATATTACGGTGTATAAACAATGACCTATGTAAGGGGGGCATGCTGCCCCCTGCAACCCCCCTGCCTGGGCACACTATAGGACTTGGGGTAGGTGCGAGGTCGGGTGTATGCGGTTATTTTGTCCGCGGATATTTTGTTCGCGGATATTGAGGCGTGTCACCCCTTTTTTCGGGGTCACATCCACTCACGCAACTTCGTTGCCTGGCAGGCGCCTGTGTCAATTTTATTTTTAATCAACAGTACCTGGGTGGACCGCTTCGCGGAATCTAGGGATTTTAACTCCCTTTTCGGGCTGCACGCCTCAATATCCGCGGACAAAATATCCGGGTCAAAATATCCGCGACAAAATGTCCGCGGACAAAATATCCGCGCCAAAATATCCGCGACGCATAATATTGCGGTGTATAAACAATGACCTATGTAAGGGGGCCATGCTGCCCCCCTGCAACCCCCTGTCTGGGCACCATATAGGACTTGGGGTAGGTGCGAGGTCGGGTGTATGCGGTTATTTTGTCCGCGGATATTGAGGAGTGTCACCCCTTTTCTGGGGGGCACATCCACTCACGCAACTTCGTTGCCTGGCAGGCGCTTGTGTCAATTGTATTTTTAATCAACAGCACCGGGGTGGCCCGCTTCGCGTGATGTAGGGATTTTAACTCCCTTTTCGGGGGCACGCTTTTTCGCTTTGCATCTAGAATTTAGCTTAAAAAAAATTTACTCGGTAATTGCAACAACCTCGGCCATTACAACCACCCTTGTTTTCATTAGTTGCGGTAATCGAGAATGCACTGTACCTATATCTACCTAGGTACTTTACCAATAATTAGCGTAGCTATTTTCACAGCCAGAAGTAAACCTAACAAATTGAATGTCGATCATCAATCGTAGGTACAGCTGTAGGTAAAATTTGTTATCCATTAGATACGAAAAACTGTTCATCACACCCACAGCTGCCTGTCGTTTATATTTATAAATATGTGCAAATTTCTGAAAGAACATTTAATGAAAGAAACCTAATATAGATTCGATAAGAAAAGATTAATAAATACAGAACATGACTAGAAACTTTATTTAAAAAAAAAAAAAAAAACTTATCTTCACTATATCACCACTTCCAGCTAAAGTGTTTTCATTTGAATGCAATTTTTTTTTTGTACTTTGTCTTATTTCCATTTTCTATTAAATCTGTGCCCCTGCCCTGATATACAATATCTGTTTATGCAAGTGGTACTTTTGATTTCGCAATCACATTCAACTTCAACACACAATAATTATATAGGATGACGACACAAGGGACAGACGTAGGGCTGGTGGCTGCTGGCGCACACGAAATCCACATGAATCCCATGATCAATGCAATCCGTCCAAACTCCGAAAGGAGTGTGACTGTTTTACATAAAAAAAGTAAAAAAAAAAAAGGAAAACAAACACAAGAAACACAAAAAAGTCCTCACCATCGAGCGACCGGCCGGCGCAAGCGGCAAGCGCGCTGTTCCAAGGTTTTTCGAGTTCGGTTTGAAGCTACTGATTTCTTTTTAACAACAACAACTGGACTTCGGAAATGCATCTTCAGACAGATGGGAGGCCAACGCCGAACTATAGCAAGCATATTAACAATTTGTTGGTAATTCTGGATGTGGATGAGAAAAATTCAACCAACTCTGGTCTGAATCTGAAGGTTCTATGGAAATTCTATCCTGTTTGCCGGCTGTGCTTATTTGTGATGGCGAGTTTGGAATATGGTGGCGGTAATGGAAATGAGGGACACTGACACACTGATATCGGATGCTGGGTTTGCGCAAAGCAAAGCGGCATACCGCCCGCTGTCCATCGTCAAACTGGCCACTGGCCACTGGCCACTGGCCATGTCCTCTCTCCCTACCTTCCCGTCCAATGTTTACTTTGTTTATCATTTTGTCAAAGGAGATTTGAGACAGATTTGTGGCACTTGGGTGTTTGATGATGGAGTCTTTAGGTCTTTCCTTTCTTTTCACGATCAGCTAGTTTGCGCAGCACCGTGTGTGGGATATTGAGGGAGCTGTCCGCCGTTGTTGAGCTCTGGATTTTCTTGAAAATCTCCATATTCGTGGAATTGATGTGTGCGATGCAATTTTTGTTTTTAATTGACAAGACCGCATGGGCTTCACTTATTTTTGTTTTTGTATTATTTAATGTTTTTTCCTTTCCTTTTATTATTTACAATAACACTCATATCCACTTTTTATTTGATGATTAGGGCCAAAAAAACCATACACTCAAAATAAGTAAAACGGGTATATTTCGCATGGTTTTGCTACTAGACGACAAAAAAAATAAAATGACCGACTGGATCGCACGATCCAGTGACATGACAGTGACAGTGGTCTTGGGGCTTGACATTTTGATAAAAATAAATTTTTCAAAATTTAAAAATAAATTCATAAACTAATTTGAGCTGAAAAAAGTAGGCCATTTTATTTCTTGGATAAATTTGAATTTTACATAATAAATTTATAAAAATCCGTGGAGCGGTTTTTGAGAACAAAAAAATTTTTTTTTAAACTTTTTGAAAATATTTTTCAAAAAAATTCAAAAGAGCCAGTTCATAGGTATTCAGCAAATACATTTATTTATAATTTTTGAAAAAAATTTATTGAGCAGCTTTCAAAATATAAATTAAAAAAGTTAATATGAATAAAAAAGTTAAAAAACGCTTTTAAAAATACAAAAAAAATTTAAATATTGGTATGGAGTATAAATTGAGCTATCTACATCTACATATATATGTATGTGTGAATACTGATTTCTGTAAGGTCTAAGCTAGCTAAGAGGTACCTAAATCAAATTGAAATTGTTTAACAAATAGGTAATTTGATATTTAAAAAAAAAGAAAATCGATCGATGAATATACGTCGTTCGAACACAAATTGACACCTAACTTGAAATTAAATTTAACAAACTTATTTTAATTGAGCAGCTTTCAAAATATAAATTAAAAAAGTTAATATGAATAAAAAAGTTAAAAAACGCTTTTAAAAATAAAAAAAAAAATTAAATATTGGTATGGAGTATAAATTGAGCTATCTACATCTACATATATATGTATGTGTGAATACTGATTTCTGTAAGGTCTAAGCTAGCTAAGAGGTACCTAAATCAAATTGAAATTGTTTAACAAATAGGTAATTTGATATTTAAAAAAAAAGAAAATCGATCGATGAATATACGTCGTTCGGACACAAATTGACACCTAACTTGAAATTAAATTTAACAAACTTATTTCAAGTGTAATTCGACTGGAAATTGTCTAACGATCGGGTTGGGGTCATAATCCCGAAAAACCAAAATCCCGAAAAGCCAAACTCCCTAAAACCCAAAATGCCGAATAGGATCCCGAAATCCCGTAAATTTATATAAAATGAAAAATTTGCGCAAATTTTTCATTTTATATACATTTTCGGGATTTCGATTTCGGAAAATGAATCCTAAGTGTTTACAACTACTGCCTTTGCCTTGGTTGTTGTTTCCAAATTGTTATTTTTTGTATTACTGCCATTGCCTTGGATTTTATTAACAAATCGTTTTCTATAAAACAATATTGCTGTTAATATCCCTTTGAAGAACATGATTTCAAGTTGTTATTGTGCTTGTTCAAATAAAGTTTTAGTGAACAGAGAATTTTCAAGAGTTTTTTTACTTTTTCGGTTTTATTTTTGGGATGTTGGCCTTTCGGGATTTAGGGTTTTCGGGATTTTTGCTTTTCGGGATTTTGGGTTTTCGGGATTTTGTCCGTCTCCCCTAACGACCTTATACCTCGGACAAAATTTAGTTGAAGCTTTAAAATAAAACTTAAAAAGTTACTAATTATTAACAATTGTTGTTTTTAGACCATTTTTTTTTTTCGTCTTCGCTATCATCGTAATGTCATAAGCCATCAAATTTCCTTTAAAATACGTTTTCAAGAAAACGTCCTTTACAAGCTCTACCCAAGAACTCCTTCAAATTTTTTAAAGCCAAATTTCAGGTATATTAGCATGCACTATTTTCAGCAGCGTTGACCTGAGTAAAAAGGCTCATTTCATGCGAAAAAGGGAACTTTAAGCCTTGTACTGATAAACAAGAAACTTAAAAACGCTTCAAATATATATATTTTTAAAAAGGATGTGATTAATTATGTAAAAGCAAATTTTTAACAATATTTATATAACTTAATTTTGAATTAACTATGTACTTATTAATGATATTATATTGCCAAAGAAAATGTACATAAAACAAAACTGATAAAACTAATGAGATACAATCAAGACAAAATTTATTGTAAATATTTTGTAAATTTTGAATTTTGAATGGCTGCATTGTGCCAAATAAAACCAAACAAACAAAAAAACTTTCATTAAGTCCTGTCCAGTTGCCTGCCATACTGGGTATAAAAACCCGAATTGTTCAATGTTTTCGAATTTCTTTCATGCTTGCAAAAGTGGATTAAACTTTACAAATCAAATTGTATGAAGTACCAATCGTACGCTGGTGGCAATGGTACAGTGGATGAAGTGCTTGGTTGCTAACCTAAGAGTTGTGGGTTGGAGCCCCAGCCTGTGCACCAATTTTTAATTATTCCCCCAGCTTCAACTGGACGCCGCGCCACCCGTGGGATTTTCGTGAGATAAATATTACCTATTTCTCAATCCATTGTACCAACAAAAAATCTTTCCTATCTTTCTATTCCTTCTAACTATTGCCGTGCAGTTTGCATTTAATAGACCTTGGGTCTTACAGGCATATAGTTAAATTATTATTATTATTATTACCTAAAATATTTCGACAGGAGCGTTATAGCGATCAAAAAAATTACATTAATGTGGAAAATGAAAAAGTTGAGACAACAGGAGACAGAAATTCAGCGTTTACAGCGATCGATATTGAATACCTTTTTTAAGAAATATTTTTTGTGACTAATTTCGAAAAAATTGGCATTGTTATAAAACCCGTGGAAGTTTGTTCTACCATGAAATTTATAATGCCGATTTATTGCAATAGCGAATAGGAATTTGATATAATAAGCTTAAAAAATTAAGAAGTCGTTTATGTATATGTGATGAAAACTTCGACTGATAAATTAATAAACATTGGATCATTAATGAAAATTTGGACTGTCAACACCCCCAAAAATTTGACGTGTCCTTAAAAATTGCTTAAGAAAACTATCAAAAATAAATCGAGCTTTGACCGTTTGGAATTTTCAGTCATATACTTAAAATAACAGCTGAATTAAGTGGTTTTTTTATCATTTTAACTGAATAAAGACATTTTATACAAATCACTCCCCTTGAAGTGGGCGTATGGGATTTTTTTTTACGAAATTATAGAATTATTTTCCATAAACGTACAAGCAAAATTGTTTGGAATTAAGGACTATGGGTACCTTTAAGTTTTTAAAACTAAGTTTTTCTGTTATTTCGTGAATAGTGGCCGTAAGCCACCCCAAAATTTTAAAACTGTCTTTCATACACAAGGTTTTTCGTTTCAACCAATAGACATAACATTTTGGGCTTGTGGCTCTATTAAAAGTATACCGTTAATTCGCAAGAATAAGGTTCTGCAGATTTTTATGAAAAGTAGAAAAACAAATGTTTCTTTCTAACACACACACAAGATGTTTGCTTACAACTAAAAGCCGCCAAATTTCAGATTTTTCGATCGAATATAAGAACCGTTAATTTATTAAAAAAATATTGATGGTTTAATTAAGAGTACATTTATCTATACTGTGTGTGCAAAATGTAAGCTTTGTGCTTTGATCGTAACACTGTACAAACAACATAATTGAATTTTTCCAAATGGAGGTTTTTAGACAAAAATAGTGATTGTGGACGTGTTTGTGGGCGGATTTTGCCGGTTCAAGGCCTAAGCCCTACTCTTGAGCCAAAGATTACCAACAAAAGCCTTCTCGCTCAAAAATTGCGACCTCTCGAGACTATACAATCTGACGGACGGACATCGGTAAATCGAATTGGCTTTTGATTCTTAAAAAAATTGATTTTTCTTTTCTATACTTAACGATAACAAAAAATACAATATACCCATTCTATGGAATAGGATATCTATATACATACATATAATAAAATTGTAACGGGTCGATGTCTGTACATTGAAGATATAGATGCAAAACTAATATGGGGAGTCTCTATTAGACCCACAGAAGCCAAAACAACCGTTTTTAGATTTTTTGTCTGTCTGTCTGTATGTTTGTACGCGCATCACGCAAAAACTACTGCATGGAATTGAATGCGGTTTTCGCAGATATATTGGTAGTACGCCAACTTAAAGTATATGCTATATTTTATCGCAGGAAAATATATAATTCTGGTTGTTTTTTTAATATTGCTGCAATCGAACGTTATTCAATGAACTTAACGCAAAATAAAAAGATTTTAAGGAAGTTAGCGTCTCACTTACAAAATAAAATAGCGCCACACTTACCTACGTATACATGAATAGAAATAAGTTAGTCGTTCTGAATAGAAGTTACATCAAAAACATCATAGATGGCGCTATTTACCAACATATAGACAATGCCTCATTCCGCGAAAGCAGAAATCGAAAAATAATGTAACCATAAAGAACGGTGAACGAGCAATACTTACGCCCAAAACTGATGAAGCGGAGCTGTCATAAATAGCAGTATCGGCGCGCAGCATCGTTTTGAAAGTGGGCATTCCAATTAGGTATATTCGTATATTGCTTCAGAACTTAACCCTCCAACTTTGCAATTTAAACCGTTATGATACTTCGAAATAATATTATACAGAAGCCAAAAATCTTACGGCTCTAGAGCTGATAAAGTATATAGCTTTCATACCACGCATACCCCCCATTTTGAACTGGTTGTGCAAAAACAAAAATATACTGAGATACCTACTTTTTTCTAAAATCCACGCGTACGAAGTAGCGGGCAAAAGCTAGTAAATAAATAAAGATGTGCTTACTTAGACGCTCCGACGGCGGCGGCGTTAGTTTGGGCTTCTCAAAAATAAGATAGTTTCATTAAGATATCAACTTCGCTGTGCAAACAATGGTTGGCCTGAAAAGCAAGTCAAGAAAAATATCTTTGAAGGTTTTACCTTCAAAGCGTTGATACCTCTCGATACACACAGATAGAAGCCAATCGCATCCTTATAACATTTTTGGCTGTTTTTCCGAGTTGATTTTTTTTACAAATGCTTAGCTTGTGCTAATTGTACTCATCGCTATCGTATCTCTATAGTAAAAGCAGAGGTGTATCTATAGTATTTTTTTATTTTTCTAAGTACGACGGAAGGTGGCAAGTAAACTCATAATAATATGGAAATTTTCTTGCGTGCCGTTTTGCTGTCAATTTGTGTATACATATTATATATATGTTTTTTTTTTTTCAATTTATGCTCATTCACTAGGTATACCTAATAAAGATAGATAAACTCACAGCAAAGAAAAAAAAACGTAAAAAAAGGCCAGCCCAAGAAAATAAAAAACGGGACAACAGTATACGTTTATTGAATTGTATTTAATAATTCGCTTCATACCTACTTGATTAATAGTTTTTTTTATAATGTTTATCATTAATTTCTCTGTAAAAGAAAAGTTTTCCATTTACAAAGCTGTAGGTATTGGCATTATGACATTATATTGAGGAAATGGAGGAACGTTGGTCATAAAAAAATTATTCAATGGCGATAGAAAATAAAACACTTTTTTAGAATTGTTACGGATGCGTCGTTAAATTAAAAAATAAAGTGCACGACTGGGTCGTACGAACTTGCTCTAATGTGTGAAAATGGTCTTGGTGCTTGACATTTTCGGAAAAAAGCATTGAAAAAATCATATGAAATTTTATTAATCACTTAAAATCAATAGTTAAAACGTTTTTTGGAGAAAATGGAATAAGCCATCAGATTTCTTTTGCTTTTTCAAAATTTAAGGACATTTATTTAAAATCGTTTGACCAGTTTTTTCAAAAAACGGTTTTTTTTGAAAAACTTTTCGAAAACATATTCCAAATTTTTTTTGAGCGTACCAGAAAAAAAAAATAAAAAAAAAAATGATTAAACTGTTTTTGGAAAAACAAAAAATAAAAAAACTTTTTTAAAAAACTTTTTTAAGAATTTTTATTATTTCGTATATAATAGGGCTTCTACTTTAAATTTCATCGAAATTCGTGGAGTGGCTTACGAGAAAATTGGATTTCAAAAAAACCGGTCGTATGGGAGGTACCGTTATAAGACTTTTCGTGAAAAATCTATTCCAACCAAAACATTAAATTTGCACAGAAAACATTATTCAGGAAGTTTTATCAAAATCGTAGGAGCCGTTTTCGAGAAAAATTAAATTTTCACTAAAAGCCGTTTAGGCTATAGGTGCCGATACAGACAGACGGACAGACAGAGAGACAGACAGACCGACAGAATTGTCGGACCCACTTTTTTCGACTTCTCTATCATCGTAATTTTATGTTTGATTGTCCAAAAAAAAATTTTTTTTTTACGAATGCATAACTTGCCTTATTACATTATAGTACCTATAATCGCAAAAAAAGTAGGGAAGCTCTTCGTAGAGCTGTCAAATATCTTCGACTAAGATAATAGATGGGCGTTACAGAAAGTGGTGATCGAAAATTGTATTAAAATATATTACAAAAAATCACTGTAAGAAAACACTTCATAGTAAATTTTTTGTAAAGGGTGTTTTTTTACAGGCATAGAACTATAAAATGAAATAAAAAACAGATAAATTTATTTGAAAGATAATTCCTTGCCATTTTGATTTAAATATTATTTCTGGCATAAACATAGTTACCGCGGATGTAGTACAATCTTGAGGTCCAATTTCCAATCACCTTTAGAATTTGGGGTGCTATGTCGGTAATAAAGCGATGAATGTTGTTTTCCGAGCCGTCAATCGTCTCTGGCTTCTTGGTGTGGACGAGCGACTTCACATACCCCCACAGAAAATAGTCTAGCGGTATTAAATCGCACGATCTCACGATTGTGGCATGCGCTGTGTGACATGTTGAACTACGACGTATTGTTAAAACCAAAGCCATAATGGGGGGCGATTCAGCTCAGGAACGAAAAATCATTGATCATGGGTCTATAACAGTCTCCATTGACTGTTACCTTCTGGCCGGCATATTTGTTTGATGGTGATACCACCAACCCATAAAACACACCAAACTTTAAATTTTTCTGGAAGTAACGGCGGTTTACACCCCAAATGCGGCAGTTTTGCTTATTGATGTAGCCATTCTGAACAAAAAATGAGCTTCATCGCTGGATGACCGTATGACGTATGAGTGCAATTTTAGACTTACTGGGTGTATGATGCCCAATCCATAAAAGTTTGGCGAATTCAGTATCTTATTCAGAGTCTCTTTGTGTAGATGTTTCAAATACACGGCAAAAGCAGCATCAGTTGCGGTGGAAATCACACTGCAGCTCCCTGCTTCAGGAGATGACACCGACGCGACGTAAACATGTGTACCTCTTATGAAACCCCTTCTATCTAAGTCAGCCAGTTTTAAGAAGGCTTATCACTTTTCCAACTAATTTATTCAGAGTTGACAATACCTTGGTGCAAACCTTGATTTCAAGCTTTCTATAAAAGCATAATTCCATAATTTCAGAAGTAGGATTCTACCAGATAACACTTAGTATAATAATTGCAAATGTATCAAAGCTCTTCGTAAAAACTTGTTCCTTCATATGAGAAATGGAATCGTACCAGGAAACCTTCAAAATTGCATGTCAAAATGCGAGTCGACCACAAATCATTATTTCCAATCTAAAATTGTGCGGTTTAAAAAAAAATATTAAAATAACGCTAATTAATTCACAAGATTGATGCCAATAATCAACTTGGCATAAGTAGGCCCCCTGAGCATCAACTCATTTCCTTGGTATTTTAATTCCCTTTTATAAATCATATTTCCAGATATATTACACACATAAACTAATCTCAGTCAATTAACAAATTTCAAAAATCAAATAAAAAAACAAAAAGAAAAATCAATTTACGTCTTGTAAAGAAAAAGATACTAAAATATTTCACTGCAACACTTGTGGTGTGCAATTTCCTGCAATTGCTGTCTAATTATTGTCTTACACTATGAATTGAAGAATATAATGATTTTACAAAAAGAAAAGCTGCATACTAATGCTGCATCCAAGACTGAAGACTCATAAAACCACACAAAAGTCTTTGCAACGCTATAAATCCCATAAATCTGAGAACTAAGAACCCACTGAAAATGAATTTTATTTCGATTGCAAAGGATTTACTCAAAAACTATGAAATATTGCGTGTATTGCAGTACCTACTTGAAAAAAGAAAACAGACTTCCAGCGGGAAGAAGCGGGGCACGTTGCTGCCACCACCAGAGCGCGCGGCGTGGCGGCCGTTGTCTTTTAAATCGAGCACAATTTTCCCGTAAAACATAAAAAAAAAAATCGGCAGCATCAGAATCAGAAAATGATGCGGCGCTGCTGTGCGCCCATTAACAACAAACAGTGCATGTTCTCAAGTTTTCTTCTTTTTGTTTTAACTCTTACAATCTAAGCGTTCCTGTGTTATGATTGGAATTGGGAGAAAAAGTAGAGAATACATCCCCTCTTCTTAACAAATTCACTGCACTGCGTTCTGATAAAATAAAAAAAAAACCAGCTACACACATCACGGAACTCAGGCCATCAAGGTACACCTAAAAGGTTTGCCTGCACATGTATGTCTATTCAAATCAGGCATGACTGGGCTCTGGGCACATACATATATGAATTATAAGCCCAGAAGCGTTGTACAATAATCCTTCAATTACGAACAGAATTATTAAATCCATAGGTCCACCGGAATCCGGATCGTGTGCAGTCAGCCTTACAATTCTTATAAATCTGTTGCAGTTCTTGTTTGACTTTGCGATCGTTAACAGTGCGAATTTTAAATTTACTAGGTAGGTATAAGTTATTCGAAAAATATTTTATATTATTTTTAGGAAAATTGTTTCTATTTTTTCCCTCATTCAGAATTTTAGAGAACAGACATTTTTTTGAAGGGAAGTTCGCGCATCGTAACTAAGAATATTTAATACTGTTGCAAACAAAATCCTAATTTTTCGAAGAAAATATCTAGTTTCAATTAATTTAAGCGTCGAATTTGCATTCTACCGATGTCTGTCATCAAGCTTTATGACAATGGATACCATTTAGGCCGATAAAATAAATTTAAGACCAAGGTTGGGCGGCAGTATAATTTTAAGTCCTTTTTGTAAGAATTTACTTAGAGTGAATCAATACAAAAGGTTAGTCGTAAGCTTTCATTCGTAAAGTTGTAAAGTTTACGAACTTCATTTCCCGAACGCCCCCTGAAGTTATTGTAATGCGTTACGTACAGATGTCCTTGGGAATATACAAACATGTTTAACTTGGAGAACAGAACAAAAACAGCAACTACAAATCTCTGCCCTGACATACGACAAACAAATAAAAATATTGAATATTGTGCCTTGAATAAAGTCTAGTGCAAGGAAAGTTTTGCTCTTGGAGGATTTTTCACTTCCTCACAAGAGGAAAAAAACTTACATAAGTGGAATCAGGGATTGAACCAAGAACCATCGGTGCATCAGCTTCACATACGAGAACCCCAATACCAAGTGGCTCTTTTAACTAAAAGACCTACCTGTTCATAAGAAAATGGATCTGGATGCCAGATAAAAATCGAAAGAATATCCCTCATTTAATTTTGAGGAGTGTGAAAATCTAAAATCTCTTATATTTGGCGGTACACCAAGCATGTTTATTTTTGTTTGTCTTGTTTTTTGTTCATCATCTATCTCATTGAATTCAATTTTCGTATTATATGGATGCAGTTATTTTATTGCGTCGTTATCGTGTACATTTGCCGGATATTTTACCTAAATCTTGGGTAATAATTACTTGCATACATCCAATTTGCTAATTAATTCCAAATTGTATTTATTCTTCGTTTGTGTTTTTCTAGTTTATGCTTTATGATAGTTCAAGCAAATAAAACAAGAACAAACTAAAAATCGGACAGCCAAGCCAGATTATTTTAGGTGTTGTTTTGCGAATATCTTGTTTTTTGGTTTTGGGTTTTTTGAAGTAGAATAATTATGCTCAGATTAAGAAGAAATCTTAACTTAAGAACACGATTTGGGTGGATTTTGCGCTAATTACTTTTTAAGGGTTATTATTTTTTTTAGGAAAATCTCATTTACATCAGTGGTTTACTATTTTTTGAAACAGTCGTGGCTCCTAGAGAAAAAATGTCAGATAATGATGGTGGAAATAATAATTTAAATCAAAATCAATACAGTTTGAATTTTGTTGTTGTAAGCTTTTTTCAGCGTTTTGGCAAATCGATGAGGAACATAAAAATGTAAGAGGCTTATCTGTGCAGTGTGGGAACTGGGAGGATGTATGTTTGAGATTGGTGGGACTTTGGTTGTCTAGGAAAATGTTTTAGTATAATATCGAAGTCTCTAAAAGGTAGGTATTCCATTTGGGAGTATAATCATTTTTGCCTAGACCCTCCTGCACTTTTTCCGAACAAATTTGAGATACCTACCTACATACGAATATGTTATCTATGATAACACCTGGTAAAAAAGTACTTTTAAGACATATGAGATTGTCCTTTTGACAAGCAACAGGAATATGTTGCCGTATTTTTGGATAGGAAACGGAACTAGAATCTCAACAGAGGCAAATTGCCAAGAAGGCAACGTTATTATTCCATGTCTGTATTGTACTGGGATATTGATCAGACCCTTAAAGCCATTATTAGCATTAATGTGCACGTAGCCGTTGAGACTGATAATAGCATTTGGTTTTGAGTCAACTGGAAACCGAAAGAAAATCTAAGATTCATAACAAAAATACAAAGAATGGCAGACATACTACATAGTACTCTGGCGACAATAAAAAACAAAACCCTACAGCAGAACTTGAAGCAATGATGCAGTTAGGCGTGTCATGTAATAATGGTTTTAGAACCGCGTTGATATCCGAACGTGATCATTCACAGAAGCCGCCCAAATGTACTTCAGATATCTATCCTAAATAGATATTGTTTTAAGTCAGTACCTCCTGAATTAACCGACTCAAATCTGGCGCAGTGGTCCCTACCGAGTTACCTCAATCAGACGCCTTATTTTCAGCAGTGTCTTCCATAGGATAATTTCGTGGCAGTGACGAAATTTGTCAAACAGGTTAAAAGTGTAGTTCTAATCTAACTGCAGATTCCTTGTATTTTGTTGGGTTAATTCACAATATTGCGTCGTGTTATAACACAAGCAACACCATCTATCGATCAAATTAATATCATCGATACCGGTACTTTAGTGCTAGGTGTATACACACACTCATGGTTTATTGTTTAGGAATATTATATCAGAGCTAGAGCGTACCAAAAGTTTTTCTGCAACGATATCGACACACAGCTTGGTTCAGCTTGGTACGAAGTGAAATTTGTCTGAGATGCTTTTCTGTTGATAACGTTAAGGTCTGTTCCATCGTCGAGGAACAAAGAACTTTCCAGATAGTTACACTCTTGAGCGTTTGCTAGTGTTAGATCTGGAAGATGTCATAAGCATAGTCCAAATGGTTTAACTGTCTCTAATATTATTACATCTCTAGATAACGCGGTCATGATCTACGCCAAACATTAGGTAGAACTCCAATTTTTGTTGACTGTTGATGATCGACCACTACGATCATAGATCATAGACTGGATTATTGGTCCTTATACTCTCGATGATAATAAAAGCTGCTATTAACGCGGAAAAGATTGAAGCTGCGCCAGTTATTACATACCCAGAGGTCACCTTTCCACCTGAAATTGTTACATAATATTAAAAACAATAACATTAAATACAAATAAATACAAGCATATTCGAATAGGTTCATATGTTACTGGTAGACAAGTGAGTCTTTTCCTTTATGCTTTCAGTACCTGAGTATCTGTTTTGAGGTGACTAAATGATAAACTCTAGAATGTGTCGCTAATTTTTTCCCTGGACTAGATACACCATATGGGTGGACGAGGACGATACCTACGTGAAGAAATTAGTAGATTCCGCCGCCGCCGCACTGCTGTTGTTCTAACATCTAACCGATACCGAGGTTACCTTTTCGCTTGGACATCCTAAAACCTAAAAGAACAAGTTCCTCTTCTTTCCAATTTAGATTCTCTTTTATGACACAATTAAGGACATTTAATACAGCATTTAATATTTATTGAAGCAATTGGCATACAAATTATAAAGTCGTTTCAATTGCCTTCACATATTTTTGTATGTTTTGTTAAAATATTCTTTAACAAAACAATGATGGAAATGGAATCCTTTAAAATACTTCCTTTTTTGTTAAAATAAACTTCTCTTAAATTATCCCACATCTCCTTCTTTTGGCAAATAAAACTGAAGAAAATAAAAACTATGCTCCCGAAAATTCCAATTTCTCATCATTCTTCATCAACCGCGAAACATTATCAACATCGTCGTCATATAAAGACAGACATGACAAGAGATGAGAGAATTATTTTTTATTTTATTTTTTTGACATATTTTCGACATTCGATCACAAAACTGACGTTTGTTTTGGAATTTATTTAGTTTGGAATTTTCTCATCGAATTTTTTTTTTATTTTATTTATCGATGGCGTGCAATTTTTGTTTTATAGTCATTCCAAGTTTTTTTTTTTTTTTTTTTTTTTATTGATACAAGCAAAATATGATGCAACATAAAACGAATAGCACTCCCTTTATTATGATGATGTTTGTAATAAAAATACTTGAAAAAAAGCTGAATTTGTGTGAAGCAGCCTAAAAGTAATTAAAATGCAAAGAGTCTTGTATCCGCTCAGGCAATTTCACTGTAAACTTCACAGTATTGTACGTAATTTTTGTCGATAACATTTATGAACGAAAAATTGATTCTTCATAGCACGCGTGTTTGTTATTTCCACGCAATTTGCCTGATTTCTAACAATCTTTTCTTTTTATTTTGCTGTGTTCTCGTTAGGTTCTTTAAGGGTAAGTTAGAGCTATTGAGAATTATTATTTAACTAACGTTTCGCTGAAAAGGAAAGATGAAGCTAACATTATATTTGTCTAAAAGAATCTCATTTTTGACTTTAAGGTACCTAAATGTGTCTGGTCCAATTTTATTAAAATAGTTGACGAGTTGTACACTTATAACAAAGCTTTAACAAAAATAGCACTAGCCGTTTTTTAGAGGTATTAAACTTTGTAATAAAACGGATTAATTTTATTAGTTGCCATACAACTGACTATATTTGAAATATATTTCTTCGCCATTTTTATTTGAATATAATTTTAGGCTATGGCCCTGCGGCTGGTTCGGATGTAGTACAATCTTGAGGTCCATATTTCGAGTCGTATCGGCAATAACGCTGCGAACGTTGTTTTCCAAGTCGTCTCTGGATTATTGGTGTAGACTAGCGACTTTTCAAACCCCCATAACTAGTCTAGCGGTGTTAAATCACATGATCTTGGAGGCCAATTCACAGGTCCACTTTGCGAAATTATGCATTCACCGAACTTTTCCTTCATCAAATCAATTATGACAAGCGCTTCGTGACATGTTGTACCATCTGGCCGAAACCACATCAAGGCTATTCAATTCAGGTACGAAAACAGTCAATGATTGGTTTTATAACAGTCCTCATTGAATGTTACCATCTGGCTGGCTTCATTTTTAAGGGAATAAAGACCAATGATTCCACCAGCTCAGACAAAGCAAACCAACAGTCCGTTATTCTGGATGTAACATGGATGGGGTCTGGGGTCTCAATCATGTTTCAGTTTTTCTTATTGACAACTTCATCGCTGAACAAAGTTTTTCTGTGAAAATAGTGATCTCGTTTTGAGCCCATTCACTTCAATTTGCTGATGTTGTTCAGGCTTTAAATCGATTCATGAAGAAATGGCCAACCGAACTTAAAACAAATTACATTGCAGATAAAAGAATGGCTATCAATGAAAATAGTAGGTACTGCCAACTTAAAGTTCTTTACCTCTTAAAACAACACCATTTATATAGGTGTAATGTAAATCAATATACTTAAAACAGAGACATCTTATCTTTTCTCCCTATGCTCGCACATGTTTATTCATTATAAGGGTATCCATATCCCCTTGAGTGCGAGTGTATTATAAATAAAGTGCACGACTGGGTCGTACGAACTTGCTCTAATGTGTTAAAATGGTTTTGGGTGCTTGAGATTTTGGGAAAAAAGCGTTGAAAATAAAATGCACGACTGGGTCGCACGAACTTGCTCTAATGTGTGACAGTGGTCTAAGGGTTTGAGATTTTGATAAAAATAAATTTTTCAAAATTCTTAAATAAATACTTAAACTAATTTGAGCTGAAAAAAAAGTACGCCATTTTATTTCTTGGATAAATTTGAATTTATGAGAATAAATTTATAAAAATCTGTGGAGCGGTTTTTGAGAAAAAAAGTTTTTTTTGAAAAACTTTTTGAAAAAAATTTAAAAAAAAAATTAAAAAACGCCAGTTTATAGGTATTCAGCAAATACATTTATTTAAAATTTTTAGAAAAAAATTTAATAAGCAGTTTTCAAAATAATAATTTTTTAAATTTTTTTTAAAAAAATGCTTTTAAAAATACAAAACAATATTTTTCAAAAATATTGGTATGCAATACAAATTGAGCTACCTACAGCTATATGTGTGTGAAATTTCGAAAGAATCGGTTGAGTCGTTTTCGAGTTAGTCGAAAGCAAAAAAAACGGTCCTATGGAAAGTACCGTTCTTAGCCATTTTTTAAAATTTTTTTTTCAGCCATATGATTGGTCGTACCTAAAAACCAACACTGATTTTTTTAAATCGAAATCGTTAGAGCCGTTTTTGAGAAAAATAAGCTTTAACGTAACGGTTGTATGGCAGGTACCGTTATTTTTTGAGCTAAAAAAAAATTTCAATTTCCCCTCTGTACAATACCTAAAAAAGTCTATATACCAAGTTTGAAGCAATTCGGCCCACCCGTTTGGGCTGTAGGTCTATACATACAGACAGACAGACAGACAGACAGACAGACAGACAGACAGACAGACATACAGACGGACAGAATTTTTAGACCATCTTTTTTCGTCTTCTCTATCATCGTAATGTCATGTTTGATTGTTATCTCAAAACTTTTTTTTTCGACGAATGCATAACTTGCCTTATAGTACCCATAATCGCAAGTAAAAATCATATGAAATTTTATAAATCACTTTAAAATCAATACCTAAAATGTTTTTTGGAGAAAATGAAGTAAACCATCAGGTTTCTCTTACGTTTTTGAATTTTGACGAAAATTTTTTTCAAAATCGTTGGACCAGTTTTTTCAAAAAACAGTTTTTTTTTTAAACTTTGCGAAAATATATTCCAAATTTTTTTTGAGTATGCCAACTTCTTGCACTTTGTAGTTTTTATCAGAAAAATAAAATTAAAAAAATATAGATTGAAACGTTTTTGAAAAAAAACAAAAGTTAAAAAACATTTTTGAAACTTTTTTTAAAAATTAAAAAAAAAACATTTTTTGGAAAAATTAAGAATTTATATTATTTCGTTTATAAAAGGGCTTCTACATTAAAAATTTCATCGAAATCCGTCAAGTGGCTTACGAGAAAATCGGATTTCAAAAAACCGGTCCTATGGAAGGTACCGTTATAAGACTTTTCCTGAAAAATCTAATCCAACCAAAACATAAAGTTTGCACAAAAAACATCATTCAGAAAGTTTTATCAAGATCGTAGGAGCGGTTTTTGAGAAAATTTGCTTTTTCCCAAAAAATCGTATGGCAGGTACCGTTATTTTTGGAGCTAGGATGCTAATTCCAAAAACCCCTCTGTAGGACGTCACAATAATACTATGTACCAAGTTTGAAGCAAATCGGTCCAGCCGTTTAGGCTGTAGGTGCCGATACAGACAGACGGACAGACAGACAGACAGACAGAATTGTCGGACCCACTTTTTTCGACTTCTCTATCATCGTAATGTCATGTTTGATTGTTAGAATTTTTTTTTTTTTTTTTTTACGAATGCATATAACTTGCCTTATAGTACCTATAATCGCAAGTAAAAAAGTATATTCCCAACTTTGCTTAGAAACAGACACAAGAAGATTTGATTCCATGCAATCAAAGCGTTGTGTCGACGGCTTTATTGTTTCCGTTACCAGAAACTCGACACTAAACTTTTGTGTGGAGCTGTGATTTATGTTGGAGCCAAGGTTAGGGTAGCAAGTTGCTACAAGCAACTACATAATATATCAACGCTTTAAACTTTTCATTTAATTATAACCATTCTTAATTTTAGCTTACGCGAGATGTTTTCAAAATATTGTCATAAATGCTCAAAACACTGCGTTGAAAAATGTGAGCAAGAATGTGCGACTGGTGGTCAGTTGAAGTTGTGGATTTGGTTTCTATCACTGGTTATTTGCGCTTCTAAAACCGTTACCTGTATTTTCTCCTATAAAATGTTAACATTTTCCTTGTTTTCAAAAAGTAAACCCCAGTGGCACATAAATATTCACAAATATATTTATTTTGCTGAACTGCATCCGCGCGTTTGGTAAAGTTCTAACGGCTCTAAATGATGTCTTCGAAGACTCCAGAGTCCAGAGACAGAGTCAAATACAAAGGGGAATGGAGAACTAAGCACTCCACACGTGTGAAAGTTACGTGTGTTCCCCTTTCCCAAGAAGCAATCAAACACTTGTCGTTATGTATTCTTTAATGGTAATATTGATCATGAAGATGTCATTTTAAAGCTGTGTTGAGGTGGCACTCATGTTGATGCGTCAGCGTCATCCTTGTGGTCGTCGTCGTCGCTTCGTTTGTGGCAGTAAAATGCATGGACAATTTGTTGTCGTTTATTGGAAAGAAGGTGTTGGCACGAGGGCGATATGAACATGAACAGGTAGCGGATTATAAATACATACATATACATATTAGGTATATGAAGTGTTTTTATTTATATGTCATTTGTGTGTTTTCAAGAATATGTGTGCCAATTGCATCAATATTGTGCCTTAATCTTATCCAACCCATTTGCTTAATTATGACAATAGACGTCAGACATTTATTCTGCTCTATGGCTGGGTAAAATTGTAGCTTGCGGTTGGAATTATTAGAGGGAATTATGGTGGCACAAATTTCCTTTAATTTTTTTTGCCATTAAGCCCCCATGCTCAGCGACCATGGTTTGAGTAAAATGTGCTCATGGTTTCAAGTGTTATTAAAATGTTTATGGCAAAATGTTTTATAAAAGTCTCAGGGATGAATTTTTTTGGTGACATAAAATAATTGTCGCCAGACAACAGACCAAGACATGAGGTTGTTTACCCAAACAAGACAGTTTTCAAGGTTCAAATCGTAAAAAGATTTTTTGTCATTTTAAGAACGGAAACTCCTCAAGTCTACATCGCAATCGCAACCCTTTGAAGAGAATAAGAGGGCAGTATACACGTTAAGAAATCATTGGCTAGACTCTAGAGCCCTCACGCAAAGATTTACTGGAAACATATGTTTCTAGGCTCCCATGTGTTTTAACCTTCTGCGATCGGGGAGGAAGCCCATTGTTGTTCGAAACTTTTATTGACAGTAAATCATTCAAAATATGCACACACAAAATGGCAATGTAGGAGATCAGAACAAGTCGTCACTTCACTTCACTATGAAAACGGACCGTACCGTAAACGGAAAAAGATTTTACGAGTTACACAAAAAAAAATAGCAGGCACCAACCACTTTCTGATGGAGAACAGGTTGTTATGTGTTTTTTTTTTTTTTTAATATCAGAAGCAGCAGGATTCAACTTCGTGTGTCGTTGCTCTTTGACGAGCTACGTCAATGTGGCGGCAATTTAATAGTTTGCACACATCGTTTCCCTGGCACTATTACCAAAGGATTCCCATTTCCCACAGACGTTTTCCTTGAGAGGACTATAAAATACTTGTATACCCTTCCCACACTCAAGTCCTAAACTGCTGAGAAAAAATGATGCACGACAGGGGACAGGGTCGATCGTACTTGCACTTTTGATGCACAGATATAAATATAACTTTAATAGATGCTCTCCATTTGAGTATCCATTGAAATGCTTTTGATTCAGTTGATTTGAATTTATTCCTTAGGAAGTATTTTGGGTGAGGCAACACCAACTTATAAGCGTTATTTTTTAAAGCCCATTATTAATTTTTTGAAATGCAGAAACTCATAGTGTAAACAATAGATTATGTTTCATAATATCCTGTTTTCATGTATCGAAAGAAATTTCGGTCAAATCGTGCTTCTTCTTACATATACTTTGAGTTATTTTCAAAACCTTATTGAAATAATTGAAGAAATTTCGTCTCAAAAAACTTGTTGAGTTTTTGTAAAATTATGGCAATTTTCTCAAAAAACTATTAGAACCCAGTTTTTTTTATGTGTATTTTTGGCGAAAATCAAAAACTCTCAGTTTCATACCGAGGATTCATTTACTTTATTTATATATACAAATCTTAAGAGCGTTTTCGAGTAAATTTGTTCGCGCCAAACTCGAAAGTCGTTTAATCCGTCTATGCTGTAGATCAGTAAAGGTACAGGGACACACATACGCATAATCAAATTGACGGACGGCATGTCATGGTAAAAACAAATTCAACCTTTTTAATTAAAGAAAACATCCTTTTAATTTAAAACGTCCTATGCTATGCGCCGGGATGTGTACGTCAGTGTTGTGTTTCAGTAAGCTTATATTTTTGCAGTTTGTATATAGAAAGAGTCCGTTAAGGTTTGATGTTAATCCGTCAGTGATTGCAGTGATTTTGTTTGATAACTGATGACGGTATGAAATATTTACGCCATCCTATTTGGTCATTGACCACCATTGAGTCTGAGTGGATAAACTTCCGTAAGGTACAGATGCGAAATAACATACAAGATTTATTAAACTGTAGTTCGGCAGTATCTTTTTTAAAATCCTTATCAGATTCTCAGGGTGTCCCGAAACTCAACGTCAACCGGGCACCGGGTGAAAGGGTAGGTTATATCCGTACTGGGAAAAGTAAGGAAAAAAATCCATCTCGCTTTGTTTAGTAAAAATAGTAATATTTATAAAAATTATAAAAATCGTTACACTAGACCACAATTTTAGGTACTGTGGTCACAAATTTTCATATTTTGCGGTGTTTATTTTTTTATGTAATCCTTACTAACTATGCTATTATTCCCAATTCAAAAATAAATATCTTAGTTTTCGTAAGAAAAATAAAATTTGACGGAGTCATGGTGAAATTTTTTTTTTAAACTTAACTTTGATACTTCATACTTTAAAGAAGGTTGCCCAGCACATTATGCTCGTCTAATACGGGATTACCTGAGTACTGAGTATCCCGATAGGTGGATTGGGCGCCTTGGATCAATTTTGTGGCCTCCTCGTTCTCCGGACCTAAACCCGCTCGATTTCTATTACTGGGGCTGCATAAAAGAAAAAGTTTATGATAAAGCAATTCTAAATAGAGACGAACTACGCCAAAAAATTCTTGAAGCAGGAGAAGATATTAATGCAAGGAGATTTGGACGTCTGATGAACAGATCTTTTCTGCGGCGATGCAGAGCCTGTATTCGTGCCGAGGGTAAACAATTTGAACATTTAGCTTTAGTGTAAAGTGCTTTAAGATAAAATAAATGTATTAAATTTTTTTCATTTGTTTCATTAAGATTTATGAATAGATAAAGTTTTCAGTAATACATTAATAGGGAACAATACAATACTTTCCAATTTTTCAGTCCTAATTTATAATGCTCTACAGCGGTTTAAATTTTGATAATATTTTTTATGGGTGAATAATTAGCAAGTGTTGTACCATTTTGAAATCTTGGTAAAATGGGCCAACTTTTTAAATAACTTGCCGAGGGTAGTGCGGTACATTTTTTTTACAGTATGAAGTATCAAAGTTAAGTTTAAAAAAAAAAATTTCACCATGACTCA